>JAREIK010002023.1:544605-1147105 GCA_029783825.1 Sapria himalayana
TTTTTTCCATTTTCCTCATCTTCTTATTTTTGTTGTTGTTCTAATTCTTCCTTCTTCTCTTATATTTGTTTTCCTCTTCAACTTTCTTTTTATTATTATTGTACTTCTTGTTTTCTTCTTTCTCTTGTTCATATTACTCTTCTTCTCCTTCTTCTTCCTCTTCTTTATATTATAAATTTTTTTTTTCTTCTTCCTTTTTGTCTTCATCATCTCTATCATCATCATCAAATTCTACACTTTCTTCTTCTTAATTTTTTTCTTATTTTTCTATTTTATCCTATTGTTCTTTCTCCTCTTCTTCTTGTTCTTTTTCTTGTTCTTCTTCTTTTTACTTTTCTTGTTCTTATTTTTTTTCTTCTACTTATTTTTGTTCTTGTTCTTTATATTTTTCTTGTTATTCTTATTTCTCTTTCTTATTCTTCTATTTCTCTACCTCTTCTTCTTTTTTTTGTCATCTTCTACTTTTTTTTCTTCATCTTCTTCTTCATCTACCCCCCCCCCCCCCATCATCATCATCATCATCGGCATCATCATCATCATAATCTTTATCTTTATCTTCTTCTTAATCTTATTCTTCATTTTTTACTTTTTCTTTTTCTACCTCATATTCTTCAACTTCTTCTTCTTCCTCCTCCTCCTCCTCCATTTCTACTTCATTTTCGCTTACTCTTTTTTTTTCTTCTTCTTTTACTTACTCCTCTTCTTCTTCTTTTACTTCTTCCTCATCTTTTTCTTCTTTTTCTTCCTCCTCCTCCTCTTCTTCTTTGTCTTCATAATCTTTTTTTTTCTTCTAGTTCTTCTTTTTCTTCTTCTTCTTCTTCTTTCTCTTCTTTTAGTTCTTTTTTTTGTCTTTTTCTTATCTTATTATTATTATTCTTATTCCTCTTTTTCTTCTTTATTTTTTTATTACAATTCTTCTTCTTCTTCTTCTTTTATTATTATTATTATTATTCTTATTTTATTCTTATTCTTCTTTTTTTTTCTACTTATTCTGCTTTGTCTTTTATTTCTTCTTCATGTTCATCATCATTATGAGCATTATTTTTTTCTTCTATCTCTTCTATTTCTTATTTTTCTTATTTTTCTTATTTTTCTTATTTTTCTTCCTTTTCTTCATTTTCTTCCTTTTCTTCCTTTTCTTCCTTTTCTTCATTTTCTTCCTTTCTTTCATTTCTTCATTTTCTTCATTTTCTTCTTTTTCTTCCTTTTCTTCCTTTCTTCATTTTCTTCATTTTCTTCATTTTCTTCTTTTTCTTCATTTTCTTTCTTTTCTTCATTTTCTTCCTTTTCTTCATTTTCTTCCTTTTCTTCATTTTCTTCATTTTCTTCATTTTCTTCATTTTCTTCCTTTTCTTCCTTTTCGTCCTTTTCACCCTTTTCACCATTTTCTCCTCCCCACTTTCTCTCCCCTCTCTCCCCTTTCTCCCCCCTCTCTCCCCTTTCTCTCCCCTCTCTCCCCTTTCTCCCCCCTCTCTCCCCTTTCTCCCCCCTATCCCCTTTCTCCCCCCTCTCCCCCTCCTTCCCCCCCCCCCCTCTCCCCCCTCGCCCCCCATCTTTCCCCCTCTCCCCGCTTTCTCCCCCCTTTCCCCCCTTTCTCCCCCCTCTCTCCCCCCTCTGTCCCATTTCTCCCCCCTCTCTCCCCTTTCTTCTTTTTAATATCATTCTTCCGCTTTTTTTTTTTTCTTTTATTCTTTTTCCTCATATTTTTCTTTTTCTTTCTTCTTTCTCTTTCTTCTTCTTCTCCTTCTTCTTCTACTACTACTTCTTCTCCTCCTTCTTCTACTACTTCTTCTTTCTTTTCTTTCCCTTTTTCTTTTTTTTTCTTTTCTTTTTCTATCTTTCCTTCATCTTATTTTTTTCATCTTATTCTAATCTTTTTTCTTCTGCTTATTTTCTTCTTCTTGTTCTTTTATATTTATTATTAGTAGTTTTATTGTTTTTCCTTTTCTTCTTCTTCTTCTTCTTCCTCTTCGTATTCTTAGTTTTCTTCTTCTAGTTCTTCTTATTATTCTTCTTTTTCCTCATACTTTTCTTATTTTTCTTTTTCCAATTCTTCTTATTCCTCTTATTCTTCATCCTTTTTTTCTTTTTTTGTTCTTCTAGTTTTTCTTCTTTTTCTTTTTCATCTTATTTCTATTCTTCTATATCTTCCTCCTCCTCATCTATATCTTCTTTTTCTTTCTCTTCTTCTTTTTTTTATTCTAGTTACTCTTCTCCTTATCTTTTCTTCTATTTCTGTTTCTTCTTCTTATTCTTTGTCATTTTCTTGTTCTTTTTCTTTTTCTGTTTCTTCCTATTCTTATTTTTGTTATTCATTTTTTTTCCTTCTTCTACCTCAAATCCTTCATCTCATTCATTTTTTTATTATTATTCTTTTTCTTCATCTTCTTTTTATTCTTTATCATCATCATCTTTTTCTTCTTCTTAATCTCCTTCTTCTTTTTATTTATCATCTTCTTCTACTATTATTCTTCTTCTTTTACATCTTCCTCCTTTTTTTTATTCTTTTTTCTTTTCTTTTTTGTTCCTACTATGCCTCTTCTTCTTCTTCTTCTTGGTATTCATTTTTTGTTTCTTTCTCTTCTTTAACTACTTCTACTTCTTTTACTTCTTATTATTCTTCTTCTATTTTTATTCTTCTTATTTTTCTTTTTCTACTTCTTATTCTTATTCCACTTCCTTTTCTTCTTACACTTATTTTTTTTTCTTCTACTCATTTTTTTCATCTAGTTCTTATTCTTCTTCTTGCATTTATTTTTTTTCTCTTCATCTTCTTTTTCTCTTTTTCCTTTTTCAAATTATTTTTCTTTTCCTTCTTCATCTTCTTCTTTTACTACTATTTTTTCTTTTATAATTTTTTCATTTATCTTCTTCTTTTTTTTCTTCTTATGCTTCTTCTTCTTGCTTTTCCTCTTCTTCTTCTTCTTCTTCTTCTTCATTCTTCTTCCTTTTTGTCTTCTTATACTTCTTCCTCCTCTACTTTTTCTTTTTCTTCTTCTCATTTTTTTCTCCTTTTTCTTCTTCTAGTTTTTCTTCTCTTTTTTTTCTTCTTTCTCTTTTTCTTCTTCCTCTTTTTCTTTTTCTTCTTCTTCTTTTTATTCTTCCTTTTTTTTCTTCATCTTTTTCTTCTACTTATTCTGTAGAGATTTCATTAAGAATATTCAATCTAATTGTAACATAAATTCATCGAAATTTATAATGTTTATCCCTTAACCCACCAAAGATCACATGTGTTTCAATAAAACACGAAAGAATTGTAAAACAAAACTTACCTTTTGTAGATCTTCAAATGTGTTGCCTTTCTAAAAAATGACCACCATCTATAGGTATCCACACATGAACAAATAATAAACAATATTGTTGAATGCTAGTTTAGGTTCGTCTTCTCAAAACAAAATTAGGGTTTTTCATTCTCTCTATTTTGAATGTTCTAAGAGTAAAAGATGTTGGCTTCCTTCATATATGTCTCACATATAAATATATATACAAGTCTGCTAGGGTTTAAATCAAAAATGAATTTTATATTATTATATATTGAAAATGCTTTTATATAATTGCAATTTAAATTCAAACCCTTTTAAAAAAATTTTTAAATAAGGAAACAAATTTTAATATTTAAAACTTTTTAAAAAACCATTTACAGATTATTTTTTTATCCAATAAGAAAATATAACAGATTAATTATTTGTTTAAATCATGAATTTAAACTTTCTCAAAATTAAATTTGAATTTAAATATCAACAAATTATTATTTGTAATTTAAAATAATCTCATTATTTTAAATTACTACAGATAGTGAAAATCATAATCATTATTATTCATTCTTAATGTGTGACCCTATATGTTCAATTAACATTGGCAGTAGACCTAAACCACATTTTGGTCATACAAGTCATAAGTGGCCTCTAGCAAGACATTATGATTACCCAAGTTAAATGAAAAGCTCATGATCAGAGATAACCTTAATATAGCCAATGACATAATCCTTTTGTCTCATGATATCTTGATAGAATATAATGCATTGACAAAGTCAACCTTATATCATTATATCTTTGATTACTCGAAACCTAATTATACTGACTTAACAAATGATATTAATCTCCATCAGTTCATTTGAGCATGGCCATACATTTTATAGTCTTAATTATCGAGGGGACCCATATATATCTCTCTTATAATAAGAGGGATAAATTTCATCTTAATCACTCATATCTCACTACATAATTTTTATTATGGTATAACCTTTTTGGTCATCTGATTAAAGACAATATTTGATTATATCAAATATAATATTTCTTATGTTAAGAACTATAGCGATCTAAGGTCCATGTATTAATCTCAAGATGAGCTTGTCCAATATTTGTTATCAACAAATAAATATAAAATTGATTTCTATCTCATACACATATTCATCCCATGAATATCAATCAACCTTTATACTAATCTTAATTCATTTTTGTTCCCACAATAATAACTGATTAGAGATATTATTTAAAGACATTATATATAATAAACATTCAAATTATCATAATAATTAATTCTCACAAATAGTCAAAATACTATGTCCATATGATTGACCCATAGCACTATTACTAACATCCTATACATCTTCCTCTCCCATGTTATCATCTTCATCATCATTTTCTTCTACTTGGTTTCTTCATCTTATTTCTCTTCATATTTATCTTCGAGTTTTTCTTGTTTTTATTCTTCTCCTACTTTTTCATCTTTTTCTTCTTCTTTTTCTTTTCCACTTTATCTCTATTTTATTCTTCTACTACTACAACTTCTTATTCTTCTAATTTTTTTTTCTTCTTTTTCTTTCTTACTCTTAGCCTTCTTCTTCTTCTTTTTCTTCATTATTTTATTATTCTTGTTCCTCATCCTCTTTTTTCTTCTTCATTCTTTTCTTATTCTTGTTCCTCCTCTTTTTCTTCTTCTACCTCTTCTACTTGTTCTTCTTCTTTTTATGCTTCATCATCATATTCTTCCTCTTCTAGTTCTTCTTTTTCTTCTTCTTGTTGTTGTTATTCTTATTCTTTATCTTTATCTTCTTCTTCATTTTTTTCTTTTTCTTCTTCATTATCTTCTTCTTCTTTTTCTTTTTCTTCTTCTTATTTGTATTCTGCTTAATTTTTGTATTCTTTTTATTCATCTCCTTCTTCATATTCATCTTCTTTTTCATTATATTATTATTCTCATTGTTATTGTTTTTTTCTACTTCTTATTTCTTATTCTTTATCTTCTTTAGTATCATCATCATTTTCTTCTATATCTTGTTGTACTACTACTTCTTCGTGTTGTTATTTTTTTCTTCTACATCTTCTTATTCTTATTTCTTATTCTTCGACTTCTTCTTCTTTAATTTCTTATTCTCTTCTTCTTATTCTTCTTCGTGACTTTATCATCTCTTCGGATCCTCAATAAAACATGGATTTTTGGCACTAGGAATTAGTCATCGCTTTGGCCTTAGCTTTGTGGGCAAAATGTCATGGCATTGTGGGCAAAATATCATGGCATTGTGATCACCATGATTGAGATGAATTTTTTATATAACACAGAGTCACGACAAATGGGTTGCATCTTTGGTGTAGGCTTTATAGATAAAATATTATGGTACAGTGAATATCATTACTGATTCAAATACTATTTATTACATAGAGTTGCAATGCTAAATACTATAATAACCTTGGTATTTTCTCTATAGTGCAAAAGGTCATAGCACTTGAAATATCCATGACCAGAGCAATTGCTCTTTGGAATGAAAAGTCAGGGTGGCAAAAGATGTCGAGACCTATATTTGTTGATGTTTTGACTCTATTTTAAAAAGTTATGACTTTAGAATATGCCACAACTATATGCATCAATGGGATACTTAGTTGTCTTGATATGAAAATAATGTCGTGTCCATTTAGTTGTTTAGAGCTTGTATGGTTATAAATCAAATAATTTATCACCACCACAATGGTTATATTGCATAGTAAAATAATTGTCAACTCCATAGCAAAGTCATAGTATACAAAGCCTATCATGACTATTCTAATAGAATGATGGCCAAGAAATAATATCTTAACTACTTAAGGCTAATAAGGAGGATGTATATAAGTCATAACAAAAAAATTATCTTGATGCTCAATAACTTCTCTCTCCTATAATTCTTTATCTACTAAGTCTACCATTTTCACCCAAATTCTCTTTGATTTTACTAACATTTGTCATTTCCTCTTTAAAATATGATTTTAGTTAAATCTATTTGATAACTACTAATATTCATGCAAAAAAAAAACTATATTTTACTTCACAAGTGATACCATTTATTATAGTATTTTAAGTACCAAACACCTCCTTGGGTGATTTAGTTATTATGAAAGTACCCAAAGCTATATCTCATGCATCTTGTTATATAGTTCAACCCATTGTACAATATTTGTGCTTAGATCATAGCTCAAATTCATGTTGTGTGCACCTTTTCCAATAGGCCATTAAATTAGTCCTAAGTAAAATATAAAGTCTTTTACTCTTCTTGTGTAAATTGATTAATTTTTGCTCTCAATTATGATGTGATTTGAATTGCGAAGAACTTATTTAAAAATGTTTGAACTAGCTCATCCTAACTCTTAATTGATCATCATGATAATCATTGAAATTGACTCCTTGCTTTTTCCCTCAAAGAAAATAGAAATAATCTCAGTTTATTGCATCTTGGTTACTTTATTCATTTTTTTCATATCACACAACTCCAAAAATATTATAATATGGCTATTTGGATCTTCTGGAATATCCTCTATATAAATGTTATATCATGACTATAAGATTTAACTTCAATTCAAAGTAAGTTATTTGATTAGGTTGCATTTGAATCACAAAGTAGTTGTCAATCAATGTTAGCCTCCAATAATTCTCGAATGTTCAATGTCAAATAAGTTATTGGATGGATTGTTTGTAACTTCCTTGATTATATCCTTTGATTTTATTTTTCTATTTAGTTTCTCTCTTAGCTCTTTACTTCAATAAATATTTCATAGTCCCTTTTATTTACGGGTCCAGATGTATTGGCTTAATCCTGAATCTTTGTTCATACAATTTTTGGCTACGAAAAAATAAAAAACAAATAAACACAAAATAAAATAGTTATCTAATCAATTAAAAATAATAACTATTTTCCTTCTAAGTAGTTTTTCATCCTTTTTCTTGTGCATTCGCTTGAACATCTCAAATAGTATTGGTAGATATCCCAACTCAGCCTCCCAAAAATAAATAATATTTACTAATGATGTACATGATACATTATCATAAATTAGTATCATTTACACTCACAAAGTTAAAATCAAAATAAATTAGGAAAGATAATTTTGCCAAATTTACATAATATTAGTAAGTCATCTCTAAAACTCCAGTATGTTTGAAAGATCCTGATCCTTCACCTACTTTATCTAATCGATAATTTTGTAACGTCATCTAAGACAATGCCTTGAAATCCTCACTATTCTAGTATTTCCACAATTTTATCTAAACATCAAGAGGAACACTTTGGATTTCCATCTTTACCATATTTATTTCTCTATTTTCCAAACTTGTCATTATATCTGAAACTAGCCACATGTTTCCATGTATTGTTCATAGTAGTCAATAAAGTATTATTCCATTTATATTTTTTCTATAAAAAAAAGCAACAATACATTGTGATGCATTTCTTTTTATAGCATTAAATAAAAAAAACAAGTTCACATAATGGTTAATGCAATAAAATTGTACTTTAAATTCTTCTCAATAATATTCTTTCATATTTGGGGGCACTTTTCTTTACTTTATATCTTCTGCAACTAGTTTCTCCTTAAAAATCTTTTCGATTATACAAGAAGTAGAAGGAATAAAACTATAAGTAATTTAACATTAGCACATACATATGCATATAAATGAAATACACTCATATTTCTGTTACCAAGTTAATATTTTTTTAATTTATATTATTTATTCAAAACTTCATAGCATAAATATTATTTTAATTCTCAATGATAAAGTTGGATCAATAACAATATTTTGAACCATGTTTCAAAGTGTGAAATTTGTATTCATTTACATTATATATGGGATACACCTATAAACCTCATAATGGCCATTTTGCAAGATCATTTATTTGTATAACATATATTTGATGAAGAAAAATGTACCTAAAAATGAAAATAATATAAAATAATACTTATATAATGTGGCACGTTGTTTTTCAGAGGCAAAATATACTAACAAATTTTTCAAATAAAAATATGAAATCTGTGTTAAGCTTTGCATCAATGAAAGTATCATTAATATGTGGTTATCATTGTCTTAATTCCTTAGCATAAATTCAATAAATTCAACATTGAAATTATTTTGAATATTAAAAAAATTATATCACATATCATGACAAAGAAATAACAATGTAAAATGATTATAAATCTTACTCAATATATTATGTAACTTCCTCACAGTTCAACCAAATATATGTGTGCACAGCATGATACTCCTGATCATCCAAAAAATAACTTGATTATGTTTTACCATATAATTGACCCGCATGGGTGAAAATGGAAAGTATATCTTCTTCTGATCCATCCCCCATACCATAATCATTACTTGGTGATATTTTATAATATGAATTATACACTTGTGGATGAAAGTAATGCTTACAAAATGCTAAAGTTTCTTCAACCAAGTAGGCATTGCATTTCAATCCTTCAACTTTGATTTTATTTTGAACATTATTTTTTTTTTAATTTTCTAAGATATCTAAAAAATATCTTCATTAGAATAATAGTTATTTATCAGATACATTTAAATATTTAGATGAACAAATGAAAATTATATAACCTCTCAAATAGATACATCCATCCATATTGTACATGGTCTATTATCATGGATTCATAAGACAAGTATATCAGAAGATATTCCATGAAGTCAAATAAGGTAGGAAGAAAAATATGCTCAAGTTTGCATATAATTATTAGTATATCATTTTTTAATTGCTCCATATCTTCCTTTGTTATAACATTACAAGTAAGATTCTTAAAAAATATGTATTTAAGTCAATGCTTCTCTAACATTTTCTAGAGTTACTTCCCAAAATGCTATTGGTATTAACCTCTACATAAAGACATGACAGTGATGAATTTTCATCCCAAATAACTTATGCTTCTTCATATCAACACATCTTTTCATGTTAGATGCATATCCGTCAGGGAACTTGAGCTATATTAGTCATTTCCACAAAGTTTTCTTTGCATCCTTATTAAGATTATAACAAACCTTAGAAAATTTATTCATTGATTCCTCACTATGTAACTTTGGACATGAACAAAACTCTTTTAAATCTTTTCTTGATTTAGCATTGTCTTCTATTTTTCCTTCCACATTCAATATAGTATTGAAAATATTATTAAAAAAAAATTATAAATGTACATCACATCTAAATTGTGCCTAATTAGGTTGGTTTTCTAATAAGGAAAATCCTAAAAGATACTTTATTTCTTTCAACCATATTGATAATCCTTTAAAATTTATGCATCAATGTAATTAGTATCAATATTTGTACTATTTTTAAGCAATATATTTCAATTACCTTTAATATTTTGACACTTATCCTCAAAGATGACGTACTTTTTATGACTATTTGGCCTTTTCAAAATACCTTTATATTCCTCCAAAATAGATGTTTCATAAGTAAAAACTTATGATAGTTTTCAAAACAAGAAGTTTTTTCTTCTTTACTCAAAAAAAATGCATTTGAGTCCTCCATAAAGTAAGGACAAGCTATTTTCCTATAATACTCCATCCTTATAATATTTAATAAGCTAGAAAATCACTTATAATCTACATAAGTGCTACTCATATTTAGAAGTTTTGCTTTCTATATATATTATATGTTTCCACACCATACTCCCATAGATTTTTTAGCTCCACAATAAGGAGTTGTAAGAAAATATCTATCTTGTCTTTTGGGTTTCTTGGACCAAGTATGATAACACATAAAAATATATATTCATCTTTTATGTATATCTATAATGAGAAATTATATGATAGGATAATCATTGGCCATGAAGAGTATTATTGCTATATTTTTCCAAATGGCTAAAATCCATCTATGTATAACCGTATTCTAACATTTCAAATTTCACCCACAAAAAGATGGATGAATATCATCAAAATGTTTCCAAGATGGATAATTTAAAAAATACCACATCAATCCTTCTTTAGTAATATGCTCTTTGTGCCAACTTATGTCCTTAATAATAGCTTTAAATGCAAATAATTTTTGTAGATGAGAATTCAAAAGGAAGTAATACATCTTCTTATGATGAATATTTATTTTCTACCTTGTACATGTAGTATGTCTTTTGTATTGAGGATAATTACAAAAATTACAAGCAATTATTTCACTATTTTCATCTCAATATAAAATGTATCCATTAATTCAACAATATATTTTTTTATAGGCAACTCCAAATCTCGCATTAACTTTTTTGAACCATAAAACTATCTGTCATTATGTTATTATTTGGTAACAATTCTGCTAACTACTCACAAATTTCATTTAAACATCTTTTTAAAAATTAATATTTTGCCATTATATTCAAAAGTCTAGCCACCACAAATAACTTCAAGTTATCATATGAATTTCCTGGCCAAACCACTTCTTCTGATACTTTTAACATTTCATAAAATTTTTTTGTTACTAATTTTGGGATATCAAAAATGACATCCAAATTGAAAGAATGACCAATAACATGCTTCAATATGATTTTACATGCATCATTGGGATTAACATATTCCATTGCAACATTTGAATCAATATATCTATGTATATAATGATTTGTTGTCTATGGCATAACTATTTTCCCATTTTATACCAAATATAATAGTATTTGATAAATCTATTTTTGCAAAATAAAATCACATCGTGTCCATATCTTTAAAACTCTGATTCTAATATTTATGATCATTACATGAGCAACTTATTTTTGTTCCATCCATTAATTGAGTGTGTTTTTAATCAAAGCCAACAAACTATTAAATCCTCATTACAAACTTATTAGTCGAAAACTTATTTCTTAGTCTGACATTCATCCATTGATGATTAGTTGGTATAATATTTTCCATTCTTATAATATATAATACTAACGTACATTGAATAATAATAATAATAATAATATAAATAATGATTTATTTGTAATAAAGTCATAGTGCCATATTTATGACATTACATAAATGCCATAAAAATATTGTAATCACATCACTTATAGGTAAGTTTGCATTAGAATGAGATAATAGAAGTTGCATTAATCTCTTACATATCTATCAATAGCCTTTAATTATATTTTTCTCATATACAAAAAATTAAATATTTCATATTTATGTATTAAGGATGAAATCACAAAATTAAAAAAATCACATATAAGCTAAACGTAATCATACATTATAAAGGAATATAACAAAATTATTTTTGGCAAAAAAAATCAATATCATATAAAAGTAAAAATTACATAAATGCAACATCATGCTATATTTGAAGAATGATCTATAGTATGTAGGATATGTGCACATGATCATAAATACTTTAAAATAATTATGTGATACTTTCTCACAAAGTTTAACCCCTAATTTTTGGGACTTTGGATTAATTATCCTCGATTATAATTTGTTATAATAAATAGTACTCTTTGATTTCAAGATTGTATGCATATAGAAAATGTTTGAAGCTGATAGGATTATAATATTGTGATGTAAAAAGTTGTGTTTGTGCTAATAAGTTTTTTTTTTAAATTTAGTTTATATATGAAAGATCGCAATATAAAAATATATTGAGGGTCAAAGATTCACTCTTAATATGCATAAAAATAGTGATCGTTCATGAAATTAAATATTTCTTCTTATGGGGTTAATAAAACCAATACATTGAGATTCTATTAAATTGATGCCTTCAAAAGTAAAACCATATATTAACTATATGGACTAAAGCATTTTATATAATAAGGATCTTCAAAAAAATCACAAATACCAATACTTTTCATTATGCTAATTAAAATACAACTAACGTAATGCCTAAATAAGGATTATAAAATTAAGAATTCTGCTAAGTATATAGGAGAGATGAAAAAAATTAAATTGCATACCACAATGATAATTGATTAGGGTGATAAACATAAGTACGAAAGAAAGCAAGCTCAAATAGGTGGATGGGCAATGACAGATTAGTGATAATTTTGTACACTCCCAACATTTTTTTTGAGCAGACAAAGTGTTCTTCAAAAAAATAATTAACATTAAATAGTGACAGAATAAGTTTCTGTTTCGAAAGCAGCAACGAAATTGAATTCCATTGTCGAAGTTATTAAAGTCTAATAGTAATGGACTGATATTCCATTTCAAATAAAGTGATAGAAAAAAATTGCATCACTAAAATCTAAAATGGATTTACAATTCATTTCAAAAATAAATAGAATAGAATTCATTTCCATCATAATTTTTAGAGAAGTTATTATTTTCAATAACAAATACATGTAGAAATGGAATTTTTATCCTTAAATATCACACGAGGTAATCTGCCAACAACCATGTGTAATTATAGTGATGGAAGGTTAAACCATTTCAATTTTAATCTCTACTTTTGTTACTAATTCTGTTTCCGTATAATATGAAATGATTCTCACCTTTCGATAGTGATGGAATATTATTTTGTTTCTAATTTTTGTAGCAAAATATTCTTTCCATTTCTAATCTATTTCAATTTCATTTCTAATTTTAGAAATTGAATTGTGCATCCCTATTTTCTATTTCTATTTCATCATTTTCTTATAATATCTATATAGTAGTATATATGATTTTATATATATATATATATACTATCATCTTTATAATGATATGTATATACAAACTATTGTAAATGCATTTAGTCTACTATATATATCATGTACATATACAACAGACATGTAAGTACATGTATATACATACATAGTAGAGATGTATGTTTATTTTATACTATCTATTTATTATATATTGTAGTCATGTATGCAATTATTATACTTTATATTTTTTAAATAGTGAGCCTGTTTGTACTTATACATTTGTACACAAGAATATACATGTATTTACATGCCAATACATGTAAGTACAATAACATGTATTTATATAAGTATAGTTCATCAATATGTACTTATAAACTTTTATGTATAAATAGTATGTACTTATATACATAAATGTACACCAATATGTACTTATGTACTGCTATTTATATAAAGATATGTATGCATTTATATAAAGATATGTATGCATTTATATATAATTGTATATGCATATATTCTACTATGTGTGTGTGTGTGTGTACATGCATGAATATTTCTGTACATTTATATATATAGCAATAAACATGTAACTTTTGTATGCATGTGTACTATATTAGACATGAATGTGCTTGTGCGTGTGTGTGTACGTGTGTGTACAAACATATACATACACGATAATATATATGCCTATAATTATACATGCACATGCATGTATACCGTTGTACATTTATATATGCAATATTGTATTTCTATATGTATATATATTATGAATAACTATATATATATGAACTTAGATCCTTTGTATTTAGGTATATGTATTATTGTGTATGTATATACACATGATAGTGATTTGATACATTTAAACATATATACATACATACTTAAGTTTTCACTAATATATCTTATTATTTTATTTAAATGTAAATTTATCTTAAGATATGAATGAACAATTTTTCTTCTTTCATGAAGACAAAGAATTAATTAAGAGTAATGACATATCAATTGAATACAAAGACGGTTGTACCAATTCTATTGCTATGCCACGTAACATTGTATTTTACTCACTTGTTAGTAAAATTTGTGTTTAAATGAGCGCGCAATTAAATTTTGTCAAATTTTAATTTACAATAAAATGTGATCTTTTTTGTATGATTCCACTTGAAATGGTGGATCTATGGCAAGGATGGTATGAATTAATAGTATGCTTTATCATATCTATTTGAATTCAATTATTGCTATAATTGAAATTTTTTACATGTCATGATAATATTTTTAATATTATAATGACTATTATATTACTAATTATCTTTTAATATATATTATATCTAAATATTATTATAATGACACATTTAAATTACTGTGTGTGTACAACCCAATTATTGGTTAAAGTTCTGTACCTATTGATCATGTATGTGCAATTGCACGTACATAGAGGCAATATAACCCATCAATCAATTATCACTTATTAACTTCGTTTGGTTTTTATCAAGATGTGCTCAATCACATGATTATGCACATGATTTATCTCCATATGATAATGTCATTAAGGGGGTGGGTCAAACATTCTTAAGCATAAGTAATTTACATGATGCTATTAATTTTAAGTCAATTGCTAAAAGATTTATATATAAATTTAAGAAAAAAATCTTCAAAGAAGATGTTTGTGATATGTAATATTGATGAACGTCCTTAAAAAATTATTTGTTGTGTGTTGTGACATTCAAATATCATTCAAGTACATACTTTTCATAATCTGCACAATCATTCTTTAGAGGAATTTGATATATCAATGCCTGTTGTTTGACCAACTAGATATATAGGTTTAATTGATAATGTTGTCATATCAACTCTTGAATATTCATTAGGACAAATATGTAATATTTTATAAGACAATATAGTTTAAAATTATCTTATCATCAAGCATGACATATCAAAAAGTAATTGAAAGAACCTATATTTGGTCTCCCTTGTAATTATTATAAATTATTATCATGAATGTGTGAATGCATTATTGAAACAAATTTTAGAAGTGCTGTGAAGCTTACTTATTTAGAAGATGAATATTTTAAGCAATTTTTTATTACATATTCTATATATATCTAAGGTTTTGTTGAGTGTTGTCGATCTATTATTACTATTGATTCATCATATATGAGTGGCCATCACGGTGAAACTCTTCTTAGCTACAACATATAATGCTAATGAATTTATTGCTTCCTTTAGTTTTTTTGGGTGATAAGTTTGGAAAATCATGATGATTGACTTTGAATTTTAGAAAATTTAAAAGAAATTATTGCTGTTAATTATGTTGAAATTATATGTGATATACATTCAGTATTTTTGTGTATTCTTCCATAGTTATTTGGTACGAAAAATCATGCTTATTATTACTATCAACTAAACATAAATTTTAGTAGAATTTCGAGTAAGCACAACACTAAAGGAAAGAATGAGAAGGAAGATTTTAGAGAAGAGAATGAATGAATAAAGTTTCAATATTTCATTGAATGTTTTGTTTTTTTTAATGCTGCCCCATGCCACGTGTGAATAAAAAATGAGATATCTATATTTCATATTTGAATGAATTTAAAAGTATCATGAATTTAAAAGACTTAAGATGTATATATTTTACTTTTTGGGGGTATTATTTAATAAAATATTATAAACAAATTATTCATTTTTAAAACTATCTTGAATATCTTAACTATACATGACTTGTGGAAAGTTTGAGTAAATTTTTTTGGATATCAAGAGTCATTAACCAAAAAAATAATAATAATGTCTTAGGTAAAATTAAGGAAAAAAATTACGTCTAAGTGATTTAAATGATACATAATTGGAGAGAGAATTATAATTTCCAAAATTAGAAGAAATTTATATAAAATTTGTAGAATAAATAAGAAAGATATCACAAGTTTTAAATGGCAAAAATATTTTTTAATGTGATATTTAATTATTTTTCTGAATATTATGTGGTTTGATTAATATTTTTTGAAAATATAATATATTTTTTTGAATAGTGTGTCATTTAATTAATATTTTTCAAAATTATAGGGAAGTGTTAAAAAATACCTCTATTTATGTTGTCTTTTTTTCTACTCTCTTTTGTTTTAATTTTCATCTCTCTCTTGTTTTAATTTTCATCTTATCTCTTGTTTTAATTTTCATCTATCTCTTGTTTTAATTTTCATCTCTCTCTTGTTTTAATTGTCATCTCTCTCTTGTTTTAATTTTCATCTCTCATTTGTTTTTTTTGTCATCTCTCTTTTATTTTAATTGTCATCTCTCTTTTGTTTTAATTTTCATCACTCTTTTGTTTTAATTTTCATCTCTCTATTGTTTTAATTTTCATCTCTCTTTCTCTCTCTTCCAGCTTTCCTCTAACTTTCTCTCATCCACCATGGCTACTAATACATGTTTATGCTGGTGTCTATGTGTATTGATGTTAGAAATGTATCTTTAAATTGTTTGATGTTTTTATGTTGGGGATTAATTAGGAGAATTATGTGTTGGGGTGTTTCCCCAGAAATTTTTAAGATTTAGAAACTAAAATTTTGATTTTTTGTAAAAAGTCACAAAACTAAAAATAAATTAAAAATAAGTACACCCAAATTCATAAGTCATAAACTACCCTCGCCCCTCGCCCCCTCCCGTCTCCACGAGCTCATTCGCAGAGTCATCGTCAAGCTCTCGGCCGAGCTCCAGGGGCTCGATGGAGCTCAACGCCAAGCTCCTGTATCTCGAAGGATGTTGTTAAATAATAACAAATCCTTGTTAAAACAAGGATTTCTTAAGAGTAGAGAAGAACAAATGAGAATGAGTAGAAGAGAAGAATAAGAGAGCACCGCGCAGAGAGAAAACCAAGCAAAGATCAATTATTAAAATGTTCAGCAATATTAGGTAAAAAAAATTAGAGTTTATATATCACCTCTGATAATTGATAAAAGAGAAATAAATATAAAATACTTTATAGCTATTTACACGTGCATTTAATAAATATCATTAAGGGTATAAGAGTAAATTTAGATGAATCTTAATCAACTATATTAAACAACTCATCAACAACCCCCCCCCCCCCCATTTGATGTAGTTGAAATCGGTTTAAGTCTTTCTCTTAAAATAAATCAGCTTTTCTCTAGGCAGTGATTTCGTAAATATATCGGTCACTTGCTCTTCGGTCATGCAAAAAACCAACTTAATTTCATTAGTTTCAATAACATCCTTAATGAATTGGTATTTTAAGCATATATGTTTAGTTCGACTATGCATAACCACATCACTCGCAATAGATATAGTCGATTAATTATCACACTGAATTTTAGTTGGATGTTTTAATGATTTATCTAGATCACCCAAAAGTTTTCTTAGCCATTGTGCTTGAGAAGTTGCTACTAAAGCTGAAACATATTCAGCTTCAGTGGTAGACATGGCGATTGTGGATTGCTTCTTGGATTGCCAAGAAACAGCTGTAGTTCCCAAGCTAAATACATATCTAGAGCTACTTTTGTAATCATCTGTACTTCCTTCCCAGTCACATCGCAGTAACCAAAAATATCAGTGTGACTTGTCTTAGTGTAATTCAGGCCTAAGTTAATTGTTCCTTAAAGATACCTTAATATTTTTTTGGCAGCACTTAAATATATAATTTGGAGCATGCATAAACAGTGACAGTAAGTGGACAGAATACAATATATTGGGTCTAGTTGCAGATGCATACAACAAGCTTCCAATTAAGCTTCTGTATGTTTTTCCATCTACTAGTCTTCCTTGGGCAGAAAGTAGCTTTTGATTTACTTCTAAGGGGGGTAGAGATAGGTTTACAGTCTCACATTCCAAAGTTTTTCAGTAATGATTTTATGTATGTGACTTGAGAGATGGACACACCACTTGTGTCTTGAGTTATCTCAAGTCCTAAGAATTGTCTTAGGTTTCCTAGGTCTGACATTTCATACCTAGTTTTCATTTCTCTTCTAAAATTATTAATTAATTCAATTTTATTGCTTGTGAAAATAATATCATCTAAATATATAAAACAAATTAAAATTCCAGAATATTTATCTCTTTTAATATAGAGTGTAGGCTCACTCTTACTTCTACTGAATCCTTGATTCAGTAAGTAAGAATTATTTGTTGATACCAAGCACGAGGAGCTAGTTTTAACCCATATAAAGCCTTATTTAGTCTATAAACACAGTATTCACTCCTTTTTTTTACAAACCCAAGGGGTTATTCTACATATATTTCTTCCTTGAACTTTCCATTCAAGAAAGCTGACTTTATGTCGAGTTGGAATAAATTCCAACCATTCTGTCCAGCTAAGGCTATTAGAAGCCTTACTGTTTCTAACCTTACTACTGGAACAAATGTTTTATGGTAATTTGTTCTGGGTTTCTGTGAGTAGACTTTGGTCACTAATCGAGCCTTATATACAGGCTGATTTGAGTTAGGTTTAGTCTTAATCCTATAGATCCATTTTACACCTATACTGTGTTTATTTGGGGTAGTTCAACCAGAGTCCAAGGGCCATTTTTTTCAATGATAGACATTTCTATCTTCATTGCTTTTATCCAGAATTGATATTTTATAGCCTCTTCATAGTTGAGTGACTCAACTGAGGTGTAATTATATCTCTGGTAAATATCTAACAAATCTTTATATTTAACAGGAGTGTTTATTTTATTTGATTCCGTTAAAACAGACATAGATTCAAAATTAGAGATAGATTCACAACTATATTCAGAAACAGATTCAGACTTGCATTCAGAACCATATTCAGAAGTAAATTCAGAAGGAGAGTTGAAATCATACCTTGGAGTGCTTATTAGTTTATTGCTAGCTGTAGCAACTTCTGTACAACCATTTTTTATTCCAGAATTAACTTCAATACAGCTTTCACCTCATTTACTGTTTCATCAATTAATAAATCTACTCCCCAGAAATGACTTAGTTTCTAGTGAATATAGTCTGTAACCCTTGGATTCCATACTGTATCCTACTAGAATGTACTTTAGACTCTTTGAGTCTAACTTGGTTCTTTGTGCATTTAGTATATGGGAGTAACAAATACTCCCAAATATCCTTAAATATTTGACACTTGGTTTTCTGTTAGTCCAAGCTTGCACTGGAGTAAGATTGTCCAGTGCTTTAGTGGGCACCTATTGTGCAGATACACTGATGTGTTCAATGCTTCTGCCCAATAGTCATTTGGTAGACATTTCTCATTCAAAATTAACCTAGCTATCTCCATTATTGTTCTGTTTTTCCTCTCCACAACTCCATTTTATTGTGGTGAGTAGGCAGTGGTTAACTACCTAACTATACCTTTTAATTCACAGAAATTTGTAAATTTTTGAGAGAGGAATTTACCTCCTCTGTCTATTCTAAGTATTTTTACACTTAGTTCAGATTGTCTTTCGATAAGGGACATGAGCTTCTTGAAGCAATCAAGTGACTCAGACTTTTGGTTTAAGAAGAAAACTCACATGTGTCTTGTGCAATCATCAATAAACAGTAAAAAATAACTACTGTTGCCTAATGATTGCACTGACATGAGTCCACATATATTAGCATGTAATAGTTCTAAAGGTTCGGAGGCTCTCTAGGTAGAGTGCTTTGGAAAGCTATTCCTGATTTGTTTTCCCAGTAAGTACTCACAAATAGAATTAGGAATGACAAGGTTTGAAGGCACTCCCTTCACCAGATTATTTTGAAAAATATTTTTTAGGCTTAGATAGCTTAAGTATCCAAACCTTCTGTGCCAAAGAGAAGCTACAAACTAGACATTCATAGATAATACCCTATCTACTCTCTTAGCAAATGTCAGTGGAAAGCTTCTTCCACTTGACATTTTTACTATCCATGAGGGTTGATCACTTTCGTGATCAAATAATTTACATACATTATTCTAAAATGATAGTCTATAGTCTTTTTCAATTAAATGACCAACACTTAATAAATTCTGGTCCAAAGCTGGAACCAGAAGCACATCTTTTATAAACATAGTTCCAGTGCAAGTGGGTACGGCCACTTTGCCATTAGCTTGTGCCTCAACTAATTCACCACTGCCTAATTTCGCTTGTGAATTCATTACTGGAAGTAAATCTACAAATATTTCCTTGTTTCTAGACATGTGATTTGAGCAACCACTGTCCAGAAACTAGGTGTTTGGTGAAGATGTGTCATCTGTTTCATTTGCATAAAACAGATGCTCTACAGAGGCTACTCGCTCTGTAAAGACAACATTCTATTTAGAGATGCTTTTATGGTCCATTGAGTTATGCCCAAACCTTTTACAGTTTAGGCATTGATTTTATTTTTGAAACCAACACTCTGTTGTAGTGTAGTTTGATCTCTTACATATATTACAAGAAACATGTTGGTCCTTATGTGAGTCATTAGAGAGTGTAGAAGAATAACCATATTTGATTTTATTTTTATTTTTAGATTTAAAACCATACTTTTGACTTGTTCTTCTATTTCTTATGTCTTTAGATTGAACTTCATCTTTGTTGGGCTTGTCCTCCCATCTTGACTGCATTGCAATTTCTTCAGAAACCTCTACTCTCTTTAACAATTAGCTTTCATATGATTTTAATGAACTCAAAACTTGCTAGATGGTCAACTTTGAAAGATCCGTAGTTTCCTCTATCACTGCCACAATGGCATCAAATTTATCAGACATACAGATTAATAATTTTTCAACTAATCTAGTCTCAGAGATGTCTTCTCCATGAATTTTAAGTTGATTAACTATATCAAGGAACTGAGTTGAAAACTTAGTAAAGAAATCTGAGTTTTTCATGCTCAGATTTTCAAAGTCCTTTCTTAAGGAGTGCTAAAAAGCTCCTCAAGCCTTCTTATCTCAATGATATTCCTCAATTAGGAGGTCCCAAGCCTTCTTGGCTTGTGTGCATCCAAATAATCGGGGGAATATGACATTACTTACACCATGCTGGTTGAAAAGTAATAATTTTGTATTCAACTTCCTTAATTCCTTCTTTGGTAGTAATTCCTTACCCTCTAGGGTAGATGAACTCGGGGCCTCTTCATATCTAGAGACCACGGTTTCCCATATATCTTGAGAGATAAATATGGTTTGTATTTTAACAAGCCAATAATCAAAATTCTCTCAATCAAACAATGGAATAGGAATTGATCCCGAGTTTGATGAGATTTGACCTTTTGAAAACATGTTTGTTTAAAAACAACTTGAAAAAAATTAGAATAGAAGATTGAGAATTTTGTAGAAAATATGTTATAAATACTACAAAACCTTCAAATCTTACCTGATCTGTGCTAGATCTTAAAGAAATCGTGATAAATAATTAGGGTTCTAAGAGATCGTCTAATCTGGAGAAATTAAATTCGAATAATCGTTCAAAAATAATTTCAATCTCAGGTAGAAACAAGTGCTCTGATACCAGAATGTTGCTAAATAACAATAAATCCTTGTTAAAACAAGGATTTCTTAAGAGTAGAGAAGAACAAATGAGGAGTAGAAGAGAAGAATAAGAGAGGGCCACGCATAGAGAAAACCAAGCAAAGATCAAGTATCAAAATGTTCAGCAACATTAGGTAAAAAAAATCAGAGTTTATATATCACCTCCGATAATTGATAAAAGAGAAATAAATATAAAATACTTTACAACTATTTACACGCATATTTAATAAATATCATTAAGGGTATAAGAGTAAATTCAGATGAAGCTTAATCAACTATATCAAACAGCCAGTCAACAAAGGAGCTTGATGCCAAGCTCCTGGAGCTCGACCGAGAGCTCCATCGAAGCTCGGCGTTGCTCTCGGTCGAGCTACTGGAGCTCGAAAACGAACTCGTTGGAGCTCGTCGTCGAGCTCCTTCGAGCTCCATGAGCTCGACCGAGAGCCATGTCGAGCTTCTGGAGCTCGAAAACGAGCTCGACGAAGCTCTCGATCGAGCTCCTTCGAGCTCTATGAGCTCGGCCGAGAGCTTGACGACAACTTTGAGCTTGTGGAGATGGGTGGGGGTGAGGGCGAGGAGGTGGGCGAGGAGGTGGGCGAGGGTAGTTTAGTACTTACGAATTTGGATGTACTTATTTTTTAATTTATTTTTAGTTTTGTGATTTTTTAATAAATATCAAAATTTTAGTTTCTGAATATTAAAAATTTATGGGGAAACACCTCAAAACATAATTCTTCCAATTAATTATCATGCTTAGAGCATCTCTAACCACACTCAACAAAATAGCTACTTAAAATATATTTCACTATTTTAGCTAATAATTTATTAGAATACATTCTAATCATACTCTCTATTTTACACCTAAATTCTAATATTTTTTTAAAAGTCAAACAGGTATATAGAGAGAGAAATAGAGAAAAAAGAGAGAGAAAATTTAGAGATCTCAAATGGTTCTCTACATATGGTCAGCCATTTGAGTAAACTAAGAAATAGCGAGTAGAATAAAGAGTGAGTTGGAGAGGAATTTGGTGTGTTTGACTAGTTAAAATAGCTAAAAGTAAAAAAATAGATAGTGGGTTGGAGATGCTTTTAGAGCATCTCTAAGAGGCTAGCTAAATGGATACGTTTAGCTATTTTAGCGAGGATTTTTACAAAAACTATCTCCAACGGCCTCGCCACCCTTCTTGCTATTTTGAATATCGCCCAAATCACTCGCTAGAAATAGCGAGTCTTCGTTCCTCGCCAAATGTATAAATCGATGAGAATATTTTTTGAAGATAAATCAAAATATAGGTATTGTTCATATTTTTAACGCCTCACAATTCAATAGAACATGTTTTCGATGTACAAAAACATGATTTCGTGCAGTGAAATGATATTTTCGCTGCACGAAAACCTCAATTCGTGCAGCGAATACCTCAATTTGCTGCACGAAATCAAAATTTCGTGTAGTTATATAAGAATTTCGTTGCACGAAATCCTTGATTCGTGCAGCGAAATGAGTTTTTTGCTGCACGAAAACTAAATTTCGTGCAGCGATATGAGCATTTCGCTGCACGAAACTCGTATTTCGTGCAGTGAAATCTGGTTTTCGCATGCACGAAAACCAGATGCTTTTGAAATACACGAAAACTATAATTCATTCATTTTTAAAATACACGAAAACAAGTTGTTTTTAAAATACAGCTAACTCATATTTTTGGTTTTCCCTGCACGAAATAAGTGTGTGTGTTGTGTTGATGTTTTTTTTTGGTGTGTTTTTGTGTGTGATTGTATGTGTGCTTGTGTGTGTGTTTGTGTGTGTGCATGTATGTGTGATTGTATATGTGTGTTCAAGTGAGGGAGATTATGTGGCGATGTTTAAAATTAATGTTTGAAATAACTAAATTTAAAAGTTAGTTATAGTTTGTTGAGGTGTATAGCTAAAATAGATAGTATTGTTGGAGTTAACTTTAAAAATTGAATATCTAAAATAGATAATATAATATTTTAATAATTTTTTAGTAGCTAAAATAGAGGGGACTCATATTTTGATATTTATAATTTATTACGGTCAACATTATCATAAACTTGGGTATTCACCTGGATGACACTCATTTTTTGAAAACAAGCTTTCATTTTAGGACGTGAAAAGTGAGAACGGTCACTTAGCACTTTTAGGTGGTGAACGCCTCTTCTGTGATCCGAATGCGACCAACTTCAACAGATATGCTGGGCCACTTGGTTCCGTTTCAAGCAATCAAAAGTTCATGCGATCGCATTACAATCGCCGGTAAAATCTCCTTTAAACTAAGTAGTTTCCGTCATTTAATCCATTTTCTGCTTGTCTGTTTTACTAAATCGGAGTTGTTCTGATCTGATGCTTGTAGCACATGATGTATGAATTCACTATGAATATTTTTGGCATTACAGAGAAGCCTCGAGACAACAACATATTTCAACTAAGTTTGAATTTCTCCAAGTTGGAGTTGAGTGCCCGAATTGTATTACTTAATTTTTTAAAGTAATACTTAATTCAAAAGTATAACTTTAATTATTTTTTTAAAGTAAATCAAATTATTATAATTAAAAAAAGTGAATCAAATTTAAAAATAATTTATTTTTGGTACACTAAAATTCATTAACTCGATTTTGGTATCTAAAATTTGAAAAAAAAAATACAATTTAATTATTTGGTTTGTTGATATTTGAAATCATGAAAGTATTTATTCTTGTTGCGGGGACAACATGGGATTCGAATCCATGTTCTCTATTAGCCAAAACTAAGCAAACTTCTTAGTCAAATATATATTATCAAATATTTAGCAAATTGAAATAATTTTATATAAATAAAAAAATATATGGAAATACATATATAAGTATACATAAATATATATAGATATAAAAACATATATAAATTGACATATATATATATATATATATATGCACCTATAATACATATATATATATATATACACATCCATATAATAAACACACACACACACACAAACATATATATTAAAAAAAATATATGTATGTAATTATACATAACTATATAAATATATTTAAATATACTCATATATGGATAAATAAATAAATAAATAAATACATATACATATATATATATGTGTGTATGTTATATTTATACAAACACACATGCACACACACACATATATGTGTGTGTGTTTATATGTGTATATATATATTGATATATAAATATATTTATATAGTTATGTATAATTATATATATATATATCTATATGTTTATATGTTTGTATATATTTATATATGTTTATATATGTATATATTAACGTGTGTTTGTTGATTTATATATGTTTATACATACATATATATATATATATATATATATTTATTTATTTATGTACACTTATATATGTATTTTCATATATTTTTTATTTATATATAAATATTTTAATTTGCTAGATATTTGATAATATATGCTTGACCAAGTGGTTTGCTCAGTTTTGGCTTAAAGAGGATGTGGGTTCGAATCCCATGTTGCCATTATGATAGAATTAAATATTTTTATGGTTTCCAATATTAGTTAGCCAATTAATTATATTGGTGTATATATTTTTTTAAATTTTAGAGAGTATAATCGAGTTAATAAATTTTAGTGTATCAAAATTTTTATTTAAAAATTTAATGCACTTTTTTAAATTATAAAAAATTGATATACTAGAACTTAATTATTTTAGATATGATGTATTTTTTTTAATTATGAAAATTTTGGTACATATAAACATAAATATTTTGTTTTTTATATAATAAAACACAATTTTTTCTTTTTTATATGTCCATGATTAGCCTACATTAATGTCTTGCCTTACCCTAGTTCTCCCACTTTGTGGCAATTTTCACAAGGCCAATTAACTGGCCATGTTCTACACCATTTATACTGTTCCATGGTTAATTAATGTTTTATGATAAGGATAATGTTACAATTTATAGTTGTTTTCTTGTGCTTTTATTTTTTTTTGTTATGTTATTATAGATGAAATCACTCAATATATGTGCTACTTCAATATAGTCACACATTACACAAGATTATTATGTGTTGTTTATGTTTGGTTTTGCCTTACCCTAGTTCTCCCACTTTGTGGCAATTTTCACAAGGCCAATTAACTGGCCATGTTCTACACCATTTATACTGTTCCATGGTTAATTAATGTTTTATGATAAGGATAATGTTACAATTTATAGTTGTTTTCTTGTGCTTTTATTTTTTTTGTTATGTTATTATAGATGAAATCACTCAATATATGTGCTACTTCAATATAGTCGCACATTACACGAGATTATTATGTGTTGTTTATGTTTGGTTGTCTTGAAGTTTCAATTTAGTATCAGAGTAATACCCTAGGGTGTTACAAAAAATACTAAAAAATAAATATAATATTATTAAATACTTTTATATATTTCATAATAAAATTTAAATATTAAATACTTTTATATACTATTATAAAAGAGATTTTGGCAATCCATATCTTGGAATGCTTCTATTAAAAGTATAGAAAAAATTAATAAGAAAAATTGTTATATATTTCATTAAGTTGATATGTGTAAGTCAATAACATAAATTTTTAGGTCTTCATGAAGCTGTTTGTTAATTATTGTACTGTCTAAATGTATATTGTAGAATTGATCTCATTATGAATTTTTTTTTTCAGGAAGAAGTAATTCATCTTTATATGTATTGTGTACTCATGAAATACTAAATTAGATACTATATACTTGAAGTATCTCGTAAAAGGTGGTAAGAGAAGAGAGTGTATACTCAATCTTTTTGAGTATGTAATATATTTGAAGTATCTTATAAGTAATTATCATTATTGTTTTAGTCCCTATATTTATATTAAATTTTAAAATAATTATATATCTCTTATTTTTTTAAGATATAAGTTTGTTTTCAAGAAAAGTATATATTTTTATCGTAAATATTCTCTCGGTGCATGTTGGTGCTCAATTATAATCTAAATATCTAGTCAATTGGAAGTGTTCATAATCTTTAAAAGAGATCTCAAGTTTTGAAGATTTCTTCAAATACCTTAACATACGAAGACATTAAGGTCAACTTGTCGAAGTGAAAGAAAAAAACAAACTATACTAATTTTATATATAATATTTGACTTGGTAATATTCAAATAGTAATCTTTCTTTTATTTTTATGTAAAATATAAAATTAATTAGATAAATCATATTAGAAGTGAAATCAATATATGATATTATAAGAGTATTTGATGAAGTATAAAGTAAAAGATAAACCTCTATGATACGTTAATATTCCTCATAGAATAAGTCATTTTTATAATAATAAAATATTTGAGTTTCTTAAGATTTTGTCTGATATGCTACTTAAAAGTATTTCCTAAATTAAATGATCTTCAACTTGTTATCTCTAATAATTATAATATTAATTATATATATAATTAATAAAATTATACTAATATCAAGTCTTTAGAAAAACAAATAAAAAATAATAATGTATTTGTGTAATTCAAATGAGATGATTGATTATGAAAATCTCATAAACTAAGTTGTAAGTTCTCAATAATTTTCTATGATCATTTTGTTTGAAACTTAAGTGATTGCTATATATATATATATATATATATATATTAAGGTTATCTTAAAAAATATTTTTTAAGTCTAAATATTATATTCAACTGTAAAATATTATAAAATAAATAAGAATTCATACTAAAATTATCTTGATCACTGAAGAATAAATGTTCAGGTAGTCCATACCAAATATCTGATTGAATTTACTTGCTATAAGTCTCAATTTAAAATGATCAATTTTTTCATTTTTATCTATCTTCATTATGAATATTCATCTGTATTCAACATTAAATTTTTTTAAAGGTGGTGATATTAGTTTTTAAGTTTCATTTGAGTGGAAGATATATTGGATGCATTTCTTTCATCATGACCCGAGTCATTCTCAAGGAGATGCTTTTGATGGAGATTTAGGATATTCTAGAATTGTCAAGAATAATATATAAGAAATAAAAATAAAAAGGGTGAGAGTATTATAAAATGTGTAAAATTGGATGTTGAGTATAACTATATCGTCTCTTTTAAAGAGTAACCGAATGATCAAGATCAATTAAATTTATTATATGATGTTTTAACTTAGTAGATTTATTTTTGGCTTGAACATGTTCAATATATTTCTCTTTTCTAGTATTGATTATAAATCATGAATAGTATGTCTCTTATGTAATAGTGAAATCTAGCAACTATTGTATAAATATTTCTTTCTTGAGATTATCATAAAAAAATATTTTTCTTATATTCAACTAATATATAGTTCACATGTGATATCTAATAACAAAATACATTGTCTTCTAATAGTGTACATCTTGGTCATAAAGAAAAAAAATATCTTAATAATCATTATCGTAAGTCTGTAAATCTATTGATTATTAATCTAATCTTGAGTCGATCAATATTTTCTTTATAATTAATTTTTATTATTTACATCAATTTGTATTTTACTATTAGTTTACTTTAAGGTTTTGTTATAGGTCTCAAACGAGATGTGCATTGGGTTTGCATGGTCCATTTTTAAGTCCTATTAGGCTAATGTGTCGTCCAACATGACATAGTTTTTAGCACAGGCTGTGTTTTGCATGGGTCATATCAGGTTGTGTTAGTTTGGGCTGAGATTGTACCAAACCAAACACATTTGTGCACTTGACATGGATTAAACCCAGGCTAATTTGAGTTCATGTCAGGCTAGCCTAGGAAGACTAGCCTTTGCAAAATCAGCTTGCTAGGGGCAATGTGCCATGTCATGTCATGTGACTTTTTTGTGGCACATGGACCATAAATCTTGCCTGACTTGACTTGATTAATACCCCAGACTGTCCCATGCTTATTCTAGGCATGATTCCAAGTATTATTAGATATGATTATGCTTAGTTTATCTATTATAATCTGTCATTATCCTGAATGATTAAGTATCCGAAATAGAGTATCAAGGATCTTGTAGCTATTAAGAGATCATAAAAAATGGAAATATGTTGCATCAAAATAAAAATAAAAGAGTATATGTAATAATGAGAGGTAAGTAGAATACATCCTTAGTTATTTTCGTAGAATGATAGAATTGTCCAATTATATTCTTCAAATCAAGTTATCTTATACATCAGGTGACTCATTGGGGAAAGTAGTGGACATAAAAAAAAGTCATTAATTTGAAGATGATCCTAGCCGTTTGTATTTTTTCAAATGGCTAGGGTAGAAATCCGATGACTGTCGGGTTTCCATCATTTTTAATATTAAAAAAAGTATTTTTTTTAAATATATTTTTTTTATTAAAAAAATTTATATTAATAGTTTTAGAGAGTTGAATTTTTTATTCTTAATTCTCAAGCTCAACTCTCTCTTTTTTCTCTCCTATTAGTTTTCTCTCTCTCCCTCCCTCCCTCTCCCTCCCTCCCCTTTCTCTCTCTATTAGTTTTTTTTTCTCTCTCTCTATATACTCTTGGTTTCTCTCTCTAAAGCTAAAGCTTTTAAATTCAGAATTATTATAAAGCTTAAAGAACGTGGAGTGGAGATTTAGTATTTCTAATTTAATTTTATTACCTAACTTATTGGGTGTAGGTTGTGATTTTCTTTTCTCATTTTTTCATAAATTAGGTATTATTTTTTATTTGGTTTTTTTAATATAATTTATATGTTAACTTAGAACATAAACTAAAAAAATATAAAAGGCTTATAGTGAATTTGATGATAACAAAATAAAAATTGATGTAGACGTAGATAATAATGATAATTCTATGAAAATGTCTGAGGTCGAAATTATATTTTATTCAATGATCTCGACCCAAACTCAAATGTCTAAAAAATAAAAAATTAGAATATTTATAGTTTGGATTTACTTTAATATATTAAAAAATAAAAATGCTAAGGATGTCAATAAAAAATTAGCATAATGTATATATTGTAAAAAAGTATCTACATGTAGGAGTATGAGTGGTACAAATCATCTAAAGAGGTATGTCAATAAATGCACCAAAAACATGGTGCATTAAATCATAAATAAACTCAATTTAGTGATGAAATCTTTAAAGCTGGATCTAATATAGCCTTTTGTTGATCCCCTTCACATATCACAACGAGGTAAGGAAGGAATGTATGACTAAACTGATCATTACGATGAGTCTTTTAATTATATTTTTAGAGGATCATATTATAGTCAGTATCATACAAATCTATTGTCAGCCTGTATATTATAGGATTTTTAAGTCTACATATAAAAATGACATACTAAAATATTATAAGCTAAAAAAATAATTTATAATTAATAAATTAAAAAATATAGTAGAATAGTATTTGTAGCGTCTTATATTTGAACTAGTCATGATGATGCATGATTTGCATACCTCATTATCCTCTATGTAAATTCTTCATGGAAGCTAATAAAATAATTTATGATTTTCTAAGATACTTAATTCTAATGCTACCTTATCATATATGAGTATATGTTGAGAATTTTTAGAGATTATCATATGAGAAGTAAAATATTTAGTATTATATTTGATAATATATTTAACAATGAAGTAGCCATTAATATATTTGTTATGATATTTAGAGACAGACTATTAGAAGATATTTTTTACGTTAAATGTATGTATTACATTATTAACTTGATAGTATAAGTAGGTAATGAATATTATTTTCCTTGTATTAGAATAATAAGAAACTTACTAAAATATCTTAGGACGTCAAATAGATAATAAGAGTTTGGTAGTCAATTTTTGTTTGTGGGTTTAAAGAAGAAATTCTAAATGGATGTGAGATATTATTAGAATTATACTTGTCTGATATTAGAGTTATGTGTTAGATACGAACATGTGATATCTGACAATATCAATAATAAGAGCGACACACTTATTATTGATGGTAAAGACTGAGATATAAAAATTTTATTTATAAATTTCTAAAAATTTTTTGATATGATGAATATGTGCTCGTTAATTTATACTCCTACTACTTGTATTGTACTTAGGTGCATATGTAACATTAGTAGCATATTTAGAAAGTTTATAGATGATTCTATATTTAGATAATGATTGTTGAGATAAAAATTTAGTATTTAAAGTACTGGTCTACTATTATATTTTTTATTATTTAACTATTTGCATGGATCTTAGGGTTAAAGTAAAAGAGGTAGAGAATATTTTAACATATATATTCATGTGCATGAACCAAGAATATTAACATGAAAGATTAATTTATGAAACATTGATTGAGTTATTTATATATTACGTTACTAGGTATGATAGTAGTTGTAGCCAGACTTTGAGTACGAATATTGATACTGTATTCGGAGATGATGATTTCTCTATTCAATTAGCGAGGGGGAAATGATGGAGTGATCTTTCGAATATGAGTGAGTTGTTTCGATTCTTAGATACTGATTACTACTCAATTATATCACATAATAATAATAAGAATTTTTATATTTTATTATAATAGAAATCATGTGAATCCATCTATCATGTGTTGTCTAAGATTGCACATGATTTACTAATTCTTCTGGTATCGAGCATATCGTTGGAATTTATTTTTTTTATTGTAGTGAATATCATTCCAGATAAATATATTAAACAGGCTATGTCGAGCTGACACAACTTATTTTTTGGTGGCCCACTTGGCTCATTGTGCTCAGCCTGGCATGGCACAACTCAAAAAGGATAGGCATGGCACGACTTGACCAACTTGAGTCTATTAGATTTGGGTCGGTTCGTGCCGGGCCATGGGGATTTCATGTCGGGTCGTGTTGGGTCATGTTGAGAAGTATCATTTTTGGTATGTTCGGAATCGGGTCATCTATAATTTTAAATATTATAAATTTCAATACACAAAAAATAAATAAATAAATAAATAAAATAAACTAAAAAAACAAAATTATAATTACAAGTCACAACTCACAACTTATACAAATAATATAAAATAATATTATAAATATAAATCATTTTGTAACGTAATTCAAGTTCAAAATAATAATGTAAGTTCAAAAATTAATACATAAATAATTAATCTCTTAAGCATTTGAAAGTATCACTAACAGTAGGCTCAATCTCAGTCTTCATCAAAGTCTCATGAATTATCATCTATTATTAATTTCTCTATTCTTGTTATAGTTGCAGTATGATCTTGAATGTCCAAACTAGAATCTTTTTAATCCTTTATGTATGTCAATGTCTCCATAATATTTGACCACAATCTTAATTTCCTATTTGAAATCAAATTCACTACAATAAAAAATTAGATTTCAATACTATGCTCAATATCAGAGGAGTTAGTAGATTTCATGTCATTTTAGACAGTATGAGATATGTGAACTCATATGATTTTTATCATTATAAAATATCAAAGTTCTTATTTTCGGCATGTAATAGGATTGAACAGTTTTTAATATTTAAATATCGAGATAACTCGCTTATATTCGATAATCTATCTCATCGTTTTCTTCTTACTAATTGAATGAAAAAGTCATCATCTTTGAATATAATATCCATGTTTGTACTTGAAACCTAGCTACTATTATCGTCATAATTAGTATCGTAATATGTAAATAGCTCAGTCAATTTCTCATAAATGAATTCTTTATGTTGGTATTTTTGGTTTATGCACGAGGATATATATGTTAAAATATTCTCTATCCCTTTCACCTTAATTCTTAGGTTCATGTAGATAGTCAGACAATAAAAAGATATAATGATAAACTAGTACTTTAAGCAATTGGTTTATTCTTAGGTTTATATTGTGAGAGTATAAAGTGATGAATACATGTTCGTCATCTCATATAAAATTTTTAAAAATTTTATAAATAAAATTTTATGTATTCTAGTCAGTGTCGTCAATAATAAGTTTGTCACTCTTACTATTGATGTAAGTGGATATTATGTGTTCGTATCTAATATGACTCCAATATAAGGTATGTATAATTTTAATGGTATCTCATATTCAATTGAAATTTCTTATTCTTTAAACTTTTAGACAAACAGAGACTATCAAATTTTAGTTGTCTGTGAGACAAAAAAATTTTAGTGAGTTGCATATTATTTCTCTACTTGTATTATGAGATTAACGATGTGACATATGTATCTAACATGAAAAATTTCTTTTAATAGTCCATCTCTAATATTTCTAACAAATATATTAATGACTATTATATTGTTAAATACATTATCAAATGTGATATTATATATTTTATTATAAATATTATATTTTCTAAAGATTCTCATTATATGTTTATAAATGGTCGAGCCATCATGAGAATAAAGAATATCTAAGGGTTTTAATATTTTTTTTATTTAGTGTCTATTTAGAATATATATAGTGAGCATTAAGGTATGCATAAGATACATCATCATGACTAGTCTAGATATCGGATCTCATGGATACCACGATACTATATTCTTTAAATTAATTAATAATTATTATTATTTTTAATTTATAGTATTTTAGTATGTCGTTCTTAGATGTGAATCTAGGAATTTTACGATATGCATGCTGAAAATAAGTCTGCATGATACTGATTATCCTTGGATCTTTCAAAAATATAATCGAAAGATTCTTCGTGATGATTAGTTTGATCATGTCTTTTCTCCCTAACTCTTTGTGGTATATAAAAGAGGTCAACATAGAGGTTGAACTAGATCAAACCTCAATGATCCTCTTGCTCAGTTGAGTTTGCCTAGGATCTATGTATCATATTTTTAGTATATTATTTGACCGACCTCTTAAGGTGCTCAGTCTCATATGTAGTCCTGTAAGTTAATATTTTTTGTATAATATTTGTATTATACTAATTTTTCATCAATATCCTTATATATTTTTATTTTGTACAATATTTAAGTGAGTCTAAATTATTAATTTTCTTCTAGTTTTTTATTTTTTAGATATTTGAGTCAATAACATGTGAGAAGACAAGATTTCGACAACCTTGAACTTTTTCTTAAGGTAATCGTTATCAATATTAAATTATCTATATTCATGTTAATTTTGTTATTATCATTTAAATTATTATTTGTCATTTTTAATTTTTATTAGTTTGGGTCATGCCGAAAAAATATTCTTTTGGGCTAGGCAGCTGGGTTGTGCTTGACCAAGCACATGGCCCGGGAGACCTTGGCACGGCTTGACATGAACCGCGCCTTGGGCAGCTTGGCATGGACCCAGGAACGAGCCCAGGCATGACTCAATCTGGTTGTGCCTCGTGTCGGGCCCGAGCTGCCTGACCTATTTGACATCTCTAATTTCATATGAGATTGAGATTGCGACAAAATATTATTGAGATACTTGCATGTATGAAGGATTAGGAAGATTTGCTGATGAGCATATAGGATAGAGTTGCAATGGGAGCTGGAGCAGACGAGTTGCTGACAGAGGTAGATGATAACTCGTGAGACATGGAGGCTGTTGATGCCACCCCTATCGCTAGTGATACTATTAGACACTTATACGATGATGATGATGATTTGCATATACATACAGACAATGATTGATATTGAGATTGACGTTTGCTTGTATTTTTTGCTTTTGATTTTTAATAGTTCTACTTTTGTTATATTTTATATTTTTTGATTGATGCTTATTAATGATTACTTTTTTCTCATTTTATTGTTATTATTGTTTATCATTTTTTTTAAAATTTAGAAGCCTAAATTAATTTATTTTATTCATTATGGTGGCAGAGATTGGGTGACGGACATTGGAGCTGGACGGTCCTGGTGACCGGTGCTGCTGCGGGATGCTGGCTGCCCAAAAAAATGGCATGATTTAGCATGATGATACAACCTAAAAATAATTCGGCATGAAAGGCATGAGGTTGCCTGGATTCGTGCTAGTCGAGTGTTGTAGGGTCGGCCTAGTCATAATCCTTGTTGTGCCGTTCCTGACAAGACATGACTTTTGAACTGTGACGTGTCACCGAGTTAGACCACCCTGTCATGTTAGACATAACCCATTTGACACCTATGCGGCCAAATCGGTTTGTGCCTGGGTCACCAGGCCTACTTGACACCTTTATTTAATATATTTATCTTACATCTGTCAAATTTTTGTTAATAAACCTTTGGAAGCAATCTGACGGCCCAAGATTAATGAACAAAAAAATTTTTTTTTTCTCAATAGGACAACAATAGGTGCTTTCTTGTTGGAGTCAATGTTGGGCCTTCAGGTGTTTGAACAGCCAAAAAAATGGCATGCTGATGTGGTAGTTGTTTTTTTGTAAATGACTGATTTTTTTTTTTAATATTAGTCATGTCACGTGCCATGCCAATGTGACAGGCACATAGGTAGTGCATGTCATGACATAAAGTATATTGGGTGCTATCCTAGCAAGGCATGAGCCATACTATGAGCCTACACGATTATAGTCCATCCTTGATTTTGGACCCTTATTGTGTTGGGTCTGATATAACTGAATTGAGCTATGCCTTGTGTGTGTGTTGGGTTACTTGGCCAACTTGACACCTCTAATGTTGTTTTCATATTAGATTTTGAAATTACTATCTATTTCTTATCTTTTTATAAGAAGATTTTATCTACAAAATAAATATATAAGTCAATGATATCTCTATTTTTGTAATCACAGGAGCCCAAATTAAATTTGAAAGTCTTTATCCGACTATGCCACAATTTCTAAATATAATCGTATGTCCTGAAGCTTTTTTTACATATTTTAGAATTTTAAGTATTGTATTTATAGGCATCTGTTTAGGAAAATTTTAAAAATAATTAAATAAAACTAACAATATAGGTAATATAAAACTTAGTTACTGTTAGACAATTTAGTATTATTATGATTATCATATATTTAACGTAGTCAACTAACGAACTGGTCTGTGTAGATTAGTTTATACTTGGATTAAATGGTGAGTTAACAAATTCATTTCCTGACATATCAAAGTTGGATAAAATATCTAATTCATATCTTTTCTGAGAAAAAAATGTTATACTTATTGAATATCCAACATCTATACTAAGAAAATATCTTAGACATTTCAAATTTTTTATTTAAATATTAATTTATTAAAATGAGTTGTGATATATTCAACTGATTATTTTATATAATCAAAATATTATCGACGTATATAATTAATGTCATATACTAACTTACTAATCCACATTGAAAAAAATAGGGATTAGTGTGACACACATCTCTCATGATCAAATGTAGTAAGTGTAGAGGAAAGTTTATTAAACTATGTCATATGAGATTGTTTGATGTCATAAAGGGCCTTTCATAATATTCATGTCATATTTGTGCTCTTAGGAATAATAAATTTTGATGATTGTTGCATTAATATCTTCTTCTAGATTATTTTCAAAGAATGCATTTATTTAATCATAATTATAGAAAATATAGAAAAAGAATAATTTTTTTAAATTTATATTACATGGATAGAAATGAAACTTATTTATAAAAAAAAATCTTATATGTTTATGGCTATTCACAGCTATTATAGCTGTGAATAGCCATGACAACTGTTCACAGACATCCACAGTTGTTTATCATAGCTGTTTACAATTATTCACACATAATATTTCATACTCCCCCTCAAGCTGGGTTGTAGATGTTAAGCAACCCTAGCTTTGATATTAACTACTAAGACTTTGGTGAAGATATTTGCTGTCTGTTGGGCTGTAGGAATGTAAGATTCATAATTTTCTCTTTGATTTTCTCATTGATGAAATACTGGTCTATCTTTACATGTTTGGTTCTATCATGGTGAATCAGATTTTTTGCTATATTAATCGTAGATTGATTATCACATATGACTTGCATAGATTCGTCAACATAAACCTTTAGTCCATGACAGATTTAGCTTAGCACAGATAAGTGGCTGTAAAGACAGTTTCTTCTAAAGGGTGGTGAGGAACATGAGTAGTGAACAACAAGGAATGAGCTACATCATGGATGTGACTATTTTTATGCTCAGTTATTTTATTCTGTTGAGGTGTATCAACACATGAGTTGTGATGAATGATTCTCTGTGTTGATAGATAGTCTCTCAAGGAATGTTCAAAAAATTTCTTATTATTGTCAGTTTGCAAGATTTGAATTTTGATTTGAAATTGGGTCTGGATCCCTGTTTGATTTTTTTTTCATGAGATATAGCCATGTGAGATGAGTGTGATCATCCACAAACAAGATAAATCATCAGGCACCATTAATATGTTACTCCTGAGGGTACCCATATGTCATTGTGAATAAGAACGAAAGGTTGGGATGGTGCATATGGGTACATTGGATAAGATGTGTGAGAATATTTTTGATAATTGACATACTTCATATTAAAAAGAACTAGATTTTTTATTGATAAACAGTGAAGGAAATAAATATTTAAGGTAAACAAAATTTGATGACTCAATTAAAAGTGAGATAACTTAATTTTATTTTCTTTATTTGATTTTAATGGATCACCTTGAGTAGATAAACTGACAACCCTTGGAGTTTGTCTAGACCCGGATTTGTAAACTTGGATCTGATAGAGTCCATCAACCATTTTAGCATTGTCAATCTTCATCACTGACATCGGAATCTAAAATTTACAAGCATCAAAGGTAAAATGAGCAATGTAAAACATATCTTTAATCAATTTACTAATTGATAATAGGTTATAAGATAATCTAGGAACATAGAGGACATCATGTAAAGTGATGCCATTGGTCACCAATATTGACCGAACGCCTCGACTTGAGAGGTAGATTCATCTGTCATCTTTACTGTCATTTTTTATCAGAAGGATGGTAAGATGTGAATAGATGCATTGTCCTTGTTATATGATCAGAAACACTCGAGTCTATGATCTACACCTCATTGTGTATAGTATTGAAACAAATATGTATACCTTTGGTGGCAATGGAACCTATTGAGGAGCTTTTCTCACTTTGGAGCTGTTGAAATATTGCCGTCAAAGTGTCTATCATCTGCTATGTTCTAAATGTAGGGACACTAGTAGGTTTATTTTTTTTGTTCACAGTAATATTTCCACGACTTTCCTTAGGCTTCTAATTAGTGGGCTTCTCATGAATCTTCCAGCATGTGTCACTAGTATGTCTAGGCTTCTTGCAGTGATCACACCAGGGTCTGCCACCATTCTTTTTGTCATAGCCTTAACTATTTTTTGTCATCATCGTTGGAAAGTCATCTTTTGCGACCAAGGTTAGAGAGTGGTCCTAATCCTGTACGCTTCCCATCATTACCTGCTTTTAGAGTTCATCTCTACGTACATCTGAGAATGCATCACGAAGGCCTGATAGGTGGTTAATACATGACCCCAAATATCATTTAGGTTTTTGTTGAGCCCAACCAGGAATTTCATAGTTTTGTCTTCTTAAATGATTTGTTTGAATCACTATCTATCTTCAGCATTGCTCTAAGCATGTGTGTAGACTGAATCAAGCTGCTGCCATAGATGAGACAAAATATTATAATATTGATTAACAGTATGATCATCTTGTCTTAATTCATGGATAGTTATTTTGACTTCAAACACGACTGTAATATTGTATTGAGTGGAATAAGTTGCATGTGTAGCTTTCTAGATCTCATGCATTGTCTTATAGAGTAAGAAAATTTCTTTTATTTCAACTGTCATAAAGTTGATTAGCCATGACTTGATGGTATTATTCTTTATCTTTTATCTTCGATAGGAGTCATCCTCGGGTTCCAGGGATTAGAGTTCTTTTAAGTAAAAATTTTTGTATTTTTCACTAACAAATATAAGAATTGAACTTGATCATTATTGATAATTATTCTTATTCAGCTTATGGTTGATGATGAGGAATGATATATTGTCTGTGATAATATGACTGTCATCTAATCGCATTCTTTAAATAGTTATGTCGGAGATAATCAGAGTGGTATGACCCTTGTTATCTGTTGCCATACTCGAAATTAGTGTTGATACTAGTCACTACGTAGGATGGTAGATTAGAGAAGGGCGATTCAACAGGTGGAAGTGCATCAAGATCGGAGGCCACAAAAAAATTTGTGAACAATTGTGTTTGTTGGAAAAAACTAATTTTTTTTTGATTTTAAGCAAAGATCATTTCTCGCTCTGGCACCATATAGAAACTATAGAAAAGGAATAATATCTTTTCAAATTATTTTATATGAGTAGCAATGATACTTATTTATAAAAAAGAAAAAAACTTTAAATGTTTATAACTATTCATAGCTGTTTATCATAGTTGTTTACAGCTATTCACACTTTATATTCCACAATTATTTAGTTGAGTGATGATGTAATAAAAATAATAATTTAATAGTGACTATCTTGATCATAAGAGAGAGGATATCTTAGTTATTAATGCCATAAGTTTGTATAAAATATATTGCTACTAAAAAAGTAGTCTCGAGTCAATTGACATTTCTCTTGATTTCTTTGTCATTGTATTTATATTTTAACATTATATATTGTCATATTTAATGACTCATTATCTTAGAAAGAGTGTTTGAGAGTTTGTAACTGCCAAATGAGAATAAGAAACTATAATATGTATTATCAAAATAAGAATATGAATGTATTCGATATGTAATATCATGAGTAGAATATATTATTAGTTTCTTCCATAATGCAATCAAAGATCTAACTCATTACTTCAAGCTGAAATCAACGGATATGACCTAAGACTCATCTAGAATATATTATTGATATATCTATCTAATATATATTTTTAGCATGAGATCATCAAATCTCACCTTTCTCTCATAAGAATACTAATTCCTCTTGTCCAGTTGCATGCTCACACAAGGATACTAGGCTTCTCTCCTAAGTGCATTGTTCTATGAGAGCCGTCACTACTTTCCTTAGGTGTAGTCGTATGTGTAGAGTTGACTGTTACTCTTATGTGGGAAATAACAATTAGACAAGGAAAACAATCTGCTACTATAGTATTTGAAGGTGTTTTCTTGAATCAAATCTTTAAAATTGGATTGGTCGAAGAACGTGAATTAAAATCTTTTAATAACTCATAAATTTTGGTTAATAATAATTATATTCATTTTGAGTACTAGATTACCCAATGCATATACACTTGTTGGCGCATACTATTATCATCTTTTATTTATATGGGGAGAGGTTATTTAGATATACAAATTGATATAAAAAAATATTGCTTGAGATTATATAATATAATATAATATAATATAATATTTAGTTGATTAGGAAGTTAGCGATTACCATCTAATTGCACTCCTATGATGTAAAATTATTTAGTTATCTCAATCATATATTAGTTCTTATTTATTATTTAATTATGTGTAGGAGTATTAGCATAAGATGTTTAATGAACTATCCTATGTTCTTCGAAAAAATAAAAAATATAAGAATTATATTCTAATATATTATCACCATTTAACATCTTAATGTCACATCTAAATTGTGTTTTTTATGTCTTTATTATAATTTCATAGAATTGTATAATTTTGCTATGCCGTGTTATTTTTCTTTAAATATTGATAATCATTTAAATCAAGTATAATAATTAATAAAATATTATAAACTATTATATGTGGTTGTCTTATAGAATCCTTAAACATTTGAATGTATCTGATATGATAAGTCCATCACACCACTCTCATGAGATGTCAGGTAAGAAGAAATATTATATTTTTTTAGTTGATACACATTACAATCAATAAATGACACTCATCTAATATCTGATTTTAAAATTTTTAGTTTATTTAGAGAAAGATATTCAAGTTGAGAGTTAATTATTAGGGAATCAATAGTATGCATATATTTAGAATGACTCATCTGAGTCGATAAGAATAACTATAAACTACGATACAATAAAACGATCTCACAATTTTATTGCTTCATAAAATAGTCGATATAAAATAAATTAAGATAAAATTTTGATACATATAAGATATGCGTCAAAAAGAAGAATGAACATTAATATTGTTCTGCCCATTGGCTCATATAACAGTTTTATTGACTGTGTCAATATCAAAAGCTCTGGGCTCAACAAAATATATAAAAAAATAATAATTTGACACATAGTTATTTGCTCCCAAATCTACTATACAAGACCCTCAAGTGTAGTGAGAAGAAAATATAGTGAATATAGATTTGTTCATGCCAATGATACCTAAAGAATAAAATCTAGCATACTTTTAATGAGAAATCATTAGTGTAATATAATCAATAGACATGCTCGTTGAAGAATAAAAAATGAGTAGGTTTAGTAGGCATCTGTATAATTTTTGGACTTTTAAAAGTTCATTGTAACTCATGATATCATGTCCAACACTTCTCCCGAGTGTGTCTAATCCTTAAATAGAAAGAATAAGTCAATATTATCTTTCTATCTCTTGGGGATACCTCTACCTGGTCTTCTAGCTCTCTTATTGTCATTGTGTGATTAATATGTCTTGGTACTATGATTGAATCTAAGTGGCCTCATACTAAACTTATCATTTTCTATATATTTTTTTGTTATAGTATACTTTCACACAAATATCTAAAAAAATATGATGATATGTAAAATTTCTAAAATTTTTTAACATATAATTTCATTGAATTTCAACATGCAAACGCACATAGTTTTTGGCTAAAAGAAAAATGTTGAGGCTTTTGTACCAGAGCTGTCATGTTGGTCATCTTTGTTGTTGGAAAAACTGATGTTACTCATTTGAAACCATGTCGACACCATTGTCGTTGCCTACGCTACAAAATAAACCAAAACTATTTATAGTTCGTGAGTATTTTACCATTACAATCAAATAGCGGCACTACCATCACCTCTGCAAAATATTGATGTTTGATGTCTTTGGCACTACCAAATGATGCGTCATCACCCATGCACCCTGAAACTGGTGATACTTTGCCAGAGAGTATTCTGCGATGCCATCTCAGTTTCATGTATATATTCTATATATATGATTTGGGGAAACCTATAATTCGGGTGCTCCCAATCAATGAAAATCAAATAAAAAACAAAAAACTAATAAATAAAAAAATTCAACAAAATGATAAGGATGGTGGGGGGTTCTTGAAGTTAAACCCTTTCATCTCCAACTCACTCCAACACCAGTTTGTTGGTATTGTGGATGAAGTGGCACAATACACACTACCCAAGTTTTTCATCCGGAACAAATTTTTTTGATTAACGAGGTGGTCACTTCAACTTGTTATAAGAGGGCTTTGACCAAAAACAACACATGCCTCTCTTTGTATTAATACATTCACACCTATGCAATATTGTTTTAGTGCTGCTAGTGGAATTTGTGTTTCTCTATTTTCTTCCAACCAAGCATACGTTCATGTCTTTTATGGTTAAATGTTGAGTTTCTCTGGTAACTTGTTTTCAGTTGAGGATGTGAGTGATTTGTGGTCAATCACCAAAGATGAATTTGAAGAGCACCTTCCATTCAAAAGAGCTTGTTTAAATAACAGAACGCATAATGCTGTGGTTGTGGAGAATCTACCAGCAGAATTTATACTGACAACAGATTTACGACTTCGAAGTCGGTCTTCATTTGAGCATTCAGTTTTCTGCTTTCGAGAGCCATATGCAACTGTCATTCTTGTTACTTGTGAGGTTGTTGAGATACACATTCCTTTATCATTTGCTGACATAGTAATAAGAACATATTGTTGTTGGTTTGTATGCTTTCCCAAATGTCAATGGAACTTGTTTGTCAGTTATTTGATTTCTGTAAAAAGAGTCAAATTGGACTGGAAAAATTGATAACCAAAATTTCTATCAAATGCTAACCCAAATAGTACTGAAATCAAATGAAAAATGAACCAAGCCAGCTGGTCTGATTGTCCTTCAGTTTTTTTGTTCAACACCGATTCCCTTACTGTTACTTGCATGTGATCAGAATTTGAAAAATGACAAAACCAAAATATGATCAGCCCTCTCTTTCTTGTATTTTTTGTGCGTATGTCTATGATTTTGTACATATGTATGTCTATGATTTTGTACATATGTCTATATATATATATATATATATATATCCTCTGTATGTAGCTATTGTGGTTGACACCTTGATCTTTTATTAACACATTTTGGATTTTTATGTTATATTTCAGGATCAAGATGAGTTTAGGAACATTGTAAAACCACGTCTGAAATTAATTGTTGGTAATGATGATCGAGAATGGTTTATTGTATTTGTTTCTAGAGCTCAACCAAGTAATGACAGTGCTGTAAAATTAGCAAATAGGCTATTTGCTAAATTCGAAGTTGACTTCAGCTCAAAGAGACGAGATAGGTAAGCTGCTAATATGTTTCACAATTATTTTATTGCACCTTGGTAGCCCATTCATGATTGTTTTGGCAGTTAGTCCATTAAATAATGCATATTTAGGAGCATGAGCACTTCATAAATATTCTTCCGATATGTTACTATATGTAATCCAAGCATTACATATTTACATTATGATATTATTCACTTAGCAGACAAATTCACATCATAAAAATTAGGACTTTTTTATGAAGGTTATTAGAAATATCAGTTCTGAACAGATATCTCCTTAGCAGAATTGCATCCAATTCGTACATTTCCCTTCGCTGTTTCCTGTGAGATATAAACTCATTTGGTTCAACATCAACTATTTGAAGTTGTATTGACATGTCATTGACTAGTTGGCATCGTATGGATGTTGAGTTGGTGCTTTTGATCTATGAACTCATGTATGTTTGATTATGTAAATGAACGTGTGATATTGTTTTAAAATTCTGAAAAATAATATCATATTTCGAAATATGATTTTTAAAATATTTTTTTTTTATATTTTTGATGAGAACACTCAATTTATGAAATGTCCTAAATTTGTTTGCTTATTATATAAGGATATATGATGTATGATTTTTTTTATAGTATTAATATATATATATTTCAATATTATTTTGAAATATGATATCAGAGCTAACCTAAAAAAATTTTAACCCTAGGTTTGTATACAATGGTGTTTTATTTCTTTGTATGATGGTAAGAGTAGTGATATGTGGTGGCATGTGGTGGTGGCTCATAGTGGCACACGGTAATGTTTTGTGCATAAATTTTTAATTATAGTTTTGGCAATATTATTTAAAATATAGAAATTGGGGTGTATTTATTTTTCATTTGGAAGAATTAGCTGTGAAACAATATAAAGAGAGATTATTATAGCAGAGGTAAATGAAAAAAAATCATAGTTCAAAAATAAGCACTCACTATAAGTAATATTTATAATATTGAGAAAAAAATGCGCGATACTAGAGATATATGTTAGATATTATATTCAAATAGAAAATTGATAACTTTATATAATATCGAGAGAAATAAGTAAATTATCAGAACCATCCAGGTTACAAAGTTAATTCATCATAATACTTATAATTATTAAAGATAAATATAAAAATTTATTTCTAAGATAGAATCATATTTTTTTTTTCAGCTATCATTAACTATTTTACTCATACACTTATTTTAATTAAATGAATTATTAATACAAAAACTAATATTTAAATTATTGATAATCATATCTTATTTTTTGTATTTTTTTTGCTTTGAAAATATTATAGTTAATGACAAACATTTAAACATTATTGAATATAATAATATTCAACTTTAATTTTTATTATTTTTTCTTATTTTATTTATTTTTGATTATTTTATTAGTTTATTATCTGAGTTATTTTTTAGATAAATTAATTCTGATTTTGTTTTATCTCAACTCATATTTTTTTTAATGATTGTGATACTCTAAGAAATATTTATTGAGTAGAATATATTATACATTATCTCTTCAATATTAAGATCTCATTCAAAATATTTAAGTATATTGAATCTTTTATTTGTGTATTCTCTGTTTGGTCAGTCATTAATGATCAAGTTGAAAATATTTTATCTTAGTCTTAAGAATATATTAAATTTAGAGAGTGAGATATGTTATTTAGAAAAAATTATTAGAACTATTGTTATATATGTCATTTTGGCTTAAGTAGGAATCCATTTAATTTGATATCTTTGACTTATGAGGATATAATAGAGATGTTACTAGAGAAGAATTTAGATATTATATCATTTTTATTGATGATCATAAGATTTAGAAATACATGAATGTCTTTTTTGAGATAAATCTAGAGGTATCAAACGGGCTGGGCCGACTCTTGGAATGGTTTGTGTCATGCCCAATCAGCACGATCTGTGCCTTGTGTGGGGCTAGGTACGGCTCGTGTGCCTGCCCTAATAAATTTAGTTAAAAAAATTGGGTACGACCCAGCAAGTCTAGGCACGACTCGGGTATGAGTCGGGCTGTGTTAGGTCTGGCATGACACAATTATTGTACTGGGCCATGTAGGGTATAGCACAGTGGCCTGATTGGGCCACCAAAAAATGGGTCAGCTCGGCCCAACTCGTTTGACACCTAGATAAATCATAAGATTTATTTATTTTTTAAATTATTCATAAAATGATAAAAAAATAATTTGATCAAAAATAAAATATTAAAAAATTATGAAATAATAATACATTAAAGTAAATGATAGAATTATTTTGATCAAAAATTTAGTAACTTATATATCCTAATTTCTGTGTTGGTACACTCTAACAAAGTGAGATTGCAAAAAAAAAATAAACATTAGATTTATATAACTCAGACACTCTTATTTGAAAAAAAATATTTTAAAATAACTTTAGAGAGATATATAGAGGTGTCAAATGGGCAATGACATGTTGGAACGACCCAAATTTTTTAGCCCAGTTGGGTCATAGTGTCTGCATGACATGATATTAGATGGGATCTCATACCATATCGGCATAATACAAGTTCACAATGACTCAACTCGAATTGGTCCGATTGGCATGTAGTCAGACACTTTCATGTTAGGTTATGTTGGATTGATTCTGGGTTGTGTCAGTTATGAGTAGCCTAAATGCTCGATTGAAATTTTATGAAATTTTAATTTTTTATTTATTAAAAATATTACATATAAAAATAATATATTTAAAAATTGTGATGCATTAGAAATTTAAATGAAACAACATTAAATTAATAATTAAAATATATATTTTACATTCGACTCAACTCAAATATTGTATAAAAAAATATAATATGAAATATTATATTTTTACTTAAGATAAGCTAAAGTAGAAATATATAAAATATGCATCTTCATCGCATGAGTCTTGAGTCATCTGTCTATGTTTGCAGTATGATAGTATTAATGTAGATGATTATTGTCATCTATGATTTTGAAGGTAGGATTAGTGGATACGTCAATATCCTTGATGCCTTATAAGTTATCATTGACCAACAAATTTTTTGTTTTATCCCAAATATCCAATTTTGATTTTTTAGTCTTTCAAGCTTGTAAGTGTCTTTATTATATTTGGTTATTGTTTGGATATCCTATCTGAGATAATATTGGCAGGCATAGAAAAAGTAGACTTTGATATTATGCTAGATACTTGAGATGTCTAAGGTACACATGCGTTAGATGTGCCTAGGCATAAATTTTACAAATGGGCATTCCTCTATTTAGGTGAGGTACTATGGTAGGGGCGTCATGTTACCATCACTTTAGGTGTGAACGAGGCTCATCTTAAATAATTGTCTTAAGGATATTTTTATCATAAAGTATTAGATTTATCAATTAGAAAAATCTATCAGAACTTTCTATTTTACATGCATGTTTGATTTGAGTAAATATTTATTTGATTAGATATACTTATATATGTGAGGATTGATAGAGAGACAACTAAAGAGGGCTTCAATTATTTGATTATTTTTATTGATTATAACTTGAAATATACATGAATATATTTATTTTGTAATAAATTATATGTTTTAAAATTATAAAAAATTATAAAAAATTATAATATTTATATTTATTGATTTTTTAGACATTCTAAAAATTATAAAAAATTGATTTGATAAAAAAATAAAAAAATAAAGAAATAATAATGTATTAAAATATATATCAGATAAATTTAATATTTATTATATAATTGTTGGACAATTACGCTTCCACGGTAGTGATATTAAGATACAGAAAATAACACGAACAACAGAAAAATAAGCAATATATATTCAATTCAGCTATCCAACCACGGCAAAATAAAAAAACGAGAAATAAAATATCAGAAATAACGTGGTTTGCTAGTCGTTTAGTACTATTAGCTATATCTACTAGAAAACACTTATGCATTACAAATTATACCAACAAAAAAATTATCTTAAAGTATGCAGCACAGAGTAGTCGCGATCAATCACGTAGAGAGAGAGAAGGCGATGAATAGTTCTTCGATCCAAAAACAATAATCTGAAATTAAAATTTAAAAATATTTTATAATAAAAACTCTCTCGGTTCATTTAACCGGAGCGGGTCGGATCATGAGACGGGTTAGGCCTGCTCCAAAAATTTTAGCCCGCTGACCGGTCAGCGGAACTTCCGTTATTGTACTACTGTTGCATTCCCGGCCTTTTAATATTTTATTTCCTGCACTTACATGAAAATATTAAAATAGAAATATTTGGTTATACAAATAGATTATTAAAAAATAAATTACATATACAACAATAAATTCTAAGATTATATATTAAATTTTCAATGCTAGCACACCCCAGCATAATGAGATTGTGAAATAAAAAATTAGGTACCTAATTAAGATAACTTGAATATTTTTGGTGAAAGAGTTCCAAACTATTTTTATGAAAATGAGTTTGTAATCTTAATGTATATTTTTAATTGAATGTCATTTTTTTTTCTTAATGTATATTTTTTCAAATTTTATATTCTAAAAAGAGATTGTTTAGTGTGTTCTTGATTACACTCTAAGATGGGATGATTTGATAGCAAAAGGCTTGAGATGTTCATTCTTTAGATATTTTTGTACCTAAAGGGAATACAAATATTTTTTACTAAAAGCTGACAGGATTTTTTATTTTAGTGAGTATATATGTTATTTTTTTAAGCATAAATTATTTTTTATTAAGCTGGGAAAGAGTGGATCAAAATGTTTTTCTTTACTCACTTGTAATCTCATGAAGATCATCAATTAGTATATAGAGTCACCCAATAACTATTTCTTAACATGTTAGTACTCAATATGTTGTCGCTTCCAAGGAATCATCATATCTAACAAGAAGTATAATTCATGTTGATTTTGGAGAGAATTATGTTTCCTAGGAAGAGAGATTTTTTTTAGGTTCAAATGACATAATAGTTTACGTCTTTACGAGACCTCTCCAGTACATGCTCATGTTGAATCAAAAACTATGATATTTGATTATTCATGATCATTAGTCTATACTAAGAGAAGATGACATATTCAACATGCTCAGATTAAATACGAGCTTATCTAAAAGTCAGATGATCCTATAGAATATTTTTTTGATATTGACTTTTCAATCACATAATTACTCTTTGAGAGAGACATATGAGTTGTACTCAATATTTAATTTTATATATTTTGTTATATTCTTGCATGTTCATTTTTTTTATTTATTTTATTATTTTTTTATGATATTAGAATATCTAAGTTTTTTTTCAAATGTTACATGTTTTACATTATTTTATTATCACTTTCAAGGATTCATCATATCTAACAAGAAGCATAGTTCATATTGATTCTAGAGAGAATTAAGTTTCTTAGGAAGGAAAATTTTTTTAGGTCCAGATGATATAATAGTTTATGAACTGCTCAGTACATGTTCATGTTGAACTATAAACTGTGAGATTTGATTACTCATGACTTATAGTTTATACTAGGAGAAGGGGACATGTTCAATATGCTTAGACTAAATACGAGCTTATTTAATAGCTAGATGATCTTTTAGAATATTCTTCATATCTTGATCTTTCAATCACATAATCACTTTTTAAGAGAGGCATATGAAGTGTACTTAACATTTGATCTTACATGTTTTATGGTATTCTTATCTTCATTTTATTTTTAATTATTTTTTAATGATACTAGGATATCTAAGTCTTTTTCTAAGATATTACTAAATTTTGTGGTAGAGGGGGGCTGGGGCATCGGGATTAATGCATGTCTAACCTAAGACATGCATGCATTAGATGTGCTTAGGCGTGCCTTTCGCAAATGAGCATGCTTTCCACCAGACGAGGTGTTTTGGTAGGGGGGTCATAGTGCTTGCTCTTTAGGTGTGTTCGAGGTGTGCATAAAATACCTATGCCTTAAAGAATATTTTATCTTATATGCATGTATGATTTGAGTAAATATTTATTTGATTATATATATATATATATGTATGTATGTATGTATGTATGGGGACTAACAGAGAGATAACTAGAGAGGACCCTAATTATTTGATCATTTTTGTTGATTATTACTTGAAATATATATGAATATGTTTATTTTGTGGTGGATTATATGATTTTTCTATTTTTTAGGCATTTTAAAAAATTATAAAAAATAAATATGATAAAAATAATACAAATATTAAGAAGTAATATTAAATATACATCAAATAGATTTAATATTTATTATTTAAATTATGAGGTTATACACTAATTTTTTTATACCAACACATTCTGGCATAATTAGATTGTAGAATAATAGAATAAATATCTAATTGAGATATTTTGGATATCTCTGCTAGAAAAAAATATTTCAAAATATTTTAATAAAAAAGAACTTTCAATCATAATTTATATTATCAAAAAAATGTCTTTTTTTTTCTTTCTTTGTGTATATATTTTTAGATTTTATAGTTTGAAGTGAAATTATTTAGCTTGTTCTCGATCATACTTTGAGAAGGGACAACTTGACAGCTAAGGACTTGAAATTATTTGTACCTAAAGAGAGTACAAATATTTTTTACTAGAAGGCAATGAGATTTTGATGAGTGTAGATGTATTTTTTGAGCATGATCATTTTTTATTGAGCTTTAAAAGGGTAGATCCAAATGCTCTTTTTTACTCATTTGTATTTCTGTCAAGACTATTAAATAGTATAGAGAGTCATCCGTCAACTATATCTTAACATATTAGTACTCAATATGTTGTCACTTCTTAGGAATCATCATATCTAACAAGAAGTATAGATCTTGTTGATTCTGGAGAGAATTATGTTTCGTTGAAAGAGATATCTTTTTTATGTTCAAATGAAAAAATAGTTTATGATATCTCTTAAATACAAGCTTATGGTGAACTAGAAATTGAGAAATTTGACCACTCAGAACTTATAGTCTATATTAGGGGAAGAGGACATGTTTAGCCTGCTCAGACTAAATATGAGTCTACCTAAGAGTCAGGTGATCCTGTAAATTATTCGTTTGATCTTGATCTTTCAATCATACAATCACTCTTTGAGAGTGACATAGTTGTACTCATCATATTGTTTTGTAGGTTGTCTTACTCATTAATATAAGTCTTTTTCTAAGGTATTATCTTGTCTAAGATGGTGTCAAGCCATGATGGAAGTGATATTGACCCTTCACTATAATTAGACTTAAACTATTATTATGACTTTCAGAAATATTCATTGTTGGTTGTAGATGAATGTTTAATGTGGAGATTAGCTTGGATGGAAAGATAAATCACAATAAGATGAGAATTATAGTGTGTGGTTTAACTTAGATATTTGATGTGGATTACCCGTATACTTTTTCTTTTGTGATCAAGCTAACCTTAATATGAATTTTTATTTTTTTTTGTAGTATATTATAGTTGGAGGATATACTAGCTCAACATAAATAATATATTTTTTCACTGTGACTTTGAAAAGATCTATATGTGAAACAACCGCCTAAGATTCAAGCAATATTGTTAAATATAAGTTTGTAGATTGTGGAAGATATTATGTGATTTGTATCAATTATTGAGAGTTTAATTTATAAGAGATTCATAAATAATCATCAATTTTGAATTACACATGTGTGTTCAGAGTCTGGTTTGCATTGTTTTTACATAGTTAATTTGAAATATAATGTGGAGGGAGAGTTCAGAGTAATAATGACAGTTATTTGTGAGATACATTGAATGCGTCACTTATTTATATATCTATTTTTTTTTCTTTTGTATATTGTGACAATCATATATTAAAAAATATATCCTTAAATTTGATATTTTATGAGTAGATAAAGTATATAGAGATAAATTATTTTTTTCTCAGAGAGAAGATTAATGATGTGATAATATTACAATAGTCAATATATATCTAGATAACAGAATAATTAGTTTGTATTTTTATGAAGTTCTTAAAGATATTCATGCTTAATTTTATTTCTTCTAACTTTAATGTTTTTTACTTGTTAGTATCAATTTGATGAGTGATATTATAGTTCTATAATTTTATGTTTGTTTTTTTATTTATTGATATTATGTTTTTTGATAAGAGCACCTAACCCTTGGGATACCTCAATAATTTTTGCTTGTTATATAAGGGAAACATTATTATTGAATTATCATTGAGTAACTATTGTTATTTTTATTATATTTTGTGCCTTAAATGGCAATAATTTAAACAAATTACCTACACCATTTTTTTTTAAAATCTTGTAACATAGTCTCTAATATATATATTTTTGACTGAACCTCTTTGCCTTGCTTAGGTGCTGCAAATTTGATATACATGCACCTGAAACAAGTTTTTGGGAGGATTTTGAATTTAAGATCATAGAGTGTATTCGAAATACATTGGACAGGCGTTTGCAATTTTATGAAGATGAGATGCGAAAGTTAAGTGAACTGCGATTGATGCCGGTTTGGAACTTCTGTAATTTTTTCATTTTGAAGGTTCATTTTTTTTTTAAAATCATTTATGTTAGATTAATGTAATAAAGAATGTATGCTACATGTAAGCTTGATACAGGTTATTGTCTGTTTATTTGAACACATGATGTTTTGTATTTGTTGTTCTGCAAATAAAGTTTTCATTTTGAGGTATCTTGTTATGAAAAATGCAAGGAAAGTATGACAGTTTTTGCTTCATTTAGCTGTACACACTAATTTTGAGATTTGTTAGTCCAGCTCTAGAGTGATTCTAAAATTAAAATGATGATCAGATATATTATTTACTGTTTTTTTTTTGTCCTGAATAATGTTTCTCAGGTCTTTGTGAATTTTATGTTTATAATTTTGTTTTATTTTTGTTCTCAGGAAAGCTTGGCATTTTTGTTCGAATTGTCTTTTCTTTATGAAGATGCATTGCGTGAATATGATGAATTAGAACTCTGCTATCTGGAAACAAGTAATCAATATTGCTTTTCATTTTGGTGATGTTATGACTACTAAGAAAATTGTGATGGTTCATCAATCATATTTTCAAGAGTGATATAATTTTTTTCATGAAATTTTAAAATTAGAATGGAATTATTAACAACAAAAATGTGAGACTCACTCAATAATGCTGCAAGCATTGCGTGAGCAATGAAATTTGTTATATGGTTTTTAAAGCCTTCTTGAGGGCTCTTGAATTTAATCTCAACGTCTTTGATGAAAAAGCATAAACTGATTTTTATTATGTGAAGTTGTTTGATTGAAACCACATTCATATTGCTTCATTTTAATTTTTTTTAAGGGTGGATGAAGTATCTTAGAGTTAATTACCATTTTATTTATAAAAAAATTCTTAAAGTTATTTAATCATCAATTTGGTATGCGATTAAATAAACACTAATATATCAGATCTAATTGAAACTTTAAAATTAAAAGTTTTTATGTGATAATAGTATCAGGATGGTTGTTCATTTGGTAAATTCTTGTATTGTATGCATGTATCGAAGGTCATGTTTTGATGTGATGATAAGTGTATTGGTTTAAGGGTGATAACTTTTGGGTTTGAGACTTATTAAATATTATTTATTTTGATTATTAAAGATAAAATTATTAAGATATTAAACTCTCATGAATCTTATTTTAAGTGAGAGTCTTGTCCACTAAATTTGATATCAATTTCATCATCAGGTAGCATGTCTATTGACATTGCGAGTAAATAATTATATGTAATAGCTTTGTGGTTACCTGATTGTTGAGTTTTCTTGAGGTCGATTAAACATACATGCACAATGGAACAACAAAGAAATCTTCTTTTTAATCCGACCAAGGATCCATGTCATTTGATTAGATGATTCAAAGATGGGCGCTCCGCTCTCTATGGCCGCTCCACTCTTTATGGTCGATCCACTCTTTTTGGTTGGCCATATGGTCACATGTCTAAGTCTCTCTGATGAACTAGAATGCATAACATGGTAACTCCACTCTTTTTTTTTAAATTAGTTTTTATTATTAATACCCTTTCTTTTGGTGGAGGAATACCATTGATTACAAATTAAAACTACCCTTTTATCTCTCATATCCTTTCTCAAATAAAACAAAAAAAATATCGTATCTTATTTAATTTATAATTTAAAGAGGTTCTAATATCATACCATATCATGAGCATTTTAATCCAAATTCTACTAATACTTTGATCTTTAAATATTATCGGGCAGTCTTTTCCATTCATTTGCTCTCGTTTTATATGTTAGAAGTGTTCCCTGTTGCTCCATTTGTGCAGTTTCTGGATTTCCTTTCCTTTACCATCTTGCCTAGCTTTAGTTCATCACTTCTCCCATGCTTAGCTTAACCGGCAGCTACCTTTCTTCTGTTATGTATCTTTTTCCTCCTTTCAGACTTATTCGGCCATTAAGAGGACCCATTTCACGGCCCACCTTCTGCATACAGTTAGGATAGAAAGACTACTATACCTTACCTTTTTCCCTTTTCATTCCTTACTGTTGGGATATGCTTTCCTTCCTTTGTTTATTCCAGTATTTTCAAACTAAAAACATAAGTCATGCATGCCATTTACAGATTCAAAATTTTTATATAACCTTCTATGTAAGCATTATCCTACTCTTAGATTTTACCCCTCCTTTTGTTCCTTAAATAAGGAATTCCCTCCATGTTTAGTCTGGCTAGTCCTTTAAGTTTTTCTGGCTGAGACTTTTTATCAAATTCCTGGACTCCTAAGGTTAATCCTAGCCTTGCTAAGCTGTCTGCAAGGACATTTGATTCTCTATAAGTGTGCTGTATTGTAGCCTTTAATTCCCTAATATTGTATTGATCTCCTCTACCTCGTCCTCATACTTTCACATTACTAGTCTTTTAATTGCTAGGCTAACTAGTAGTGCAAAATCTACTCAAATTTGAATTTCTTTATATTTATATTCTTTGTAGAAATTTAGGCCCTTTTGTAGAGCACGGATTTCTACATGCAAAGCTGAGGATGCCCTAGTGTCAAAAGAGAATGCTTTAAGTATTCGCCATTGTGAGTCTCTTATTATTCCTCATTCTCTTTTTGCTGCTCCCATTTCTTTATCAAAGCTTCCATTCGTATTGAAAGTTATTTTTCCCGTAGGTGGCTTATTCCAGTTAACACTCTTTATGCTCTGTCATTTTTCTTTATCTAAGGATACTCCCCATATCCTTCTAGCTTCTTTTTCCATCTCTATATTTGCTATCTTGATAGGTTTCATCTCCGATATACTTGTAATTTTTCTCTTTATATCTTTAATTATCTCTTGCTAATTCATACATATTGCTTCAAATCTATTTTTATTCCTCGCCTTTCATATGTACCAAATAATGACGTGAGGGAGAGTTTGAGTGAGCCATTTCTACACATTATTCCTCGGAGTGACCTTGTGCCATCTTTCTATTCTACCCTTTGAATCTAAAATTATAGAGCTCCCCAATATCGAGATTTCCAGCTCCTTCCATATTCCACTGCTATTCTTCCTTTTGAAAATAGGTGCTTTGAGATTTCTATTGCCTCTAAGCAACAGTCACATCTTGAGGCCAGCCTTATACACTTTCCTTGTACATTCCCATCCACCTGAATGAACTAGAAATTACATTCCACATAAACGATCCCATTTTTAGCAGAATTTTCTTCTTCCAAGCCCATCTGAATATTGGTTGCTGCGCTTTCTTTCGTCTTATCAGTATTTTTTGTTGATTTTAAGGTAAAGGTACCTTGTGCATCCAGAGTCCATTTCTATTCGCTTTTACACAATTTAGAATGTGCTTCTACTAATTCTTCTTGATTTTTCATGGCTTTCTAGGTTTTTGAGGATTTCCTCAAGACATTTTGAGTAACTTTTTCTCATTCATATTTAGCTCGCATAAATTTAGCCCACAGTCACTCATCCTCTTTCAGTCTCCACTAGTCTTTACATGCCCATGCTTTGGCTGTGTCTTCTAAGCTTAGAAAACCCAGTCCGACTTCCTCTTTAGGGTGACATAAGTCATCCCATTTTTTCCAGTATAACTTTGGCTTGCCCTCTTTTTTCCCCATAGAAAGTTTGCTATTTTTTTTCTAGTTTTTTTATAAAGTTTTTTGGTGGATGAATAACCAACAGAATGCTCGCTAGTGTGCCTTGAAGCACGTATGAGATTAGAATTATTCTTCCCCCAAAACTTAATAAATTTTCTTTCTAACCCACTATTTACCTTCTCATTTTATCTAAGAGGAACCTTAAATACTCCTCCCTTAGCCTTCCCTCGTAAATGGGGCAACCCAAGTATGTTAATGCTCCCCTTATGTGCATAAAACCCGTGAGATTTTTAACCTTCTGAGCAATATTTTCAGGGGTTTTTTTTGCTAGCAAAAATTGACATTTTTTCTTTTCACGGTTTGCCTAGTTTTTTCTTCTAGTGTTTGCAGCAAATCCATGAGATAATTATAAAATAATTAATAATGGATCTACGGCTAGTATTTGTAAATATTATAAAATCATCTGCGTATGCCAGTCAGCCCACTCTAGGAGTATTTTTTGGTTGCCTAAGGGGAAATATCCCATTCTCCGTCATTCTTTTATTCAAATTTCAAATCCATAGTTCTAAGTAAATGTCGAAGAGCAAGGGTGATAAGGGATCTCATTGTATTAGCCCTCTAATTGGCTTGAATTCTTCCCATCTTCTTTCATTCACAATTATTTTAACCCATACATTCGAGATACATCTGTATATTAGATCGATACAGAGTTCTGAGAAACCTAGCTTTCGCATTGCGAAACATAAGATATTCTATTGCATCATGTCGAATGCTTTAGACAGTTCTAATTTTATCACCAGATTTTATCCCATTGCTTTTGCTCCCTATGTCTTTCATCATTTTCGATGCTAGACTTATGTTTTCTGTCATAAGCTTATTTTTGATGAAACATGTCTGTTCCTGCGAAATTATATTTGGCAAGATATAACTTAACCTATTTTGAAAGATTTTTGCCAATATCTTGTATACCGCATTACATAAGCTTATTAGCCTGTAATCATCATATTTTTGTGGTTTTTTATTTTTTTGGAATTATGACTATAAAAGAGTTTGCCCATGTTTTAGGAATGTCTGCACCTGCAAAAAAAACTTGCGATTGTCAGCACCAGATCCTCTTTTATGATGTGCCAACATACTTGAAAGAATGCATTATTCCATTCGTCCGGCCCTACAGTGCTATCCTTATCTAGGCTGAATACTGCATCCTTGATTTCCTCCTCCCCTGGTATGTTCTCCATTTTCAGATTTTGCTCCCTTGTGACCATAAGCTTTAGTTCTTTGATTTACGATTCCCCTTCATGTATTATCTGCTTACACAGATGCTGTTTAAAGAAGGTTATGGTAACTCCACTCTCTACAATCATTCACACGAACAAGTCTTTTTAGAAATTGGGAGGCAGATGGGTCTTATGGAAATCCTAGCTTTTTATGACATATTAATACTTTATGACCTAATATTACTAACAATCTTTTATGGAAATCCAACACGAACAATCCCTATTGGAGATGTCTCATGGAAATACTCAATGACCATGAGTAAAATTTATTATTCTTGGTGTAAATTATAAAATTAGAAATGTAATAAAAATATTTTTTTATTATGAAAATATAAAAATCATAATAATCATTTCATTTTTCTATTACATATTTGATATTAATAACAGTCTCTTATTTGTACTAGGATCAATTTGATGTGTATCTAATACTCCTCGATTTAATATGACTTTTATGTTTTTTTTTGCGAAAGGCTTAGTTAGTGAATTTATAATGTTGTCATTAGTAGATACTATGCATATTTTATTGTATTCTCTCTCAATAATTTCTCAGATGAGATAAAAATATTTAAGTATGTGTGTGGATCTCTGATACTAGGTTCCTTGACTCATAATATAGCCTCATTATTATCACTAAATAGGACAATAGGGTTGGAGATACTAGGAACTACTCCAAGCCCAGTGATGAACTTCTCGATCCAGATAATTTTTTTAAATACTTTTGATGCATCTATTTACTCTGCCTCTATAGTAGAGGTATCAAATAGGCCATTCTGGACTGACATGAATCTTTTTTAGGTCTATTTTGGCCATCATGCCATGCTCGACACAATATAATTTTTAGCATGAATTGTGTTGATATAGGTCTAAAAATAAGTAGTCCGACTTGACTCGTTGTCTCATCATTTGGCTGGATCATATTGAGTCATGTCGAGTTGTGGCAAGCTGGGTCATGCCTGGCTAGGCTAGTTTGGTTCATTTCAGGCTAGTCTGGGTTGGCTTGTTGTGCCAAAATTAGTATGCATGGCCCGACAATTGGGTCGTACTATTTCACGGGCAGGCACAAGATTGATCCATGCACGACATTGAATTGGGTCGTGCCATTTCACGGGCAGGTACAAGATTGATCCATTCACGACTTTGAACTGGGTCGTGCCATGTTAGACATGACATTTTTGTGCTGTGCCTCATGTCATACTCGAGCTATCCGACCTAGTTGACACCATTGTTATATAAATGAATTAGCTATGATGTCGTGATTTGAGCTTTTCTAGCTAATAGTATTTTTATTCAAACAAAACACAAAACTTGACAAGAATATGTGATTATCTTTATTAGACTGAAAGCTAGCATTAATATAATCATTAATAACTAGCTTAACATTTTGTTCTCAATAAAGTAAGAATATATTTTTAGAATTTTAAAGTATTTAAGAATGATGTTAACAATTTTCCAATGTCTTTCACCAGGGTGTCAAGACTATCTATCGTGTATTACATTTTAGATAGATTCACATACACTTTATAGTCTTCGAACTATTAGGTCGATCAATCAAGGTTAAAACTTAATTATCATAATTGAATTGCATTTTATTTTTCATCACTTTTAGTCGTCTATCATATTCTTGGCTAGATATGATTTTTTTGTAGGGTGTTGACTCATCATGAACAATGAGAATGACACCATGAGTGCCAGTTACAAGAAATTCATCTTTCGTGACTTTGACTTATCATACTATACATTCTTAAGTTTTTTGTTACTTGCGTAAGTTCAACTTCTTATGAAATCAATTGAGTTTTCATAATCAGTTCAATATTTTTTTTTATGATTGATTTTTTTTAAGCTCAACTTTATTTTTACTAGTTCATTTGAATGTGTTCTCTTTTCAAAAAGAAAACATTTGAGTGGTAAATATTTTGTTATCAGAATTATTGCAGATGTAATACCTTTTTGTTTTTTTAGAATATTCAACAAAAAAATATTTATTTAATTTGAGTGCAAATTTGTTAGAATTATCACATTTCACTTTAGCTTTACAATCCTAAATTTTAAGAAAAGTCAAATTCGAAGGTTTCCCAATTCATATCTCTATAATGTTTTTTGTATTGATTTAGATGGAATATGATTAAGTATGAATACAATAATATCTAAGGCATACTTGCAAAAGGATATTAGAAGATATGATTGACTTAACATTGATCGAACTATATCGAATAATGTTTTATTTCTTTGTTCAGAAATCCCATTTTATTGAGATGTTCTTGATGAAGTTAGTTGTGAAATTATTTTATTATTTTTAAAATATTTATCAAATTCTTGGCTTAAGTATTCATCACCTCGATTGGTTTGAAAAATTTTAATATTTTTATCAAGTTGATTTTGTATCTCATTTTAGAATATTTTGAATTTTTCAAAAGATTTGTTTTTATGTTTTATCATATAGAGATAATTATATATATTATAATCATCTGTAAAGGTAATGAAATATTAATAGTTTTCTATGGCAGTAGAATTAATTGGCCCACATATATCACTATGTATAAGACCTACTAAGTTATTATTATTTTTACTATAATTTGTAAAAGGAGTCTTGATCATTTTGCCTAGTAAACAAAATCTACATATCTCATATGATTTGAAATTAATGGAATGTAAAAGTTCATATTGATTGTACTTGGAAATATATTTCTCATTTATATGCTTTAAACGACAAGGTCAAAAATATACCGTGTTTAAATAATTAAATTCAAAATATTTTGATATTAATGTTATAGATCAACTTTGTATTTGGATTATCATGATTTAGGATATAAGGATTATTTGATAAGTAAGCTTCCTCATAAAAGTTATCATCACAATAAATGAAGCATCATTTCTAATAATAAAAGGGAATCCAACCATGTATAAATAATAAACAAAAATAATATTACTACTCATAACAAAAACATAATAATAGTTATTTAATTCTTAACTAGTCTTGAAGGGAAAGATTAATAGGTTTTTACAGCAAAATTGTAACTCTTGCTTTATTGCTTTTTTGTAGGTCCACCTTGCCTTTAGTCAGGGATCTATTGTTTTTGAGACCTTGCTCCTTCACATTATTGTAAGATTAACAACCAGTATCTAATGTCAATGAAATAGAAGTAGATAAATTGACTTCTATTACATATTTACTTGATGTTGTAGTGTCACTATCTTTCTTTTTCTTTATATTTTCTAAATATTGTTTATGATTTCTTTTTAAATGACATGACTCATTATAGAAAAAGGATTGATCCTCTTAATTTTTTTGCTTTCTTGTTTTTGATCTTTTATCCTTAGTATCATGATTGAAATTGGGCTTGAGTTTCTTTTTTATCCTTGGCCTTAATTTTTTTTTACTCATTTCTACTTTATATTCTTACTTTTGTCTTTTTGAACCATCACAATATTACTAAATATTTTAATGTTCTATTCAGAAATCTTAAGCATCTCATGCAGTTTAGAAATTATTTTCTTCATATCATGTATATTTTAGTTAATAAGAAAATTATCATACGCATCTTGTAGGGATTGAAGAATGATACTAATAGTCAACTCTTGGTTAATCGTTAGATCAAACTTCTCAAGATAATCTAGGTTTCCCTTCAATTTTAGGACATGAGGCATGTAACATGATTGCAAACATGAAACTTGTAATATTGACTGAATCATTTTGATGTTTATTATAAGTATCCTTTTGAGCCCGAAGGGTATTTGTTGCAAGTTCTTTATGGATAAGTTCATCTAGGACTTGTAACTTCGTTTCTTTCATGAGAATGATTCTCATATTTCTGTGTTAATCAAAAATGCTAATCTCATTGGGTTTGTGTATTGTTTGTTGTCATTAGAAAAATATTTTAGTATTTCCATAATTAAATAAAAGAGGCATAAATAATTTTCACTAAATATTATCAAATGGTTAATCCTCTTGTATTAATTGAATAATCTCAATGTTTAAGACTGTAGTGAGCTAAAACTCATATTTCACTAAATTAAGTAAACTTTGAATTTTCACCTACAATTTGATTATTTAGGTATGTAACTTATATTAATTGTATCTTATGCAATTCTTAGATTTCCATAGGAGTTGATAATTTCATGTCATTTGAAAAATTCCATTAATACCTTTGGTTCAAAATAATTTTGATAATCTTATTAAGTTCACCAAACTCATACATATGGATATTATCATCATCCATTATACCATATATAATCTTGTTAAGTTCAAAATAATTGACATGATCTATATAATCAATCAAAGTCTTGTCAAATTTTGAATTATGATAGATATTTTATGACTTAATTTCTAGTAATGAATTTAATTTATATTTTAATCTTATCATCTTTACATGAATAACTATACTTATTCATTTATCATACCATATAACCCATCACACACACACACACACATAATAATGACAATGTAAATATGTCATAACATGACACAAAATTAGATTAATCTTCTTAAGTTAATATGAAGATCAAAGATGAATCTTAGGTAGAAATCTCCAACTTAGATTTTTTTGGAATGTACAAAATGTTCTCCACCCTCGAGTTCAAGGATGAGAAGAATGCATGTTTTGCCGTATCTTGTCATCTAGCTTAATCTTCATCATTGAGCATCTATTTTTCTTTATAACTTGTATTTATATTTTATATTATACAACTTATACATAAATTATATTAAATAAAATGATATGCAAGTCATATTTAAATTGCATACCACAAAAAATGTTAAAAAAATAAATAAAATTATATGTAGGCTGTATTAAATTACATACCCCAAATTGCTTTAAAAATAAATAAATATTTAAATCAAGCGTTCACTTTGGTTTAAGGGCCATGTTATGCATCATGCATATTTTTCACAAATGCTTAATAACCGCGTCAATAATTTTTGTGTAGTTCATTAAGCATGAACTTTTCATTGATAATAAAAATAATTATAATTAGGGTATATGTATCTAAATACACAAATAATTAAATATACCATTTATTTTAATTGATATACTCTAAAATCATTATTATATATATTATTAATAATTTTTGTGTAAGTTATTAAATATAAATTCTCTAATAATAATAATAAATAATAATAATTAGTGTATTTGTATCATAATACATAAACAATTAGATATCTCATATATTCAATTGATATATTCAAAAATTGTTATTATTAAAATTATTAAAAATTGTTGTTTAATTCAATAAACATAAATTAATCATTAATAATAAATAATAATAGTTAGCGTATATATATTATAATACACAAATTATTAAATATTTTATTTATTCAATTGGTACACTCTAAAATGATTATTATTTATATTATTAAATAATTCTTATATAGTTTATTAAATATAAAGTCACTAATAATAACAATATATGATAATAGTTAGGATATATGTATTATAATATACAAATAATTGAGTATCCCATTTATTTAATTAAAACACTATAATTATTATTATGAACATTATTAAATATGATTGGTATGATGAAACCTCATTGGGGTCTAAGGGTAGTTGTTTCAAAGAAAAAATTTATATGCAGGGATATTTTATCTGTCATGTTTCTATTATTTTTTGTCATGCCAACTTTTTCAATCATAGTTGTCAACTATTAGAAATGCTCCCTCCAATCCAAACTTGAGATGATGTTAATTAGATTAACATCTTTTCATCTAATACCATAGTTCTTCATGATGACGGAATTAAAATATCTTTTACAAAATCATATATGTTTGTATGTATTGGCTATGTATAAAAAGATAACCTTTAATGAACTATACAGATTATACACATCATTTAAACATAAATATTTGATCTTGAATACAAGAAATCAAATTGATTGGGGTTACAAGTCTCTTTGATATAATTGTTGGGTTTTCTTAGGATGATTAAACATACATGTATACTAGAACAACAAAAAATTACTTTTATAACTCAACAAAGGATCCACGTGATCTGATCAGATAATTCATAGATAAATGAATACCATACTTGCATTGCAAATTTATTGTTCCATGGTCTTGTTGAGCTAAAAAGCACATTTTGATCCCTCCACTATTTATAGTCATTTACACGAATAAGTTCTCTTGGGAATTGAAAGGGAGATGAGTGTGCTAGTACATGATTGAGTCTCATCTCTCATGAAAATCATGGTTGTTTGTATTTATTTAAAATGAATGATCTTTATTTCATTAAATGAATATTTCTTGGGTCTTAAACTATGAAGTACGGATACGGATACGAATACGGGGATACGACACGACAGAATATGGGGACACGAAAAATTTCAAAAAATTAAAATACGGATATGACTAGGACATGATATAATAAGATAAAAAAAATATAAACATTATCCTTAAAAAGTAAATTAGATAAACAAAAAAAATGCTCAAACATTATTAAATATACTCAAATTTCATATAATTTGCATATTTACATAATATTTTTATTCATTTAAAATAATTATAAAACCATTATACTTACATACAACATATTGCATATTTATATATTGCATATTTAAAACTTAAAATCAAATATTTTAACACTTCCCCTTTGCTCTAGCTTCGTAATTTTATATAATTTTTTTGTTTATTATATATTGCATATTTAATAAATAATCATATTTAAAAGTTAAAATAATGAATTTAAATACCCCCTCCTTCCCCCATAATAAATATGCGTCGGATAGGTATCCGATGTGTGTCTAGTCCATATCCACGTGTCAGAAACTCTGACACGTCCGTCGAATGCTGTATCTATGCTTCATTGGTATTAAATATAATTTTATGTCCAAGGATTAATTTCTGTCCAATTTTATGTGTATAATTTTATAAGTCCACTTAATATTGATAGTAAGTTCAAATTAATTTTGAGATCACAAGATATAAGTAGTCTCTAATAAGATATTGTGACTACTCAAGTTATATGACTATCAATTGTTTGAAAATGATCAACCTCACATGGCTCATTGGCACATATTTTGGTTGGATTGTGCTAAGCTTGGCTAGGTTGTTAGGTTAGCTCGGTTCATTCGGGACTAGCTTGGGTTTAGTCTAGACTCGCCTAAGTTTAGTCCAGCTCGCTTGGGTTTAGTCCAGAATAGTTTGGTTTGTTGCATGCTAGCCTAGGTGAGGTCCACACTAGGTTAGTCCAGCTCGCCTGGATCGTGACTACAGCACAGCAACTTGCATGGGCTGTTGTGCTGGCTCATGTCTTGTCGTGCCTCTTGTGCTGGGCCGAAATTAGCCTGTGATGTGACATGGGCTGGCTTGCGGCATACCCATGCATGGTTTTGAACTAGGTTGTGCCATGTCAGACACGACTGAATCATGCCGTGCATGTGCCATGCCTGTGCCGCGTTGCCCAGATGACACCTCTACATTAGTCTAACATAACGTAATCTATAATAAATGATTGTAGTCTAATTGTTTAATGATATCCTAATTGAACAAAATACATAATATAAGTCAACCTTGTAAAATTCAATCATACTCTTTCTCGATTTGAATATGAACTGATAATATAAATTACATTAATATTCTTAATTTATTTGATCATGATTTTGTATTTTTAGTTTCACATTTTGATAGGCCCATGAATATTTCTCTTATAAGAGAGAAATTATTTTCATCAATTCATGTTCTTCTTAATGAATTATTCTATGTCCAACTATAGTCCATATTATTATCTTATTATGTATTATATTGAACTGTGTTAAAATATAAAGCTCCTCATGTAGGGAGCTATGTGGTAATATGTTAAATGATCAAAAAAAGATATTATTATTAGAAATATTTGTGACTTATATTCTATAAAGTATTATCATGATGAGTCAGTTCAATATAATGTTTACTAACATGTACTTATGAATTGATTTTATATTTATGATAAATAGAATATGATTATTAGTCATACTTCATAATAATTTTAATTCATTATTTTTCTATTAATAATAAATGATCATGATAATTTAGAATAATATTTCATGTATAGTCCATGATTTTACTATGAAGCCATATGCTTGATAAACATGAATGTAATCAATTATTTAGAGTAAATCACTAAATTAGAAACATAAGATAATAATAAAAATGTCTCTTTATTATTGTAATATGAAAGTAATAAAGTTTACATTATTTTTATAGGGTATATCATTAACACTGACATCATATTAAACAAATATGTCCCAAGTGTGATAAATGCTCTCTTTTTTTTTTGAATAATGGGTGTTTGGGCTAGTTTGCATACTCTTTTATCAATTCCATGTGGTGATGAATTTTCTCCTTGGTTCTACTTCTATGTAAGTCTAGGCAGGTAGATTGCCTGTGGGCCATGGTTTAGAGGGGAATCTTGAATCGTGATCTCATGGATAAACTATATTCCTGGAGCTCACTTCTTCTATCTGAACCATGCCATGGGGGCTTATGTACGTGCTTAAGTTTTAGGGGAGGGATGAGTTGACGCGGTAGAGGTATGATTACAATTAGCATGTATTGTTGAGTGGATAACTTTGACTCAACTCATTTTGGAAAACTTCAATTATAAATATTGATAAAATTTTCATTTTATTGAGGTAGATTTTGATATTGATTGACATCAGATTCATTTTGATTCTGTAGAAAAGCAATTCATGCTTTCCATAATTAACATTGTTAGAAACAGCATGGCTTATCTTCTATTCTCTGTTTAATCAATTGTTGTTGCTGATGTAGCTTTATGTTAGTGATCTTCATTTTTTTTACCTTGTCACAATATTATGCATGGTTCTGTGACTCAGTTGTCATTATAATGCAGTTAGCAAGTCGACGAAACATAAAAACATTGGAGTAGAGTATGGTGATGACCAGGCAGCACTACTGAATGCAGGAAAAAAATCCCTGACCCAAATTATTGTAGATGACACTTTCAGAGAGTTTGACTTTAAGCAGTATCTGTTTGGTTGTCAGTCAAAGGTAGGATGTTTGATGAAGTGAAATTTGTGAATTTTTAGTTGAGATTCTACTCATTTGTTAGTATCCATAAAATCAACAATAAAACTACATTTTTTTGTTGAAATCATAGTTTGGTTTAATCCAGTTTTAATTGAGACCATTACCGCAAGAGTTAATGAATCTTGGCTGAACTCTTTTCAAGCTATATAGCCTGATGACCTAATTTTTTTAACTTGCAGCTTTTATTAAAATTAAAACGTCCGTTTGAAGTTGCATCTAGGGGTTTCTCATTTATACGTAGCTTTTCAAAACTTCTAATGCTTCACGAGGTATTGGAAAGGCTGCTTATCATAGTTTACATGATGCGTTTGATGACCCCATCTTTTACTTTTCTTTTTCCTGTTTTTCCTTTTCCTTCAAACGGTGTTAAAATCAGAATGAATTACCTTTCTGTTTGAAAGAAGTTTGGGTAATGACAGCATGCTCAACATTGATCAATGCAATCTGTCCATATAATGAACTTGTCCCCCCTGATGGTGAAAAGGAATTCTACCGCATTCTTGGTGATCTATATTCTTTATGTCGGATCAAGGTGAATTTTCTTTTTGCATCATGATCTTTGCCAACTAAAAATTTTTGTATAAACTAAAAAAGTTTCATCAAGTGCACACTCTATTGCCTGTCATTTTTTTCTGTGTTAAAATGTAAGCAACAAAAACATATAATATCAGTAGAACTCAATGTTATAGATAATGTATAAGTGATGCCCTTTTATAATATATCAAATACTAAGCTTACATATTGGGTACTCCCATCAATAATATCATAAAACAATCAAATAACAATAAAAATGGTAAAGACAAAGATATGGTTGTAAATTATAAAAGACCCCATCAAGATGATTTAATCTAGTCGTAAAATATATCTTCCAGTCTTTCTTGAAAGATCTTTTCTAACTGAATATATGTTATAATGATGTTCATAATTTGATTGTTCTTTTTAAAAAAAAATAATTTATTTTTCTTTATTTTATCTACTTGTAAAATATCATATTTGAGTTTATATATCTCATTGTTAAAAAAAAAATAATAAAAAAGAAAATAGATATTTGATTTCTTTGAGTAGATGTTGGATTAAAAGTATCCTGGATATAATAATTGTCATTGCTTAAAAGTTTATTTCAGTGGTAGCTCCCAAAATAATTATCATTCATTTTTTTTCTTGAAGATAATTATTTTTAAGAAAAATATAAAATTTTGTTTTAAATTTCTTTTTGGTATAAATAAATGTATAATTCAAATATAAATATCCCAACTTTACAAGTGCTCATATTCATTGAAAGATGATCCAAAGTATTGAATAATTTTTTCATTTATTTCGATATGTAAAGAGTTGTATTTGAGTGAAACTATCAAATATAATCTAAAAAATAAATAATTACACTAATTATTTAGGTTATATCTGATCAGATATTAGTTAAATAAATAATCTTTTATATAATTAAATGAGGCATATTAGATGAAAAATTAATACATGAATTAATAGAAATATCTAGTAAAGTACAACCTAAAAGTCCAATTGCTATCAGTGTATCACATACATATCTCATATGTGACAAGATAATATAATTTTTGGAATAAGTTACTTTTAGTTTTATTTTAATAAAGTATTTGAATCATATAAGATTTTTCATTTGAAATAATAATTGAAGATAGTCTTTGAGTTAAATAAATTTTTATTCATTATATCTCATAATATGAATATCATTTACGTACACAAAAAACAAAATCACTATGTCATTAGGGCTTGTTAGAAAAAATAGAGAAGGTTCCATAACACAAATATAAAACAAACTAGATGATTGTTTGTGAAAATCTTATAAATCATGCTTTTGATGATTAATTTAAGTTATATTATGTTTCATAATTTATAAATATCTGATTGTATTACTCGAAAACTAAGTGACTACTTTATATATGTTTATTTTTTTTGGTCTTAATGAAGAAATATATTCTTCATGTCTAGTTGATATATCTTTTATTTGTAAGATTTTGTCATTAAATTAAAAATTTATTTAGAGACAATCTTGACAAATAGAGAGTGCATCTCAATAATCCACTCTGAATATCTAAATGAACTCATTCCTTACAAGAAGTCTCTCCTTGAGGTAATTTACATGCATATCTAGAGATGTCATCATAGTAAACACATACATACAACCAATAAAAGATATTCTTGTAATTTATGATATTACTTTTTAGGGCTCATTATTTTAGAGGATATTTATTCATTTCATCATGACCTATTATCTTCCTTGATGATATATTATTTTAGAAAGAAACATAAGTCTATTAGTATGATTAAGAAAATAAGTAAAAGAGTTGAAAGAAACAATAAGTTGTAAGTATGACAAAATTAATGAAAGTGAGTGTTGTGTACAACTTTTCTATTATTTTTAGAGGGTAATTGGATATTCAAGATCAAATGAGCTGGCTACCAGATTATTTTGAATTTTGGTAGATTTAACTATGTTTTGAGTAGACTGTATATGTCTTATTCTTATAGTTTATATTCTAAGTCTAGGTGGTCAAGTATTTTAATTTTTGGCTCAACATGAACTTGCATTGAGATAGAGTTGTGAATTTCTATGTTATCTATACCAAATTGAGTTTTTTCTTGATAAAATCTATTCTATTCATAGTTAATATTGATTTGTATTTATTAATATATATGACGATTCTATATGAATAATCTTATATTATGGATTAACAAGTTCAAACATAATCAATGAGTAATTTTCTTTGCTAATACATGTTTAGATAGAATTATATGAGAGAAAAAGCAATTGGTTAAAGTATAATTTTTGAACTTGCATCATTTCTAGGCTTGCTAAAGAGTGAGCTTTGCTTTAAAAAGATAAAGCTAACATTTATTAATATTTTATTAGACTTTGGTAAAAAATATTTATATCTCTATCAGATACTATAATATTCAAGAAGGGCACATTTAAAGGTTAGGTGTCTTCTTGTAATGTTTTGAGAACATATCATGTACAAAGTATGTATTCTCAAAATTTTGGGAGACTATCTAAATAATTTCTTTTTATAATATAGGATATGAAAGGATATATGTTAAAATAAGATAAAAAAAATGTCTAGTTGATGAGGTAGTTTGTTATTTAAATCATATTTAAAAAAATTATTTTATAACACTCTCATTATGGAGGAGAGTTTGAGTTGTTTTAACAAAATATTTATTTTTTTTGTAATTATATTCTATATAGATATGCTCTTACATGAAGTCTAGTGCCTAATCTTATAATTCATATAGTAAGTATTGAATTTGTGTGATGTATGCTAATATATTACTACTCTTTATTTTTTTATGTTTTTATTTAATTAATTTTTTCTCATTTCCTGAAATTACTAAAAAGTAGAAAAAAATCCAAGATATTGAAAAAGCTTAAACTACGTAAATCATGAGTAATCATTAATATAAATAATAAAATATCTAAAATTTTCTTGAGTTTTATTTGTATTAAGTTTTTATATATTTGAGTGTCATATTAATTAAGTCTTTGCTCATACTAGCCTGGTTGATATGATAAGAGGTTATAGTTTATTTTCATAACTAACATACCTTATACTCAAGGGTAGAATTACCCATATGTCTAAGATATGATATTCTTAATTTGGAAAATAATGGGTAATCATGTTGAGAATGCATAAAAAAAATCCAATCCACTAAAATTTACAAGGATATCATATTGTTGAAAAGAATACATATAATTATTTTTGCTCAATTTCAAATAATATAAATAAATATTAGTAGAAGAAAAAAAAGTTCAATAGAGTTGCATAGAAAACAAATTCACTAAAGGTAGACTAAGTGGACTATTGAAAATAAATATAATTTGGTGAAGAAATAAATGAGCAAATTAAATATTATCGTACTTAATGATATTTTTAAAAATTTATTATTAATTAATAATTATTATAATATTCATTGAACATGAAAAAAATAATGAATTGAAAATGATCTTAATAATTTGAATATGAGTAGCAAAATTAGTAATACTTGAAAAAATAAACTGTCTGATGGTACTTTAAAGAATAATTTTTTGAACCCTTTAGTAAATGTAATGATTACTAATCTTTGTGAGGATTCCTTGATTATTCTATTAGTCAACATATCTTTCTTAATACTAGGTAATTTTCTTAATATTCTATTTAAAAATAACTATTAACACCTATCTTTAGTATGCCTTTTTTCCTGGAATATGTCCACTATTGAAAGAGTCTTTTGTATCTTCGTACTAATGCTATATCATAGCTCTCTCCAATTGATACTTAAAGTGGTTGCTATCATACATCATATTTGAAATCAACAGTAGGTTAGTGTCGCTCATAATAAATTCTTCCCAATAAAATAGATTCTATTTCTTGCTCTTTTTATTTATTATGTGCATATTTTTGTGCAGTATGAACTATTTTGCTCGTGTTTACCAATAAATTCTTTATAATTGTTCCGAATTTTATTTTTGTAGTTAATCTCAAAATAATTGATTCTTTTTTGTAAAAGATGAAATTGTTTTTTTAAAAAGTATAAAAAAATTATTATAGATGTTCTCTTTGTACAAGTTGATGTTCGATTTTAATCTAAATACCTAATTAACTGTAATTTTTAATCACATAAATAGATGTCAAGTCTTGAAGATTTTTTCACATACCTTACTATGAGAAGAGTTGCATTTGGGTGAATTTGTCGAGTAAAATTTTATAAATGATTAATTATACTAATTATATATGTTATATCTATAATGATAATAGTAATATATATAATATTTCTAAATTTTTTTCTTTAGTAATAGCGTCAATAGAAGAAGGTATAGTAGACAAAATTAATACATGGATTAATAAGAATATTTTTTGGAGCACAACCAGTTAAACTTCTATCAATATTTCAAGTTTATACTTGTTATGTGACAATATAATATCTCTCATAAAGTAAATCACTTATATTTTAAGAAAATATTTGAATTTGACAAAGTTATTTTTTGGTACTTTTTGAATTATATGATCCTTAATTTATTATTTTTTATGATCATAATATTATTCATATACACAAAAAGGTAAATCACCTTGTCTTCAGGGTACATTAAGAAAAATAAAGAAAAACCCATGATACATATGTAAACTAAACAAGGTGTGCCTTTATAAGTGTATTAAACACATACTTGCGATGTGACACTACACTTTGTTTTCAAGTGTCATGGATTTTTCTTTATTTTTTTCTAGATGAACTCTAATGATAAAGTGATTTTATTTTTTAAAAAAATATATGAATGATATTTTATTTTTGAAAAATAATAAATTGATGTTCACACAATATATATAATACATTCAATCATAATAATAGATGAATGAACTTATCAAACTCAGATATTTTCTCAGAGTAAAGATAACTTATTCTATGAGAGATTTTGTCTTGTCAAAAATAAAGAAAAATCCATGATACCTATGTAAACTATATAAGATGATTGTATATGAATACCTCTTAAATAGTATTGTTAACAATACAATGCTGTTTAAATCATGTGTAATTATCATTATCAATAAAAGTTATAAAATATATAATTTTTTGAGTTTTATTTTTACTTAGTACTCATACTTTTTAGTGTATCATATCAAATGAGTGATCGTTTCATCAACTTGGCGTATGGGATACAAAATTTTAATATATTTTAATAATTAATATGTCCTATACTCTAGGATAAAAATGTTTTAAAGATTAAGATAAAATATTTTAAAGTTGACTAGTGATATGTGATTAAATTGAGAATACACAAGTAAATGATCCAATAATTTGAATCAGAATTAAGAAGCTTAGAAATATAACATATTGAATGTAGATAAAAAGGATAATTAAGAATAAATATAATATTATAAAATAAAATTACAATTGAATTGTTTGGATTTCGGAAAGACAACTTATTGAAAGTAGACCAAGGATAAAATCAAGAATAAACATAATACATTGAAGAAACAAATGAAAAAGCTTATTATTATCACATTCGATGATTTTATAAGAATTATAATTAATTATAATAATATTCACATAACAAAAAAAAAATAATAATGTAATTATTAATAATGTGAGTATGACTTGTGTTTAAATAATTCTGGAGTCTAAAATATGAGTACGAGTGGCAATAAGTAATACTTGAAAAAAATAGGAAAATATCCGCTGCTTCCTTAGAGAGAGATATATATATATTTTTAGGAAGTATCATGATATATAATTTTGAGAGGAATTCTTTATGACTTGTAATAATATCTCTTTTAAAACTCGGTAATTTTTTTGACCTCCTTTTTGGATCAACAATATCAATTTCTTGTATCTTTTTTTTCATGTCATGTGTAGTGTCAGAAAAATCTAATGCTTTTGCATACTGATACTATATGATAATTCCCTCCAATTGATCAACAATAATTTGGTATCACACATGTATTTGAAATCACCAATGAGTTAGTGTCGCTCATAATAAATTCTTCCATGTTTTTTTGTTTGGTGTGCATGCTTTTTTGCATTGTACGGACTACTGTGCATATGTTTTTTTGTGCACAGTTGTGGCAGGCACACATAGGGTTTGTTGTGCCTCCAATTTGTTGGTGTGTCACACACAGTGTGAGTGTGATGATGGACGAGGAGGGATGGGGTTTGCATTGCATGCAATGTGCACGACGAAGGTAGAGGAGGCAGAGCTTTATTCGAAACAGTGTGCACATATGCAGTTTTATGATTCACAGAACATTGTGCCTGCCTCTTGTTTCTTCTTTGGCAAGGAGCACACACACATGTGCACCATGCTATGATATTGCACATGCTTTTTCTCTAGAAATGCTATGGTTTACAAATTATAGCTTTGATATAATGTTAACATTTAAGCAATTAAAATGTATAATATCTATAAAACTCGATGATATAAACAACGTACAAGCGATACCTTTATATAATGGGTCATTAGATTGGGACAACTCATATGTTGGATCCTCCCATTAATAATGACATAATAATAAAATAATAATAAAAACTGATAAAAACAAAAAAAAAACATGACTGAAGACTACAACATTATGCAAATTGGATTTTCATTATATTTTCATGTAGGTTATTCATGGTCATGGTTTACTATTTTGAATTTGAATTTCTTAAGAGTACATGTGGTAGTCATTGATTTTGTTGTGTGGTTGTAGTTTTTGCGATTGGCATATTTACTTGGATATGGAACAAATATACAAAGAAGTCCCATTAACAGGTGGATGTCCAGTTATAAAGATAATAAGATAACCTTTTTTTTAATATTCTTTATGTCATTGATGGGTAATTTGTGATATGCAGTTAAAATTAGATTCAAATACATGCATGTTTTTTTTTGGAAGATTAATTGAATTGTCCAGTAATTCTAATTAGCTGCTCATTTATTTTTAAAATTAACATTATTCTGATCTCAAAAATTTAACATAAATTGGTTCTTGTTTCCTTATGTTTTGTGAATAAAAATTTATTTTATTCACATTATCAATGCATGCCTGTGGAAAATAATGTATGTTTTTAAGGAAGTCACTAAAAGAATCAAGATGATAGATACTAAAGATTAAGTGAAATCTCAAGAAAAAACTGTTAATAACATTAAGTGAATTCTGGTGTTGTAATGACATTTAAGATAAAAATTATCATAATTAAAGCAATTTGAGAGTTGAAAGGTGACTATATATATAAAATTTGATTGAGCAACAAATGTTTTCCATTGTGTAGAAAACATATGTAATAAAATCATAAATATATGAAAATATATATAGATATAAAACTTAATAAAAAAATTGGTACTTAAGGTGACTATATATAATGTGCACATTTGACTGAGGCAAACCATGGATTGAGTGCTCTAATTCATAATACAATAAAAGAAAAAATGAACAAAAAAAGTTATAGACCACTTCACAATAAAAAGAAAAAAAAGGTTGTAAAATATGATGCCTCAAGATTTAATCTAGTGTGTCAATGTTTAGAATATAAAGTTTTGAGTAAAAAAATATGGCTTGAGGCTTCTTTAAGATATTTGAGAAAATATTTGATGGTTGATTTGTTATTTAAACATAAGCTATAACAATGATTCCATCATGAATATTCTTTATGATGAAGAAACAATCGACTTTTATATTATTTATCTATTCATGAAATATTGAATTAGAGTTATTTGTCTTGTTTTTTGACCATTACAATAAAGATTAATGGATTAAGGAAATAGATACTAGATCTCCTTGAGGAGGTATCAGATACAAAGTATATAATAGATGATTGTTATTATTATTCTGAACTTTGCATCTATATAAAAATCTTGAAATACTTATTTGTTTTTTACATGTTTTAGGAGATAAGATTACTTCAAAGAAATATATAAAAATTTATAATTGATCTCTTTTCGCTATAAGTTGGTGTTCAACTAGAATGCGAATATCTGCTCAACTACAAATATCTATGATTATAGAAAGAGATTCTAGTCCCTAGAGACTTTTTAGTATATCTTTATATGCTAAGAATTATATTTCAGTATCGGTGAATGTGTTATAAAGAATCTAATAAATGACTAATGATACTAATTGTATATGTTATATATAATCTAATAATTATCAGATAATTAATTTTCTATACTTCTTTTATAAATCGTAAAATTAATTAAAAGAGTTATATTTGATAACAAATAAGTAAATGGATCAATTGGAGCATCAACTAAAATAATAATCTTAGTAACAATATCAATTACATGCATTTTCTTTAATAAAATATTTATTTTTATTGGAATAGGTTATTATTATTCCAAGAAAATATTCGAGTCTTATATTATTATTCATATGGAATTGTGAATGAAAGTAGTCCGTGAGCTAAATAATTCCAACTTTCATTTTTTCATAATTATCATATCATTCATATATATAATAAGTAAAATCATTTCCATGAAGCCTCACAAATTAAATACTTGGTGTTTTTTTAGGTCAAATAATATTTCTCACAATTTGTTGATTATATTTGATTATGTTGATTGAAATCTAATTGATTTATTTATATACTATTTCTACCATTAAGAAAAACATTTATCATGCGTAGTTGGTATATCTTCAATCTATAATATATTGTTAGTGAAATAAGAATTGACAGAAAGAATATTTTGGACACTTAAGAAAATCTCATAAACTAAACTCTTGGTAGCCATTTCAGGTCAGATAATGTTTTATATAATTTGTTGACTTCGTTTGATTATGTTGTTTGAAATCCATTGATCGCTTCATATACTTCTTTTACTCAAGGTTATCTAGAATAAAGACATATTTTATGTCTAATTAGTATATTTCTTATTTGTAATATATTATTAGTAAAATAAAAATTCATATATGGAGGATATCTTAGTTATTTGAGAGGAAATAATTTTATAATCTACATCTTAGTTAGATAAAATAAGAATTCATTTGTGATATACTATTATAAGTCTCACCTTAAAGTAATTTATTTTCTTATCTGCAAATAAATAGAGACTATTTTTAAAGGGTGTGATACTAATTCTTAAATTTTGTTAGAGTGGAAGATATTAATTTTTTTTCAACATGACTTGATGTCATCTTGGGGGAGGTAATACTTTAAAAGAAGACGTGTCTATACTAACATTATAAAGAAAAATAGTAAATGAAGTAAAAGAAAGAAGAATGCGTGAATGCGACAAAACCTTTGGGATCAAGGGTGAGTATTATTCATATGTCCCTAAATGTTAGAAAGTTAAGATTATATTAGTTGGCTACATGATCATTTGGCCTTGATAGACTTGTCTCTAATTTTGGAAAGCTGTGTATGCTCATCATGAGTTGTCAAGTCTCATACTCTCTAACGCATCATTAGATTGAATTGAAGTTGACTCGTGGATTACTATGTCATTTGAATTTAGGGAGATTTTCTTTCATGGAAAGCTCTCTCTCCAACATCAATATTATTTGTATTTGTTTGTCAAAAAATAATTTCATAGAAATGTGATCATAATGTTGATCAAAAAGTTTGAATGTTGTTGATGAGTGATTTCATCTCTTAATTGGAGTTCTAAGTCAGACTATATAAGAGTAAGAAAAAGTAATGAGTCTAGATATATATTTTAGATTTTAATTATTTCAATGATTGCTAATAATGAGTCATACTCAAAAAGTGCAAGTACTCATTAAAATTTTATTATATTATGTCGAAAAATACTTGTATGCTTTTTTGAGAACTTAAATAATTAATAATTATATACTATAGGGTCTTAGTTGTCAACTTATCCTATCATGGGAAAATGTCATGAACAAGAATGTTGCAAGTACTTTCAATGAATTTGAGAGGAAAGTAAACCAATATCTCTTATATGTAAGATTTGAAAGAACACATGTTGAGAAATGATAGAAGATGATTTTTGTTTGATGATTTAATTTGTAGTTAATATAATATTTTTTTTTTGAAATATTTTGGAATTTTTTTATAAAAAAAAAGAGTATTCGAGCTGTCTCAATCTTATTATTATTTCTTCTCTACAACTCTATTATATGTAGGTGTGTGGATATACGAAGTATGATATATGATTTCATAAATCATGTAATAAGTATTGAATATGTTTGATGTTTATTTTTATATTGTTATTTTTTTATATTTTTATTAAAATAATTTTTTATCATTCTATGAAATGAGTAAAAAATAAAAAAAATCTGACAGTCACATAGACAAAAAAGAATTATTCATGTACGTCATGAATAATAATTATTAAAAATAATAAACAACTTAAATTTTTTCCAAGTTTCAACTCTTCTATATTTCCATACATATGAGTGTATCTCATCCAAAGGGTTCTCAATGACAAAATAATATCACTTATAGAATAAGACATCTTTACACTAATAACACGTTTAAGCTTTTTATGGTTATTTGTTTAACATTTTTGGAAGTACTTATTAAATAAATGATTCTTAAATTATCATTTATTATAAAATATTATTTATATAGATAATTAGTAAAAATATTTTTTCATTAGGACTCCTTTAAAAGAAATGAAAAATTTATAACATATTTGTGTAATTTAAATGAGTAATTATTTGTGAAAATTTTGCAAATCAAATTTTTGATTACTATATATCATATATCACCTATGCACTCTTTAAATCATATATGACTATACTACTCAAAATTTAAGTGACTATTTCATATACACATTCTTCTTTAAATTATCATGCAAAATTTTATTTTAATGTCCAATTGATATATCTTTCAATTGTGAAATATTATAAGAGAAACAAGGTTACGAACTTAGGTTATCTTGGTCATTGAATAGTAAAAATCCTGTTGCTCCACACCAAATATCTGAGTATACTTTTTTGCTATAAATCTCATAAAATGATATAATTTCTCAATCGGATCTATCTTCAGAGTGAACATGTACTTGCAATAAATAATAAATTTTATTTATGGTCTTGATGACTTGATACTTATTTCCATCTCTCATTAGACATAGAGGTGTCCAGTGGGTTGGGTGGCCTGGGCATGACACAAAGCATAACTTGACTTGGTCGTGCTTGACCTGGCATGATATGGTCCAAATTTGTGCTTGGACCTGAGTTGTGTCGGGTTGAGGCATGATTTGTGCCGTGCTAGACAAGAGGCTTTGTGCCTTGTGAGGAGCTAGGCATGGCCCTTGTTCCTGGCCCATTAACACGGTCCACCGACATGGTGATCGTCACTTGGGACCAGGTCACGGGGCATTGGTTACCATAATCCGGGACACTTAGACCCTAGTCTTGTTTAAAAAATCCAAGTGTTTTTTAAATTAGCTCAAATCCGTTGACGTGTTTGTAGCATCCATTGGGATGGAAGTCTCGATGACTATTGGGCTCGTCGGATGTGTTTGTAGCATCCATTGAACGCACACATGTGCTTGATAGTGAAAAATGTCATTGTCACTATCGGGTGCGTGTGCGTGTGCGTGTGTGATGACTTTGAAATTTTTTATTTTTTAACATTGTGATCCTTGCTGTCAAAATTCTTTCTAATGACTAGGGCAGATATTCGATGGCTGTCAGATTTTTGCCCTTATATCTATTAAAAAAATAATTTTTTTTAATATATTATTTAAATAAAAAAAAATATAAAAATAGTTTGAGTTAAGAGTTTTTCATTCTCAATTTTAAAACTCATCTTTTTCCTGCTCTGTTCTCTCATTTTCTTTAAAGTTGGAAACTAGAACAGATTGATGCTTGTACTCCAGTTGTGGTTATGCTATCAACTAATGGTAACATAATTCAAGTATTTTTTTTTGTTATTTATAGAAATTAGGCTTATTCATTTATTTAATTATTTTTAAATATAAACAAAAAATAATAAATGACTGATAGTGAATATAATTTTAATGATATTAATATTAATTTAGATATGAATAATAATAATAATCCTACTAAAAAGTTTGAGGTCGAAATTATATTTTATCCTATAACTTTGACCCAAACTTAAATACCCGGAATAACTGGAGCCGGTTTAGATTCCTAACCACTGGAATAACTTGAGGCAATGGCTTCGCTTTCCGAGCTCGGTTGGCTCTAATGATAGAGGCAAGAATACTTTCTGGGGTCGGCCTGCTCGTCATCGGGGGACTTTCGGTCGAAACTTATTTGAAGTATCAGTATAATTTATATATTGTCAAAAAATATATACATATAGAAGTACAAGTGACACGAACCATCAAAAGAAGTATGTTCATCAATGTATCAAAAAATATGTACATTAGATCCAAGACAAATCTAATTGAATATGAGTGATAGGGTATTTGAAGTCTGATCTAGTTTAGCTTCTTTAACCTCATTCGTATACCATAATAATTTATGGAGAGAAGACATGATTGAATTGATTATGATAATGAGTTTTTTGATTAGATTTTTGTAGGATCTTATGGGTTAATATCATGCAGATATACTTTTAGCCTGTTTATCATAAGATTCTAAGATCCACATGTATGAATGATATAATTAAATATTATAAGTTAAAAAAATAATTAATAATTAATAAATTTAAAATATATAGTGAAGTGATAAACGTGATCTCAGATATTTAAACCAGTTGCGATGATACATCATTTCAATGCTTCAGCGCCCACATGAAAACTTAATGAAAAAATTAAGATTTACAAAGATTCTTTATTCTAATGACCCTGTCATATATGATATTCATAATAAAATATTTAGTTTCACACTTAATAATGAATATAATAATAAAGTCATTATTAGTATGCTTGTTAGGTTCATCAAAGATGGGCCATTAAGTGAAATTTTTTACTTTATGTGCATGTGTCTTATTATTAACATGATTGTACAAGTAGGGTAAAAAATTAATTTTCTCGTATTAAAAAAAATTTAAAATTTACTAAAATATTTTAGGATGCCTAGCATATACCATGAGTTTGATATTTTTAATTTGTGTGTGGGTTTAAAGAAGAAATTTCAAATGAATATGAGATACTATTAAAATTATACTTACTTGATATTAGTGTCATGTGTTGGAAATAAACATGTGATATCTGACTATTTTAATAGTAAGAGTAAAAAATTTATTATTGATGACTTTGATTGGGATACATTAATTTTTTTATGAAAATCTTGAATTTTTTTTTTGATACGACAAACATGTATTCGTCTATGTACACTTTTATGACTTATATTATTCTCAAGTACATATGTAATATTAGTAACATATTTAGCAAGTTTAGAGGTCATCCTATATTTAGTGTCATGATCGTTAAGATAATAACAAATTATTTAAAGTACTGGTTTACTTTTTTATTTGTTTAATTATTTGACTGATTACATGAATCTTAATGTTAAGGTAGAAGGGATAGAGAATATTTTGACATATATATTCATCTGCATAAATCAGGGCTATCACTCTGAAAGGTTCATAAAAAATAAATCGACTTATTTATATTCTATAATACTAGGTATGATAGTTGTTATATTCAAAATTTAAGTATGGACATGAATATCATATTTGGATGTGACGACTTCTTTTTTTAGTTAGTGAGAAAAAATGATGAGGTGATTCGTCGAATAAGAGCAAACTATTTCAGTACTTAGATACTGATTTCTGAATAATCCTATCACCTATTGATAACAAGGACCTTGATATTTTGTTATGGTGAAAATTATATGAATTCTTTTATCCTGTGCTATTTAAGATGTCATAAGATCTACTAATTTTTTTGGTATCTAACATAATATCAAAGTCTATTTTTTCTATTGTAGTTAATATTATTTTAGATCAGAGATCGAGATTATAATCAGATATTATTGAGACACATGTATATATGAAGGACTAAGAAAATTTGAGGTCAGACATTCATGATAGAGTGAGACTTGGAGTATAAGAATTACTGGTAGATAATAACTCATGAAACTTAGAAGATCTTAAGGCTACAACTAGTAATATCATCATACGCTTACATGATAATGATGATTTGTATATAGACATCAATTGATAGTGAAATTTATTGTTGTTTGTTGATGTTGTATTTATTTTATGATTATCATTTTGATATGATTCAATTTGATTTCAATATTTTGATTATGATTTATGATAATATTTTATTATTATTATTATTTTTATTTATTGTTTATTATTTTTATTTAATGTCTGACTTTTGAATTTTGATTTAAAATACAATTTGTATTGTTTTTTTTATTATACTTACCGTGTAATTTATGTAGTTATATATACATTTCTAGTCTTCTAATTATATATTTGATTTGTTAACATTATGTCTAATTTATGTTGATTGCTATATATTTAATTAGTTTTTTTCTTTGTTTTATTTATTTTATATTTTTGTTTTATATTTTTATGGTGATTGATCATCGATTTGTAGTGGCGGTGGCCAGTGAATGATGTTTGTGGTGTTGGTGGCTAGTGGACGATGCCTATGGCGGCGTTGCTATAAAACAAACATGATCCGGTATAACCCAACACGAGTCTGCCCATAACTATGCCATACTGGGCCAGGCAGACTGGTAGTCATGCCATGTCAGGCATGACAATACTTCCATGTCGGGCTATGACAGCATGACATGATTCGTTTGACATCTCTACATTAGAGTGAAGAATATTTATTTATTTCATCATAGGTTAGCACCGAAGTATTATCTTAGAAGTGGCCTCGAATAAAATATTGTTACCTAGGTAATTTCACTTTTTTCAAACTTAATTTAACTTTAAATTGTTGGTATATATGATTACTCTATAAAAGCAATATCATACATAGTACCAACATGCTTAGTTGTAGTTGATGAGTGACTCTATTTGCTAATTATAGTTCATTACTAAATGTTCAGTATTTGATATCATTTTAGATGAAATAATATGATCTGATATCATCTTCGATGAAATAATATCTCAAAATAACTTAAGTATCATAATATTGTTAAAAGAAATGACAAAAGAGACAAAAAAGAGAGAATGCTAGTCTATGATAATACATGTAAAATATGATGTTGAATATAATTTTTTAATTTTTTTTTGAGATTTATTAGAATATCAATCTCAGAAGAGTTGAATGCTTGATTATTTAACTTATTAAGAGATTTTTTTTGTTCAGTGCATATGTCTTCTTCTTTTAGTATAGACTTTCAATTCTGAGTGATTAAGTCTTTTAGTTTCCAACTATTTTGAGGTGGGACATGAATTATTTTTGGAACTACTATATCTTTTGGATTCGTGAAAGATTCCATAATCAGAAAAAATTCACTCTTTATAGTCAAATTATTTTGTACTTATTGATAAATATGATAACTTCATATGAATGTCATTATGATGTGAGTCAAAAAGTTTAGAAATATATTTTTCTCTCCTAATTAGATGCTTAAGGTGAACTTGTAATGAAGAATATGAGAATTGACTAAATATAATGACTGCATAAACTAAATTTGGCTCAATGATAATCAAATAATTAATTTTTATATACATTCTTTTTTATGTTGTAAAGTTAAGTGAGAATCTTGTGAGACAATCAAATAGCACATAGTTCAATATGAATATTTTTGGAGAACAATCATGAAAGCTAACTTTTGTAAGACTATCAATTTAATATCTCATTTGTGATAATATAATATCTTTTTTAGAATAGATCATATTAATTCCAGAAAATATCGAAGTCTTCTAATATTTTTAATCTAAAATTGTGATTGAAAGTATTTCTTCGAGTTGAATATTTCTTAATTCCTCATCTCCTATAAAAAATATCATTCACGTATATGATTATTAAAATAAATGTGTTATTTGAAATGTTTTAGAAGAAAAAAATAATTGTATGAAACGTGCATGTATAAACCAAAATAGATGATTGATATTAAAAACCTAGTAAACAAAGTCTTCAGTGACTATATGTGTTTTTTTAGTATAGACTCCCAATTATGAGTGATTAAGTCTCATAGTTCACAACTTGTTTTGAGATGGGATATGAATAGATTTGGTAGACATTAGATTTTTTGGATTCGAAGGAAATTCTCTTCCTAAAAAAACTCCACTCTTTTCATAGTAAAACTGTTCTGTATGTATTGATACATATGACTACTTCACATGGATGTCATCATATTGTGAGCCAACAAGTTTGGCTAAAGTTAACTAAATATAATGATTACATTAGCTAAATCTTGTTCAATGATAGTCAGATAATTAATTTATCTATTAATTTTTTAATGTTATAAAGTTAACTAAAAGAAATTCGTGAGACAAGTAATTTGTACATAATTTAATATTAATATCTACCAGAGACCAAACATGAAGGTTAATTTTTATAAAAATATTAGTTCAATATCTTATTTTTGACTAAATAATATTTTATTTTGGAATATATCATCTCTGTTTCAAGAAAGTATATTGGTTTACTAAGATATTTTATCTAAAGTTATGATTTAAAATATTTCTTGAGTTAAGTATTTTTTAACTCATCTCATATAAAAAATATTATTCACATATATAATTACTAAAATAAACATGCTATTTGAAATGTTCCAAAAGAATAAATAATAGCATAAACACACTTGTCCAACCAAAATAAATGATTGACAGTGAAAACCTAGTAAACTAAGTTCTCAATGATTGTATATGTCATCTTCTCCTTGTATTGATTCTTAATTCTAAGTGATTAAGCTTTTTAGTTCCCAATGCATTTTGAGGTGGGACATGAATATATTTGAGAGCTACTAGACCTTTTGGATTTGAAGGAGATTCTCTTCCCTAAAAAATTTTTCTCTTCATAGTCAAACTTTTTTGTATATATTGATAATTATATGATGACATTCATCATATGAATGTTATTATAATGTGAGCCAAGAAGTTTAGAAAGTTAATTTTATTTTCTAGTTGAATGCTCAAGTTGAACTTGTCATAGATAATATGAGAAATAACTAAATATAATGGCTACATAAGTTAAATTTTCTCTTCTAATGTGAGCCAACAAGTTTAGATAGTTGATTTTCTCTTTTAATTGAATGCTCAAACTGAGCTTGTCATGGAGAATATGAGAAATAACTAAATATAATAGTTACATAAGTTAAATTTAGTTTAATACTAGTTAGATAATAAATTTATTTATTTATTTATTTATTTATTTTTTTTGTCAATTTTACTAAAATACTCATGAGATAAATAATTAGTACATAGTTCAATATGAAGATATATTAATGAACAATCATGAAGTTTAATTTTTATGAGAATATTAATTTAATATTTTATTTGTGACAACATAATATTTTTTGTGAAAAAATTCATTCAAGAAATTATTTGAATCTCAATATATTTTATCTAAATTTGTTATTGAAAATATTTTTTGAGTTGTATTTTCTAACTCATCTTTTGTAAAAAAATATCATACTTAAATAATTACTAAAATAAATGTGCTATTTGATCTATTCCATAAGAATAAATTATAGTTTGAGAAATATTTTGTGTAAAGCAAAATAAAAAATGCAGGAAAATTATTTAATAATGTATTAATCTAAGTCTTCAATGACTGTTTATGATGGACAATTATTTTAGAATTATTTATTAAAACAATAAAAATGCATAAAAATGCCTAGGCATGCTTTAGACAAGGAACTTGGTTGTCATTTAGGCATTCCTAATGTTGTTTTAATACTATGATTTTGTTATTTAAAGATATAATATATAGAGAATGAAAAAAAATAATCAATTATCCTATTTCAATGCATATGAATAAAACTCAAATGGGAGTAAAAGCTAATATATTGCAAAGTTTGTGGTTCAACTTTATTTAAAGATTCAAAATAGAGCAAATATGTTCATTTAGGCAAATACATAATGTTAGCTTATTTTTTATGATCCTGAATATGTAGATTGGCATGTAATTCAACAATTATATTTTGATGTCCCATAGTTGTACAAATATTGGATTTTAAATTTGCACAACATTTATTGAAATGCATCTTCTCATTCTTCTGATTAGTGCTTTGCTGAGCATGCTACCTTGGCCAAGGCCAGCTGTTTGGCCATCATTTCCATCAAATGCATCTTCTGAGGTTCTTGCTAAGGAAAGGGTAAGCCTTTAGGAGGTACAAAGTACATAGCATTTTTTCTCTGTTTTTTTTTTAACAGAGCTTTGCAACACCCTGACACCTGAGAGATAGCTTAATAGATACTACAGTCACAAACACATGTTTAGCCTTGTAGTAATCTGTTTCTTTTTCTTCTCCAGTTAGCATTTTTATAATCAGTTAACAACCATGATTATTTGATGGTGTCCATATAACTAAATAAGTCATTCAAACTGCCTTAAGTTATGATATATTTTAAGTTTAAAATGAAGATGTTATTTTGTATGCTATTTATCATGCTGATTTTTTATTTTGTTTTGTAGTTGATTCTCCAAGATATTCCTAAAGCTAAGCATTTTGATGTTCAGAGAAGGCCGTTACCACTCGAATCTACTGTGTTATTACGCGAGGCAAATCGTAGAAGAGCTTCCATGTCTCTGGGGAACATGGGTGAATTGCTTGATGACCATTTAAGCATGATTGATCGGTAATGTATTTGTTGCAAAATAGGTTGTATTTTTATTTCATATATGTTTCCTATATTTAGTCTAGTGCCCATGGTGATTTTGGGAGTACTCCTAATATACTTTTGTTCCGTGGATATCCATTTTGTTCTGGTATTGTTGTTGAATCAAAGAAATGTATTTTTGTATATAGGTGTCAAACAAGCCATTTTTCTTTAAAATTGAACCTGGAGTGTGCTAGTACAACCTGAGCACCAGCACAACCCTCCTCGACTCGTGCATGGCTACAAACTGGCGTTCGGGCACAGGCTGGGTCACCAGGCCTGTGGACCATGCCACTGGGCCAGGCTGCTGGTCGTGCTTGACCCGATTCGGCACGAGCTGTGCCTCGGGCTGGCACGGTCTAGTACCAGGCATGGTTCTGGACCGTGTCATTCCGTGCCTTGCATGGCTGAACCATGCTGTGCCATGGGCCATGGGCCATGGGCCATGGCCGGGCTTCATGGCCTAGTTAAAACCTCTACATATCAGTTGGGGTTTATATTTTTGTGCACCAAAATGTTAATATTTTTGATTTGATGTATTAAATTTTCAAAATAATTTGCTTCCCAAAACATAAAATGTTCAGTTTAAGTTACCTAAACATAATTTTCTCTTTTAATTTGTTAATATCATTGTTATTTAAGGCGCAAGGTGCACCGAGGCACAAAATCTATTTAGGGCCTTAAGGTGAAAGACACACTTGAGGCGCATACTTTTTTATTTGAGATACACCCAGCCTAATACAAAAAAATATTATATATCTTACTAAATATAATCTTTAATTTTTATCTAATAATATAATATAATAAAGTAAAGAACATAAAACATAAAAATCAAATATTAATAGTATTTTCATTATCCAAATATTCAAAGTTTCAAAATAAAATAACAAACATCATTAATGACTTTTATTATCACAAAAATTTAAAATTTAAAAACAGAATAAACACTCATATATTTATATCTAAATTTAAATCAAGAAAATCATCATCCATATCATTTCCATCATCAATCTTTTACTTTCTTTCTTCTTCATTTTTCTTTCCTGATGAATAAATAATCTCTTCATTTTTATCAAAGTAAGAGTAAAAGTATATTTGGAGCTAGATGTTCTTGATTTTGATTTTGGTGTTGGTGTTTTGCTTGGTTTAACTCTTGTATAAACCCTAAGCTCCTCAGTTCTACTAGCTCTTGCAACATCATCTCATGTTAAATCATCGCCTTTAAATATCAAATCATCTTCTGTAGCATCTTTATCTTTCATTTTTCTCATTAACCATTTATTACTATCATCTATTTCTTTCAAGATAATGAGATCAATGGTATGACGCTCAGTGTATCTTTTCATTAAGGTTTGGTTATATTTAATGTATACCAAATCATTCGAGCATTGATGGTCAAACTTATTTCTCCTCTCACTATGAATTTGGAAAAATAAATAATTTTTATGATTATATCTCAATATTTTAGTTTTGAAGAATATAAGTTACATTAAATAATGTTGTAAAGAGTCTAAAGACATAAATTTAATTATATGTAATTGCTTTAGTAACATACATTCTCAAAGATACTCTAATTTTTTTCACAACCTAATGCATTGTATGTGAGGTTGAGAATCCTCAATGCAAATTTTTGCAAATTTTTAGTACTTGATCTAAATATATCTCACCATTTAGCTATAATTAATATAAATAAATTATTAGTTGAATATTTTACCTATTTTAACCAAATAAATATAATAATTTAAATGTACTAATTAAAAAAACTTAAGGACTAACATGAAGGCTTAGTCTTCCTTGTTTTAATAGCAAACTCATTATCTAAAAGGTATCTAGCATTCATGTACAAGTCTAGTTGTGATATAATTGTATCTTGTTTATCTTTATTTTTCATTAATCTCGACATGCAATTAAATACTTTTCAAAGATTTTTCAATCTAGGTCAATTCTTAATTTGTTTGTATCATAATAGAATCGTAGGTTCAAAAAATATCCAGCTGAATGCAAAGACCAATGAAGCTGAACCTCTCACCTCCTATTAATAATTTTCATGCTTTTCTTATATTTCTCTTCATTTCTATTAAAGTTTTTGATGATGATTTCCTTTACTTTTTCCATGTCTGCATAAATGTAGCCCAAAGGAGGTCTATCCTCACCATCCACCAATCAAAGCACATGTATAAGATGGTCTGATATCTTCACACAAAATACTATAGTGTTTCAAAAAGAAGACATGAAAATTATATTGATTATATTTTTTTCATTTTGCTCATTTGCTCATTTATTTTTTGTCCAATCTGAACTAGTAAACATATTCCTCAAGTTATTTCATTATTCATTGATACAAGATAATGTGATAAATGCCATTGCAAACTGATTCTTAGCAGACCTTAACAACTCTCTTTGCTCAGTAAATTGCCTTATTATGTTGAGCAAACCTGTTCTATTATAGATATAATCATTTATGAATATGACTTTCTCTATTGTCTTCTTGATGTGTGTTAGTTTTTTAATATTTTTTAGTATCAAGTCAATATAATGTGTGGCACTTGGTGTCTAATACAAGTGTGGTCTTTTTTTTTCCAACAACCTTTCTACATAAGTTCACCACTTAACAAATAAATAATAGATGTAATTATTTATATACATATGTAAATAAAAATTTTAAATTAAATTATAAATACCCACTGCCACATAATTTGAAGTATTATTTGTTACCACTTGAACAATATTGTCTTCATCAACTTTCTCTACCCAACTGTCAAGTAATTCAAATTATTTTTCTCCTGTCTTGAAAATAGAAAAAACATTAATAGATTTCATAAATATGGTTCCTCTTGAAAAATTCACCAAGAAATTCATTAATGATCATTCATTCCTATCAGTCCATCCATCTGATATAATTGAATATCTATTTTGTTTTCATTCTTTGAAATGAACCTTTATTGAATTTTTTGTGAGAGCTAATTCTTTCTTGAGGTTAGTAATTCATACATCATGAAAAATTGGTCCCTTGTAGCCCACACCATATTGCTTAATTACCTCAAGTATTAGTTGGAAACTTGTATAATTTATTTCATTAAATGGAATTGTGGCATCATACATTAATCTCCAAAATAATAGATCACCTCTTTCTTTGATCTCTTTCTTGTATCCATTATTAAAAGTAATTTGAGTTTTTTTTTCTATTTTGAACAATTATTTTTGGATTAAGAGTGAAGAAATGATTCATAGGACCTTTTTGCCTCATTCTCTTTATGCAACTACAATTACCACCACTTTCCCCTCCATTACTATCATCACTAGAAATATTTTTTCTTCTCATTTTACTAGTAACCTTCAGGTCCTCATCATCTTCATTTTAGAACCCAAACATATCTTTATTCACACTATGACTCTCAAAATTTATTTGATTTTTTTTGGCTAGCATATAATCTTCTATTTTTTTCATAACATATTCGGGATATCTTGTATACTTTTTTGAATTTCTAAATTCTCCAACAAGGTGTAGTTTTTATCTATAAATATCTCTTTTAGGTATTTTATTACAAAAAATATAAATGAGTATACATGTATCTTTCTTATTTAATACATGGATATATTTTCATCCCGGATCTTTTTTTTTTCACTTGTGGCATTTACTTCAACTTTAATTTCTTTGTTCATTTTTTTTAGAGTTTTATAACAAATCAATAATAAAATAATAATTATATTGAAAAAAAATAAAAAAATATACATAATATATTATATATTATAAATCTATAAATCATAAATATACTCAATCTTTGCCAAACAATAATAACTATTTAAAATTTTTGTTCTAATAATTTCATAATTTTTATAATTTTTTTTCAATTTTTTCATTAATTTTCAGATCTTTGTTCCTCTTTTATGCATTAATTTTCTAAAAATTTAATATTTTCTTATTTACTTTGATTTTTTTCATACTCTAATTTTTTTTTTGAAACCTTCACTTATATATAACCTGCATATACGAGTTTCAGAAACAAATTGTCAAGGAAAATAACTTTTAATGTTTGATTTAATAATTCCTCTCATTCAAAGTATCTACCATTTTTGTTAAAAAATAAAAGTATTTCTTCTAGCTTTAGTGGTATGTTATCTGCACAAATGTCATGTCACTTTATGAGAGTGTCCCTCATTGACTCATATAACCATTTGATAACCAAAAAATTAAGAACATTTACTGTCATAATATTCTCTCGCCTAGTCATAATGAAAGATGATATGATCAGTCAACATTGACTTCTCATTGCACAATGTGCAGCTGTTGGCCAATGTTTCACTCATTCAAAAATAAAAAAAATTATTTCTGAAATTTTTCTTATTTTTCCTAAATTTTTCTATCTTCTTCTAGTTTTTAAAATTTTTTTGAAAATATTTCTAGAATTTTTTTTTGCAACAAAAATAGAAAAATTGAAAAAGAAACATACAAAAAATACCTCTGACTCTTCTTTTTCTTCTTATCTTCTCTTCAATCCAGAGTGTTTTGGAAGAGTTTGTTTGAGGTTTTTAGGGTTTAATCCGAGAAAAATGGGATTGTATTTAGCTTAAGAATGAAAAACCCCAAAACCATGTTGTTTTGGCTGATGGAAGGCCAAAATGATATCGTTTTGGAGGATTCTTTAAAAAAAAAAACAAATCAAAACCTCAAAATGATGTTGTTTTGAGGTTTTAAAACCAACCCAAAACAACATTGTTTTGGGTTATTTTGATTTTTTTTGAATCAGAACCTCAAACCGACGTTTTGAGGTTTTAAAAAATCAAAACTAACCCAAACGACGTTGTTTTGGGTTGTTTTGATTTTAAAAAAAATAAAACCCAACCCAAAACTATGTTGTTTTGGGTTGGAATTGAGTTTTCTTTCTTGATGCTCTGACTTGCTGCACCTCTTCCTGATGTTACTTTTCCTCACTTCTCCGACAGTTTTTTTTGCCTCCCTTGCCCTGTCTCCCCTGCCATGGCTCACACACCTGTGCTTCACATGTAGCGAGACATTTTCACCGAGAGTGGTGGCGCCCGAGCCTCATGTATGTCTCAGGCACGCCTTTCATAACTATGGTTAATATTAATTTTTTCAATATTTAAATTTATTTTTAAAATTAATGTAGAAATGTACAAACATAAGTCCTTATAATTATATGCTATTCATATTGGAGCAGTCAAAATGTTCGATGCTCTCATCTATAATGTAAACCAAAAAAAATAAAAAATAAAATAAAAAAAGATTTTGTTGGTAACATCACTGTTAAACCAGTTTGTAAATTTCCAAAACATCAAGCTTTAAGGAATGAGATGTGATACTTTTTTAAGGTTTTCATGAAGGTATTCATTGATTGGTTTGCAATAACAATGTAAATTGTAATAATAATTTTATTTTGGAATTATTTTTGAGAAAAAAAATAATTCTTTTATGACATTAGATTAGAGGTTATATGTATAATTATTTGATTTTTTAATAGAAAGTAGTAAGAAAAGTAAGAAAACAATTGATCTCCTCAAGAAGATGTATATTTTGAAGTATCTCGTAGATAATGATTAATATCGTAATAAATTTTATCTTTGTATTGAATTTCTATACAATTGATTATCCTTTATTTTTATAGGAGATAATTATTTTTAAGAAAAGTATAAAAATCTCTAATAGATTTTCTTCTGATGTAAAATGATGCTTAACTTCGGGCTAAATATTCATGTAGCTGTAAATAATCATCTTTGTATTCGACAGTTTACCTTGTCATTTTCCACTTGCTAACTGAATAAAAAAATCATCATCTTTGAATATGGTATCAATGTCCATACTCGGTGCCTTACTAATACTATCATTATAATTTAGTATCGTAGTATGTAAAGAGTTCATTCAATTTTTTGTGAATGAACCCTTTCAAGTGGGTTTTCCTAGTTTATGCATGATAATATGTATGTCAAAATATTTTCTATCCATTCTATTTTAATCCTAGGGTCCATGTAGTTAGTTGGACAATAAAGAGATGAAATCATGGACTAGTACTTTAAGTACTTAGTTTTCATCTCTATAACCATATTGTTAACTATCGGGTCATCTCGATACCTACAAAACATGCTACTAATATTGCATATATATCTGAGTGTAATATAAGTTATGAAAGTATAAACTAATGAACTCATATTTATCATTTCATAAAAAAATTTCAGGAATTTCATAAATAAAATTCTTTTAGTTCAGTCAGAATCGTCAATAATAAATTTGTCACTCTTACTATTGACATAGTCGAAAATTATGTATTTGTATTTAATACATGATGCCAACATCAGATATGTGTTATTCCAATGATATCTCACATTCGATTGAATTTTTTTTTCTTGAGATTTACAAACAAATAGAGACCATTGAATTCATATTGTCTGCAATGCGTGTGATTATATTTTTGTGATTTAAGTATATTTTCTAAAGTGGGGACACACATTCATCCCCGCTTGTACTATTAGGTTAATGACTTAACACATATAATTAACGTGAAAATTTTTTTCTAATGGTCAATCTCTAATATTTCTAATAAATATGTTAATCGCTACTCCATTATTAAATATGATATTAAATATTTTATTTTAAATATATATTTCTAAAGATTTTTATAATATACTTAAAAATAGTCGGGCTATCATGAGGATGAAGAATCTCAGAGAATCCTAATATTTTTTTTATTTAGTGTCTATTTAAAATCTATATCATAAGTGGTGAGACATGCATAAGATGTATCATCATGACTAGTCCAGATATCGGACGTCACGGACACTACTTCACTATATTTCGTAAATTCATTAATTATTATTTATTTTTCTAACTTATAATATTCTAGTATGTCATTCCTAGATATGAACTTAGGAATCATACGATATGTAAGTTGAAAATATGTTTGCATGATATTGACTAGCATTTGATCATCTAAAAATTTAATTGGAAAATTTATCATGATGATCAGTTTGATCTTTTCTTTCATTTTCAACTCGTTGTGGTATATGAAGGGGGTAAACTTTGAGATTGAACTGGATCCAGCCTCAAAAAACTTATCGCTGAGTTGAGTTTGCCTAAGATCTAATGCATCATATTTTTTAGTACATAGTTCAGCATATTTCTTAAGGTGTTCAATCCCACACTAGTTTTTACCTGTTAATATTTTTTTAAAATATTTGTATTGTGTCGATTCTTCTTCGGTATTTCTAATATTTTTTTTATTTTATTATATTAAAGTGAGTCTAAATTATTGAAGTTTTTTTAGTTTTTTATTTTTTAGATGTTTGGATCGAGGTGACTGGAGAACCCAAAGTTTCGGTAGCCTCGGACCTTTCCATAAAATTTTTATTATCTAAATTATAATTTATTTCATTTTTATTATTTAAATTATTATTTATCATTTTTTTAATTTTTTAGACTAGAGATTGAGAGACTTACTAGAGAGAAAGAAGTAGAATATTTAATTTTTAGATTTAAATTTTAAAACTCAAACTTTAAAACTAAAAAATAAAAAAATTCCCGTAAACCTTAATCCATAAACTTTAGTTTTTTTATGTCCGCATCACACGCGCACCATAATCCACACCAAAGTCGAGCCCCGAAATATGAAATACTGAAATCTCGAGAGAGAGAAAATCAGAGAGAGAGAGAAGCACAAGAGATTTATGTTTTTAAAACATAAATCTTAAAATGAGGTGGCACATACACCACACCATAATCTATTATCTCTTGACAATAAAAAAACCATGCGTGACCTCATGTTGGAAACTGTTTGACGTTGTGTGGCACACACACCGCACCAATTTTGCACTAGCTGCTGTACAGTCATTGTGCACCAGTTATTTGTGACACTTACGTATCGGTGCCTCTTACTAGCCACACCCAAGCACACCAACGTGGCACACTTGTCACACACACACAGCATATCAATTTTTGTTACTGCCACACACATCATGCTTTTTTTTCACGGATTGACGTTGACTCAGCGCGTGTCAACATCAGCCACTATGGAGGCATGTGACTTACATCTTCTGTGGCAATTTCCTTGTCCTTCACATGCACACACTGATGCGTGCATTATCCTGTTATAGTGCACACCATACACTAGCAAACCCTAGGTTTGGTACTATTTGGGATTTTTGGTTAAGATACCATGATAAAATTAATGAAATAAAAATAATGTCAATGAAAACTCTCATTAAATGCATGTCTAAGGTGTGATCTTACATAATGATCAGGGTGAATTGAGATATCACATATGCCCGGTGCTCCAATCCATAATGAAACATAGCACAAATGAGAAAAGAATAAGCTAGGACTGCAACAATGTCACTGGCAATATAAGACTTTATCTTTATTAATTCTACAACCATAAACTATAGACTTTCTATGATGTGTTGTGCTTTTATTTTAATGCTTCTCTAGTGATGGTTGAAGGGACCGCAACAGTCTTGGCCCCAGACATTTTTTCTTCATATCAGCAAGTAATCATCTAAATAGGAATATCTCAAAACATAATCTTTGTCTGCAGTACAATTAACACACATTTCATACAAAAAAATAAAAAAAAATAAAAAAAAATAAAAAAAATACAAAAAAATAAAAAAAAATAAAAAAATAAAAAAATAGAAAAAATAAAAAAAATAAAAAAAAATTAAAAAAAATTAAAAAAATAAAAAAAATAAAAAAAATAAAAAAAAATAAAAAATAAAAAAATAAAAAAATAAAAAAACAAGAAAAACAAGAAAAACAAGAAAAATATGAAAAAAAGAAAAAAAATATAAAAGACAACATGTGCAATGCATTGGACTAACTATTCATTTTGCTCATCCTAGTAAACAAAACACATTAATACTGCAAACATAGACAAGCTAATGGTTAGTCATTTTAATAGGGATATCTTAAAACAGTATATTTTAATCTTGGAAGTCAGTTTGATTATTATTACTTTTTGGGCTTTCTACTTTCTTTCATTATATTGATATTAAACATTTCAGATCATCGAATGACTGGTCACGGCTATCCTCATTCCAGGCTGTCAATACAATTTCTATCCAGTGCTCTGATTCATCACCTGGAAATGTTGATGGCTCAATAGGTCCGCCTATGAGACTAGCTGAGATATTTGTTTCTTCTGAGCATGCATTGAAGCGTACTGTGTCTGATACTGGTATATTGAAATGTTTGTCATCTGTGGACGAATTTGAGGTATGGTAACCATCATTTTTTCTCTTAAGTGAATTAATTATGATTGAAAATAAAAATCATTTATTTTTAATTAATCTGATACTGGTATATTGTGTCTGACACAAGTAAGCTAAGAAAATGGACTAGTTTGGTTATTTTTTCACTCTTTTATTTTTCTTATAATATGATTTTTAAAAATTTTGGATTTCTATTAATTTGTTTTGCACTGATATTGTGCTTAATTTTATTTACTTTTACATTTGATTGTATTAAATTTAAATATGAAAACAATAAAAGAATTATGACTATAAATATAATAATATTAAATATGAAATGAACAATTATTTTGTTCATACCAAACATATGTATAATAAAGTGAACAAATATAAGACAAAATACTTGTAATATTGAAACTCTTAATGATGTTTTTCTAATAATATGCATCAATTATTAACAATATTATTTCAGCATAATATATCAATTCTTCTTTCGAAGTTGATGGATAAATGTTTAGAAACTAATCCTTATGAATATATCTCTAATAAAATAAATATTCCTAAATATTTTTTTGATAAAATGATAATTAATTTTTTATTTTTTTTTTTTTGAAAATTAATTTGGAAGTATTATGGTTGACTATTTGACTCAATGCTAGAGGGTAATTTAGTGAGGAATATAAAACTTAATTTATTCCAAAATATGTCTAATAAAAAGAAATTCATATGGGGTTATTCATAGTTTTATATTTTTATTTTGTACTTGATTTAGAGATAATTATCAATTATATTTTGTAAGATTTTTTTTAAAGTAAAGTATAATATCTTATAATAAATTTTTCATTTGTGTTGATTGATGCTCAACTTAAGTTAGAAATGTGAATAAGCTATGAGTGAATATGCTTTTTAAAATTGATTCCAATATTTGGTTTTATATAAGTAATTATGTTGGTAATATAAGTAATATTTGGTCTAATAACTAGCTAAAAATTTAATCTTTATAAAGTTCATATATATATATATATTACAATAAACTTGTGAATCATATTTTAATGAAGAAAATATATATCTAAGTATAAGTCTAGAGATGATCTTGATGTTACACATCCTAATAATTTTACTGTTATAAGAAAATGCATTACATATTTTTGATTGAACAAAATCATTTTTTGTTGTTAGTATATATGTTTCAAAACAAGAAATTATAGAAGCTTGATAGATGTTTTGTCTGAAAACATACATAAAGTAATCATTTGAATTCAGATAAATCTAATTTATAATTAAATGTAATAATCATTTATGAGAAAATAAAATCAAAAACCTTTTAGATATCAATAGAAAACTTAATCATCTATATTATATAATACGTATCCTTATATAATGGGTAATTGGATTAGAATAACTCATATGTTTGTGTTATCATTCATATTGAAATAAAAACAAAAAAAAAAATCATAAAATAAAACAAAGGGTAAATCGAGACTAAAACAATTCCCAAAAGTTGGTGCCTACAAATCTAGAACATCTTGCTTGGAGAAGAGAAAAACAAATTGATGTCTCTTCAAGTTATTTGAAAAAATGTTTGATGGCTACTATGTTGTAGAAGTATAATCGGGAACAATAATTCTACATTGAATCTTCTCCCCGAGTAGAGATGACAATAAATTGAATCTAACAATGCTGATTGAAACCAAAATGACTTTTCCTTGTTTAGCTCTTTCTCATGATTATTGTGAAGAAATAAAAATTTCACATTTAGCTGGGGTATCCTCAATTTATGAGATGACCTCAGTTGAATAAGAATGTGCAACAAGGTTATCTTGATTGGTGGAGAGCGTATTCTGATAATATACTCCAAGCATATCAGTGAATTTTCTCATAATATCTTTTTAAAATAATTTATTTTTGTATCTACATCTGCCTTCATAGATGATAATCATCTACAATCAACAAGTATCTTTTCATAACAAGTATCTTCTTAAGGTTGAATTGTTAGTTCTCATACTCTATTAGATTGAAGATTAATTATCTTCTCTAATGTGCTCCGTCACAATATTATTTGAGATAATGACTCATAAGGAGAAAAGTCCTGGGTGATTAACTTTTTTGGTCTCTAGCTCATTATGGGTCTGAACTATAGTTGACTTGTGGCCTACTAGTCTTCTAGACTTGTGTGAGATTATGACAAATCTCTCTCTCTCTCTCTTGAGTAAACATCATATATATATTTTTGATATATATGATGATTGCATAGTATTATCATTATAATGTGGACAATGTTCAAATTTAGTCGTCATGCGCCTTTCTCCCAACTCTCGGCCCAAGTAATACTAAAGAGCAGTAATAAAAAGTAATAAGTTTATATGCAGTTTTTGGGCTCTTATTTTTTATTAGTTTGCTAAAAAATAAGTTATGCTTAAATAATATAGAATCAATACTCAATATATAATCTCTTTTTAGGATGCATGTTTTGAAAGAGTGCGTGGTGAGAAATAATATGATAGGACATTCAGTTAATGATATATTTTGTGATTAATATCATATTTATTAAAAAATATTTACAACACTTATCAAAGATGAATGTTTCAATAAAATATCTATCTTTCATTTCTATTATCCTATTCTATGAGGGTGAGTCAACACAATAAGTCTAATGTATTATTTTATAATCAATACAGTAAGTACTAATGTTGTATGATATATATTTTAATTCATTGTTATTTTTAATTTTTTTATTATTTTTATTAAATTTTGTATATTTTTTATGAAATGATTGAAATTAGACAAATTCTGTGATCTAAAGTGAAAAAAACAATCACATAAATCATACATAATTAATAATAAATATAATAAAATAGATAAATTCCTCTTGGGTTTCATTTCTACAATGTCCTCATGGCTCATACATCTGAATATTTCAGTTTGAACAAGTTCTTACTCATTAGTTTGACGAACAAGGTAGAAAGTTCTAACATGCCTCAAACTTTTATGCAAAGATACCTCTAAATCTTATATTATTGTATAATATTTTTAGCTTGACTAGTATTGTGATCAAGTGGTCAATCTATAAGAAATAAGTCAATCATACTTAAACATCTAGTGTTATATCATATAATAAAAAAAATATATAGTTCATTATGCTAAATTTCAAAGAAAATAATTTTTGAAATTTTGCAATCCTTCCAATAAATATCCATAAAATAGAAAATAAAATTAAAGTTGAGTTGACTTTAAAGATAATTCACCAAAATAATATTATAAGATAAATCATGAATAAATAAAATATATAAAAGAAATAAAAGATTAAATTGAATATTATTATAATCAATGATTTTTGACGACATTCCATTAACTTCTAAAACACCCAGTGGACAATAAAAAAAACAATCATTGAGATTTAGTATTATTTGTTAGTTTATATTATTTATTTTCATATTTATTTTACATAATGTACCTGATATATTGGTCATCCCAACCATAATGTATATAAGTTTTTTGTTTTTATTTCTGAAATTGATAAAAAATAATTCTTTTTTTCATTTTCTTTCCCCCCTATTCTCTCTTCTTGATCCTTGCTAGAAATCTAAGGGATTTGGTTTACACATGGTATCAAAGTCTCACATTGAAAAATTGGGGGTGACACTTGGCAACTACAATTGTGGCCCACCATGCGTGGGGACAATAATGGCGGTCCCAATCTTGTAGAGTTGCAAACATGGTTATGATGGTGGACGACATTGGTGGTGGATATGTGGGGTGATTTCTTGGTGATTTGGTAAGACATGGTTCTTCCAATGACAGTTCCTATGGTGGTTTGTGCGATGATACTCGAACAATATCATGATGGTGCATAAATAATGATTCTCTGTAGAGCATCATGTATGACAATGATTTTGTAGTGCTTCGCTAAGTGTGTGATGGTTTTGTTGATAGTTCTTGTGGTGGTTTATGCAATGTTGCTGGTCCAATGTTGAGGTGGTGATTGCCTTCGATTTTTGATTTGAAATTGTAGTGATTTATATTAATTTTGATGTTGTGTTTGAGTTCTATTCTCTTGGGTGCCTCTTGTTAGAAAGATGATAAAAATTCGTGTGAGATTATTAGTGATAACTTAATGGAAATTAAAGGCAAACACATTCATTGTTAAAAATTTCTGAGGACTTGATTTTTAGGCTTATGGTATTTGAGACATTTGTTGGATGAACCATTTTGGATCAGGTCAGATGAGTGGATGGTAATCGATGCATAATTATTATTTCATCTCTAATAATTAATTTTTCCTAGTTTGGCTAACATATTTAGTTTTTATCATACATGTAAGAAAGTTTAAGACATTGTTATATTGATACACTCAGGTGAATGTTTTGGGACAATATTACTCATATATTGACATATAAATAGATTGAATAAGATGAGATAATTTATTATTTGATTTAGACGTTGTTGTATGAGTTGATTGATGAGATGTTACTTACATTGATAGACCAAACTTCATTAATGAGTTTGAGTGAGCAAATTCACTATATTTTGAATTGGGGAGCAATACTTTGTTTTGTGTACCAATATAATTTGTGAGTAGATACTTCAAACATTATCAGAGATATATGAAAGAATGATTCAAGTATTTATAACTATATTTTGATCAAGTAGTGTTAGATGTGTCAAACGGATAGTGTTGTGCTAACACGAACTATCTTTGGCTGGCCGAGTTGGGTCATTGTGTCATGTAGGGCATGATCGGACATGGAAGTTGTGCCGTGCTTGGCATGACATGATTTCTAGTCTACCCGTTTTGACACGACATCTGTGTTGCACGGATACGCCTAGGAGCTGCCGTGTCCACGTGTCCGACACGTGGACACGTGGACACGGGTCGGACACGCGTTGGATACGTGTCCGATACGCCACGTGGTGTATCGGACACAAATCCGTATGGGATACGCCACGTGGCGTATCGGATACGCGTCGGAGACGTATCCGACGCGTTGTTCGGAGACGTATCCGACGCATTTTTGGAAACAGATTCCAAAAACGCGTCGTTTTTTGGAATCTGTATCCAAAAATGCATTTCGGGAGGGGGGGCGGGAGGGGGTTTCGGAAGGGGGGGCGGGCGGGAGTGGGTTTCGGAAGGGGGGGCGGGCGGGAGTGGGTTTCGGAAGGGGGGGCGAGAGGGGGTTTCAAATGGGGGGGCGGGAGGGGGTTTCGGAAGGGGGGAAGGGGGGGAAAGAAAATACCTAACATTTTGTTTACATTATTTTAAAATACAAAATTTTAAATTATTTTAAAATACAGTATATTTAATTATTTTAAAATACCTAATATTTATAATTAATAATTTTTATTTTTAATTTTATTTTTTTTATCATGACGTATCCTAGCCGTATCCGTATCCTAGTTTTTTAGAATTTGCCGTGTCCCCGTATCTTGCCGTGTCATATCCCCGTGTCCGTATCCGTGTCCGTGCAACATAGCACGACATTACTCGCATGATTTTGGGTAGACTCATGCTGGGTAGTGCTGGCTCATACTGGATCATGATGGTGCGCAGCCACATGCACCGTCCATCACCACTGCCACCGCGCACTGATGACCAATCATCATAGAAATATAAAAAAAAATATAAAATAAATAAAATAAAGAAAAAAAATTAATTATATGTACAACAGTCGACACATATTAGACATACCATTAATGAATCATAAGTATAATTACAAGACTAAAAATGTATAAATAAATTATAATTGTTTTTCTGTAAGTGCGGTAAAAAAAGTAATACAAATTTTATTTCAAACCAAGGTTTAAGAGTCAGACATTAAATAAAAATAATAAATAATAATTAATAATAATAGTAAAAAAAAATATAATTGTAAATCATAATTCAAGTATAAAAATTGAATCGAATCATATTAAAATGATAATCATAAAATAAACAAAATATCAACAAACAATAATCAATTCGAATACTAGTTGGTGTTTCTGTACAAATTCTTATTATCATGTAAGTATTTGATAGTATCACTCGTTATGGCCTCATTATTTTTTAAGTCTAATGAGTTATCTTCTGTAACGACTCTTGTGCTTTTGGTCTTGCTCTATCTTGGAATGATCAATCTCGAATATTTTATGTCCTTCATGTATGCAAGTGCCTTAATGATTTATGGTCATAATCTAAATCTCCTATTTGAAATAAAATTAACTATAACAAAAAAAGTGGATTCTGATTAGTGATAAAATTTCTGATATATTCACCGACATATTTTCGAAATATCTCTGAATTCTAAGTATCGATATATTCATTAAAACTGATATATCTATCTTTGATTTGTGCTTATATACAAATATATACTGATATATCTTTGATATATCCGATATATTCGTAAAATTCAAGTAATGATATATCCGTAGAAATTGATATTTTTATCATTGATTCTGATCTTATGTTAGATACCAAAATAATCAGTAGATTCTGTGTCATCTTATTTTTATTATTTATTATTAATGAGTAATAAATTTTATTATCAAAATTCTTTGTACAACCTAAGGCAATTTCAAGCTATTACATTCTTTACTAAAAATAATATAAATTTTAGTTTTGATTTTCCTAACTAAAATTTTTATATTTTTAGCATCTCCTTCATGTAACATTCTATTTCTTTCTCTCCAGATGTGGTATACGGCTGCTATGAAAATTTACTTTCAGAGGTTATTCTTGGGATTTTTTTGCAGAAAATAGCTTCCTCATAGCTTTAAAACCAAGTGAGAGGGAGTTTATGTCTTCTTTAATTTCTATCCAGATTTTAAGATTATCCAAGATTGACCTAGAATAATAACACTAAAAAAAATATGCATGAAAGATTCTGTAAGATTGCAGGATTCACAATTAATATTATTTGAAGTTGTAAATGTTGGTCATTTGTCCTAAGCCTTCCATATTTGGCAATTCATAGTTAAATGATATGCTTGGGCACATGATTTTTTATTCAGATAGCTTTAGTCTAAGCCTTCTTTTTTTTTGGTGTTGGTTCCAATTAAGAATTTATAGGCGTCTGTATAGGTGTCAAATGGGCCGGCTTGACCTATTTTTTGAGAGCACGACCGTGCTTTTGTGCCGGGCCAGGCACGGTTACTGCACCGTGCCGTGTCGGGCTTGGCCCGTTCGGTGCCTGGCCTGGCTGTAGGGGCCAGGAAATATTTTAATTTTTTTTTAAAATTTTTTATTGTTTTAATTTTTATTTTAATTATATAAATGATAAAATTATTGATATTGTATAATATTATAAATTTATAATATGAATTATGAATATTGTTTAAAATTTATTAAATTTACAAAGTGTAATTTTTTTTATAATGTAAAAAAAATTAGTTTAAAATTTATTAAAATTATATAATAGAGTTATAAATTTTTAAATGAAAAATTAAAACAAAAAAATAAATAAATTAATAAATAATGTTAAAAAAATTAAAAAGTAAAAATAACATAAGGAAACCAAATGAAAAATGACCAATCAGCCATTAGATACCGAATGTCCGAACCAAATAAATTAAAGTTTTAACTTAACGTATAAATCAAGCGTACAATCAATAAAAAACAAAATATTGAAATCAAAAAATAGTAGATCATCATCAATCATCAATCGGCATATCATGAACATCATCAGCCCTAACATCAAGATCAGTATCATATGGATCATCATCATCAGCAATCAACTCCTCTGCTATCGCAGTGGATGTAGCTGCAGTCCCTGTCCCAGTCCCAGCTCCAGCATGATCATGGATGCTAAACCTTGAATCCTCCCAATCATTTAAACAAGCCAATGCCTCAACAATATTTGGACGTAATCTCGATCTCCTATCCGAAATCACGTTCACTGCAACAGAAAAAGTAGACTCTGATCCTATGCTCGATACTGGAGGAGTCAGTAGATCCCGTGTCATCCTAGATAGCACGGGAAAGGTGGACTCATATGATTTCTATCACTGTAATATATCAAGATTCTTAGTATCAGAATGTGATAGGATTGAGCAGTAATCAGTATCTAAGTACCGAGAAAGCTCGCTCCTATGTGATGGTCCACCCATACGTTTTTCCCTCGCTAGCTGAATGGAAAAATCATCATCTCCGAACAAGGTATCCATATCCGTAATCACAGTCTTACCACCACCACCACTATATCTAGTATCATAGTATGTGAACAGGTCAGTCAACTTCTTGTGAATGAACCATTCAGGTGGCTCTTCCAGGTTCATGCATGAGCAAATATAAATCAGAGTATTTTCTACCCTTTCCACCTTAACCCTAGGGTCCATGCATGCAGCGAGGCAATAAAGAGATGGAACAGTGGACCAGTATTTCAAGTACTTGGTTTTCATCTCTGCAATCATATGGCTAAGTGTCGAGTCAGCTTGATACTTCTAAACATGCTACTGATGTTATATATGCACCGGAGTGTAATGCAAGTCGTGGGCGTATAAACCGACGAACACATGTTCGTCGTGTCATAAAAAATCTTCAGGAATTTCATAAATAAAATTTCTAAAGCCCACTCAGTGTCATCAATAATAAGTTCGTCGCTCTTACTATTGACGTAGTCGGATATCATATGTTCGTATCCCACACATGATTCTAACATCAGGTACGTGTAATTCCAAAGATGTCTCACATCCGATTAGAATTTTTTCTTCTTAAGATTCGCAGACAAACAGAGACTATCAAATTCTTGTTGTCTACGAGGAGTATGAATATATTTTAGTGCATTACGTATATTATCCAACCCGGGGGAATACACCTTCATACCCGCTTGAACAATCAGGTTAATCACGTGACACATGCATATGACATGAAAAATTTCTCCTAATGGTGTGTCTCTAATATTCCTAACAAACATGTTAATCGCTACTCCATTATTAGATGCATTATCGAATGTGATACTAAAAATTTTATTTTGAATTTTATATTCCCTAAAGATTTTCATCATACACTCAAAAATTGGGTCGGCTCGGGGGACCGCGGGTCGGGTCTGATTGTACTCGACCCACGGTCTTTTTTGCTGGAAGGGCGAAGGGTGCGGGTGCACCCGTGCCAGTGTGCCGTGCCAATGGCCACCGAACCGTGCCGGGTCAAGCACGACACGAGGCTCGGTTGGCCTCGGCACGGCACTGCCTGGTTGACATATCTATGCGTCTGAGATAAATTTGTCATCAATCCTCTCATTTATTCAGTATTGTTTCAGCTTGTGCCTTGGATCTAGCTTTGATAATCAAGATATCCTTAATAGAGATTAGGGATTTTCAAATCGGTGAGTTTTCTTTTGATATCTGATTGTCCCAAATACTTTGGGAGTTGATAGAAATGATGAACTCACTTAATTCTTTCATGTTTATCCAATCAATATTTTAATAAAGAAAACTTTGTTCCTAATAAAAATATTCAGAATTCCAAGATCTCCAAGGGGCATAGTTAAGCATACCTTCTCCTAGGAGATCTTTGGTACATATCTACCAGTCTTTGACACTCTCCATAAGAATCTTCTACATGCTTCTTTAATAGTATTAATGATATAATTAGAAAGAAGAAAAACTGAGAACTACTAGCCTTCAATCTTTTGTATAACAATGCATAGGAGTTTTAATCTTTCGACAATTCAAAGGATTTTATCTGCCAAGGGGATGATTGAGGTAATTTTTGCCAAGAGAATATAAAATTACGAGGAAATTTGACGGCTTGAAGAGAATGGAATTTCAAGAAAAACAAATGGGAGAGCTCCTTTTCATATCTAGAATTTTTAATAATTATTTCTCTTGATTCCTTGAATACTTTTCCAAAGAAGATGTTCGATTTGGAGGAGTTTATGCTCAAACATAAGAATGCTTTAAAGGCTTCAAGTGTATCTATAATTTAGCTAGTAGAAGATAAATTGTCTCTAGAGAAAATGATAAGATGCTTATTGATCCCTACCGAGAACGAAGTTGTACTAACGTACTCATAGATAATCTCTATGAAATGCTTAGGAAAATTCAGATCGATTAGGATTTCGATTAGGAATCCCCATTCAACAGTATCAAAGGTATTTTGGATATATATTTTGAAGAAGCATCTAGGGGAGATTTTTTTTCGTGCATATTTCCTAATCAAGTTTTGCTCAAGTAATAAATTATCAGAAATTAATCTTTATTTGACATAAATTTTTTAAGCTGGATTTATTATGCCGCCCAACATCATTTTGAGCCGTGAGGAAATGTGTTTTGTTATTATTTTATAAATCACATTATAGTAGGATATTGACCTGTAGTCTTTGACCATATTTGCACGTGCGGATTTGGAGATTAAAGTTATATAGACATGATTTATCTATTTTAACATTCATCTGGAGTAGAAGAAACTATTTATTGTTTTAATCACATCACATTCAATGTGATTTCATGAAGCTTTGTAAAATTCTATAATAAATTCATCCGGTCCGGGTAATTTTGAATTACCCATAGAGAAAACTATATTCTTTATCTCCTTCAAAGAGGATATAATGAGCAATTTATTATCTACTTCATTAAGTTTCTGCCCATTACTAATAATACAATCATTGATTCCTACCCTAGTGCTGGATGAGCCTAATAGATTTTTGTAGTATGAAATGAATATCTTTACAATATTCTTCTTAGATGTCGTGTAACTTTCATCTTTTTTGATATAGTGATAATTTTATTTTTTTACAGCCTATAAGTTGTTAAAGGGTGGAAGAATTTCATGCATTTGTCATTTTGTTTGAGATAGTTAATTTTGGCATTTTGTCTAAAAAAAGATAACCTTGACTCTTCTAATTTCATTAATTTGATTCTAAGGGTTATTTCCTTCTCCTTCAAATCTAGATTAGGGTTCTCCAGAATCTTTTTTTGAACTGAATGAAGAGCATTTTAGGTGAATAATACTTTTGCACTAATATGTCTAAAATATTTTTTATTCAATTTTTCTAGGATTCATTTAGTAATTTGAGTTTTTTGGCTAATTGAAACATAACGAATTCAGTAATGTTTTCCTTCCAAATATCAAGTGGCATGGGGGTGAATTCCTTATGAGATAGTTACATATTATAGAATTTGAAAGAAATGATTCTCTTCTTTCCAGTAGTCTTGGTAGCCATCAGCATTAGGCAGTGGTTACAGAAGATTTCTGGAGCCAGGAATCTTGTATGACTATTTAGTTGTAAATTTGGTCAGCTATTATTTATTATTGTCTTATCCAGTTTCCTAGATACCCTATCATTTATTTAAGTGAAATAATATCTTGAGGCTAAATCCTTTAGACTTAACATGGAAGTGTATTCTAAAACGTCATAATACTCGTAATTTGTGATAATTCTAACTCTGACCTTATCACGCCTGTAGATGGGGGAGTTGAATTCTCCAACGACAGCCCATGGAGATGAGTTTATCTTTCCTTCCTCAATTAGATTTTTCCAGAGACTTCTTTTACTAGTGAATTTGTGAAGACTATAAATGATAGACAATTTGAAGGATATCCTCATTCCTTTGTCTATAACATGTAGATAAACATGTTTGGAAGAGCGAGAGAGAATGTTGATGTCTGTGGTCTGGTTGTCCCACAAGGCTAATATTCTCTCTTTATTGTAACAAGAAGTTGTCAATAGTATTGAATCTTTTGAATTTCATTCTCATTAATCATTCTAATTTTTCACAGCTTAGTTTGGCTTCAATGATGATGAAAGTATCGATCGAGTGGGCATTAAAAAGCTTAAGGATTTTTTTTGTTTAATGGGGTAATTGAATCCCTCTAAGTTCTGGCAGACATTTTTCATAAGATGTCTTTTTTAATTCTTTCAATGTGCTGCGAGAGCAATCACATCGACATTGAGTATATCAGATAACACACCATACAACAAGCATTAATCAAGTTCCCCTTTTGAGTGCTCATGTGTGCCAAATAGGAAAGTCCCTTACATGATCATTCACTCACCATCTTAATGCTATCATACATTATGTACAAATTATTTATAGACAAAATCCATTGATTACATGAGGCCAAAGCCATATATTCATTACAAACACATAATAAGTTGCCCTTAACACTACTCTAATAACCAAGAAATCTAATAATTCCTTATGCCAGTGTGTGATAGTTCCCATCCCCATGCTGTCATTCATAATAAGTGTCATTTGCACACAAATATGCAATTCATTTAAACATTCAAGTGGAAGCCCTCAGCTTTCTATAGCTTTTCGTAGGCAAATTTGTGGATAGAAGAACTAATGCGTTGCCTTCGATTGGTGTGATTGCCAGCTCATCATCATTGAGTTTATGTAATAGAACACCACACAGTAAGCAATAACCCCCTTGATAGTGCCCATGAGTGCTAGCTGGAAAATGCTTTTACATAAGCCTTCCTGCACCATCCTAGTGTTATTATACAGAAAATACAATTCTTTTAAAGTTTTCAACCCTTTGATTACATGTGCTGTATTCATTACAATCATATTATATTGAGCCATCCTTAAAACTATCCTTACATACAAGAAACCCAAATAATTCTCCATTTTCCAATGCCAACATGTGATGATACCGAAGATAAATCCCATAAAATCATACATATCAAGCATAATTTGCACACAAATTATTTCATTTAGACGTTCCAGAATAAGACATCCATATCCTATGATTCCCAGTGGGCGAATTAGAACCTTGCAGAAAATTTCACGTGGGGCATTCAATTAGTACGAATGTGATCCCATTAAGTTTTTGTATATCAAATAGTATACCACATAGCAAACATTAAATACCTTGACATTGCTTATGAGTGCTGCCTGGAAAATGTCCTTACATAAGCTTTCTCTCACAATCCTAGTGCTTCATATAGAATATACACTTCTTTTATAGGCATCTGCCCTTTGATTATATGCGGTGTGCCCATTACAATCATATCATATTGAGGTGCTCTTAAAACCATCCATTCATACAAGAAACCCAGAAGGTCCCTCATTTTCCAGTGCCAATGTGCAGTGAATCCAAAGAAAAGTCTCATGCAGTCATGCATATCATACATAATATGTACATAGATTACGTTGTTTAAACGTTTGAGAATAAAACTATCACATCTAGTGCTTCTCATTGGGCAGATTAGTTAGAAAAGGAACTCATCAATAGCCTTTGTATGGTGTCTTTTATTTGATACCAAGCCATAGCACATTATTATCCGTGTAAGTCCCCACAAAGGTCTATTAGAGCAATACATTTGTAATTCTCATATAGAGCTTCATCAATACAAGACATATAAAATTAAGACACAATCTTTTAAGAGTTATAGTCATTACATAATAGTGGTCTACCCTCATGTATCCTGCCAAGTGAAAGGAGGGATGTAGCTTTGACAAGTAAGCCAGTATACTTCCCTGCATAATCTGTTTCCAGCAAGTGTAGAAGAGAAGAATACAAAGTCATGCCTGCCTTTTTCCTCCTCCCTCTAGCATTGTGTATCCAAATGTCATAGTTCTAGCATTTGCATCCAAAAGTCAAGCATACAAAGGGGTGCCTTCACCTCACCCCTCCTAGAAAAATTTTTAGAATAAGCAATAGGGAGAGGTTGCAAGCTTTCTCTCTGCTCCATCCCTCAATACTTCAATATGTGTTCCCCCAACAAAAAATTAAAGAAATTAACACACTTATCCTAGTTTTTGAGGGGCTAAGAACCCTTAAGAACCTTCTATGCTGGATCATATGGCGCAATGCCCTTAAGTGGTAGATCTTTGAGTCTTCCTTTCTTCTGTAGATTCAGGGAGGGGCATTCTTTTGAAGTAATCGTTTCTTTCTTTTTTTTCTTTTTTCTTATCATAGTTAACCCTTCATTTTTCTCTTCAATCTGGTGAGAAGCACCATTTTTTTCCTTATGTATTGAAAGACCTTCTTTGGTATCTTCATTGAGTAATTGCCCTTCTTTCAAAGAGGATCCAACTTCATCATTCTTTGAGTCTAATGCAGTGGGGTTGGCAGGAACCTCTATCTCATTATTCTGAGCTTTAATTCTCACTCTACAGACATTTCTTAGATGACCAAAGATGGAACAAAATTTGTAGTAAGGAGGTGAGTTTTCATACATCACCGGTTGATAGATTTTTGAATTGACCGGGAAATTTAAAATAATTTTAGCAGACATTTCATTATTTAGATTTATTTTCACAAACACTCTTGCATATGTTATTTTGAAAATATTTGAGGTTATCTTATCCATGTGGAGTGACTGCTCAATGCAGCTTGCCATTTTGCTCAACTTGATTGGGTTTCAAAGGTTGAATTGAGAAATTAGGAAACTTAGCCCATAAAGAGATAATTGTCATCTCATTTAATCCATAGTGGAATTTTATCGGGAGTGGCTTTACATATAGTTGTTGCTCAAATATTAAGTAGGGGCCAAAATTAAGAATACCATTCATTTCTTCAGAATTTTGAATTTAAAAAAATTCCAGCTACTATGATGCTGGATTACTTGAAGGTTTATTTTTCACTGTTATTCCACGAATTTCTTTAGGAGAAGTTATCCAGGAATTTTAGTTTCTAAGTATCCTACTAAACAATTTTTTTAATGCTTTATCTCTTGGAGGTCATCCTCTTCGAAATAGGCGTTGCCTGGCAGTTTGTGGGAGAGGTAGGACAGTTTTGTGGTATTAGTAAAAGTTATATTTCTAGAGAATAAGCTGCTCCAAATAACTTTATTCTTTCCATAAGTTTTAGGAGAACTAGAGGTCTCCTTATCTCCATTAATTTGGTGGTTAACATAGTTAGATATTCTATTTTCTTGCCTATTCAACTTAGAGACAGTGGGTCTCCAACCTCTCGTCTCTAAACTTTTGTCATTTAATATACCTCCATTGCCTCCATTGTGGGGGCATCATTCAACAAGAGAGTATCATGACATCTATTATTAATATCTTTCGAAAGTATGATATTGTTACTCAAAGATACATTAAAGCTACTGATATTGTGGTAAACATTATTTACCAAAGAATTATCGTAAAAATCATCATTAGAGAATATCATGATGATATGATATTATTGTTTGATATTGTTACTCAAAGATACAATCAGAGATGATATTATTGTTTGAATTACCAATAGAACTACTGATATTATGAGAAGCATCATTTAACAAGAGAATATCATGATGACCATTATTATTATTATTATTCGTATCATTAAAATCATCGTTAATTTTATTTAAAAGCAAATCATTATACCTCGAAATACCATTAAAGCTATTTATATTTATGATATTCGGTAACAATTTCATTCAGACATCTCAATTCATTAGGACTTTTATCCAGAATATCAATAGGCAATGAGAATGAACATTATTTTGATTTGGAAATTTATTTTTATTACTTGGATTTCCATTGAAACCTTTGGTATTAAGAAAATTTTTATCGATACCACTCGAGAATTTATTTTTAAGAAGTTTAGGTGTAGTTACGCTCAGTTTAATAGAAGCTTTATCCTAAATGATTGTTTGACTGTTTCCATCATTGATAATGTATTCAGTTGCATTAGAATCATTTTCGGAGCGTAAAATTAACCTCCTTCAAATTTGTCTCGGGAGCACAACAAAGAATTTTTGGTTTGTGGAGATTATGCAGTGTTTTTTGGAGAGGAGTCGGCAGTAGCTCGGGATTCATTTGAATACAAGTTTATCGATTTATTGGTTGGTCCAGTAAAATCTATTTAATTTAACAGAAACTAAAAAAATAAAAACCACGATTAGTTTCTAAGTGAAAAAACTAATCTCCACGCTATTCAGATCATTCTAGGGGTTTTAATGAGGATTTTGGGGAGGAGAGAGGGAAGTGATCAATTCTACAAGAGATATTGTTTTGATCCCGTGCTATCTTAGATAGTATGAAACAGGTGAATTCATAAAATTTTTACCATAATAAATATAAAAATTTTTATTGTTTTTATGTAATAGGATTGAGCATTAATCGGTAGAGTTGTCAAATAAGCTAGGCTAGCCTGACCCGATCTGATTTAGGCTGCCCAACTAGGCTATCGTGCCGGGTCAAGTACGACACGATACAGTAACCATGTCGTGCATGGCCCAACACGGTTAAGTGGAGCTCAGGCTCGACAAGGGCCCACAGCCCGAAATCCATTGGGTTTGGCCTGGTTGGGCCCAGTTCAGGTTGGGCCGTAACCCTAATTTTTTTAAAAATATTAGGGTTTTGACGATGCTTCGCAGTGCTACCATTGCCCTTTCGAGGCTCGGTGAGCCTCCCCATTGGGTGTTGGCTTGTTGTGACCACACTCAGTGCGTGATCATGCGTGTTGTGCTCATGTGCCGTGCATTCGTCCCATGCCTGGCTCGACATGTGGGCTGAAATCCCTCAGCCCAGTAGGACACGATAGGTGCCGGGGGTGCACTAGGCACGGGCCCAGGCATGGCACTATAGCTTGCAGTACCGGCCCAAGCACGGTCGAACCATGGTGGGTCGGCTCGGGCATGACCTGTTTGACATATTTAGTAATCGGTACCTGCATACCGAGATGACTCACTTCTATTTGATAAGCTATCTCATAATTTTTTTTGCTAATTGAATGGGGAAGTTATCATCTTTGAATATGATGTCCATGTTCGTACTCATAGCATGGTTACAATCATAGTTAAATTGAAATTCGAATTGAGAATCAAAATGCTTGATTATTGAATTGAGAATCGAGAATCAAATTGAAACATAAATCAAATTTTCTGAGATTTTTTTTCACCTTAATTAATTTCTATTTCCTACAGTTGGTAATTTTTTTTTTGGTATTTTAGTTTTATTTTCATGATTTTTTTAGTATTTTATTATTTTTTCATGGTAAATTCGTAATACCAAAGGTATAAATTATTTTTTTTCATGTTAATTAATTCATATAGTTGGTAATTTTTTTTAGAATTTTAGTTTTTATTTTTGATTTTTTGAGGATCTTGCTCTCTTGAGAATCAATATTAAATTAATTCATGTTATTTGTTTCATGATTCAGTGATTCAGTTTTTGATTTATACATATTTTAATTCTTTTAAAGAGTCGGATCATTTATCACCTGAATTGTGAATTGAATCATGAATTAAATCATGAATCGTATGATTTTGATAATAATAGTTACAATTACTATCATACCTAGTGTTATAGAATGTAAATAAGTTGGTTAATTTTTTTTAAATGAATCTTTCAAATTGGTGGCTCTAGTTTATGCATGTGGATATGTATATTAAAATATTTCCTACCTCTTCTACTTTAATCTTATGATCCATTTAGGTAGCCAGATAAAATAAAGCTAATACGATGAATCAATACTTAAAATTCTTATTTTTTATCTCAACGATCATGACACTAAATGTAAGGTAATCTTTTAAACTTATTAAATGTGATATTATTGTTGCATATGTATCTGAGTGTAATGTAAGTGGTGAGAGTATACATAGACGAACACATGTTTGTATCTAATATCAGGTAAATATAATGTTAATGGAATCTCATATCTGTTTGAATTTTTTTTTCTTTAGATCTATAGACAAATATAAACTATTAAACTCATGTTGTTTATTAGGTATTCTAATATATTTTAGTGAGATCTTATTTTTTATAATATGGAGGAAATAATCTTCATTCTTGCTTATACTATCATGTTAATAATATAACATATACAAATAACATAAAAAATCTTACTTAATAATCCATCTCTAATCGTCATAACAAATATACTAATAGCATCTTCGTTATTAGATATATAATTAATTATGATAATTAATACCTTATTGTGAATGTTATATTTCCTAAAATTCTCGCTATGCACTCATAGATCGCAGAACCGTTATGAGGATAAAGAATCATTAAAAAATTTAACTTTTTTTATTAAGTTTTCATATATAATCTACATATTGGGCGATAAGGTATGCAAATGATGTATTATTATGATTAATTTAGATATCAGATATCACGAATACTACTTTATTATATTTTTTAAATTTATTAATTATTAATTATTTTTCTTACTTATAATATTTAATAATGTTATTATTACATATGGATCTAGGAATCATATGATAAGAAGATTGGATGTAGGACAACATAATATTCATTATCTTAGAATTTTTTAAAAATCTAATCAGAAGATCTATGATCATAATCAGTTAGACTATTCATTTTCTTCCTAAATTATTGTGGTATGTGAATGAGGTCAAAGAAGCTAAATTAGATTTAGCTTCAAACATATCATTGTTCATACCCAATTAAGTTTATCTTTGATCGTAGTTAGTTAAGTTTGTATATATTTTTGGATAATATATCTAATTTGCCAATTTTTCATCATCTTTAAAATTTTTATTTTTTCTTATCTTAAAGCAAGTCCAAATAATTGAGTTTTTTTTTAGTTTTTTTTTTATTTTTTAGGCATTTGAGTTTGGGTCAAGGGCATAAAAGAAAATATGGCTTTGACATCAGATTTTTTTCGTAAGATTATTATTATTATTTATATCTAAATTAATATTAATATCATTATCATTATATCCATTATTAGTTATTTGGTATTATTTATGTTTTTGTTTAAAAATAATTAAGTCTAATTTCTATAAACAATAAAAAAATTATCCCGATTTAGCTATTATTATGCATTAGTGTAATCGTAACTGAAGGTCAAGAGCTGTTTCGTTTTGGTTTATATCTTTAAAAAATTAAAACTGAGAATGAGAAAGGCTAAGAGAGGAACAACAAAAAAGAAGAGATCACATAACAGATGAGAGACGAACTTTAAAACTAAGAATGAAAAACTCAAAACTCTATAAAACAACAAAGCAGAGGTGAGCACATAACAGATTAAAAACATATTCTAATTAAAATAATTTAATTTTTTTCTAAAAATTATTTTTTTAACATATATATGGGCAGAAATCTGATATCCATCGAATTTCCGCCCCAGCCGTTGGAAAGAATTTTAATGGCCAAGTTTGCTTTGTTAAGTTTTTTTTAAGTCGACGTGCGTGTTTGCTGAATGCTGTGAAATTGTATGACACTCCTGGCAGCCATTGGGACTTCCATCCCGTTTGATCGATTTTCCATGTCAACATGACATATCGGGTTTGGGCTTGTTTAAAAAGCACCCAGTTTTTGTTAATGTGATTAGTGTCTGGGGGTGGTCCCGGCTCATAGTGACTAGTGACCCTAGACATGACACGTGAGTTATACTACCGGTGGACTATTTTCCGGTGGACTAGTGACCCTAGAATGGGCAAGACATGACTAGTGACTAGTGACCCTAGAATGGGTTTGGTCTTGGGTCCCGATTATTTTCCAGTGGACTATGCAAATGGGCTAGGCACGTGAGTTATGCCTGGTTCGGCACGAGACATGACAACCTTTGGCCCAACACGGTACAAATTGTGCCTTGGGTCGTCATGACCCATGTTCAGACACAGTTCTGGATTGTGTAGTGCCGGGCCAGACACGACTTAGTTATACCATGCTTCTTGTTGTGTCTGGCTTGCCTGACCCATTCTAGTTTAGCTAAAATGATTAGTTATACTTCTACAATGACTTCTTCCCACGATAATATTGAGAGATCTAATAAGAATTTTTTGAGAAGACAAAAATTTGTAGTGATTTGTTTTTTATTTGTGAGGTTGGGATACACTCATGAAAAGTATTAGATGTTACACCATAAGTAATGAAGTTCACATTGGAATTCAAATGCTATACAATAGGCTATTACATCTATTTTTGCTATATCTTATATATGTGCACCTGCAAATCTTGTTTCATTTATCTAAAAGTATTATTTCAAACTTTTTTATTTGGACATTGTTAGCTCTTATTGGGACACTCTTATTTTATAATTATTTTTTTTACTATATTATTCTGGAATTTTGAGTCAGATTAATTAGCAATATCTAAATTGCAAGTGATTACAATTTTTTTTCTTTTGTAGAGTTTAAAGACTTGACATTGTTGTAACTAATGTCACTGTCATATAAGTTAGAGGGAATGACAATGTCAATGGTATATATTATTTGCCACTTGTTTTTTTTCTACTCGAATTTTTTTTATAATTTATTTTTAGTCAATTTATTTATTAAGTAATTTGGTTCACTTTTTTTTTTCATTTGATGTTTTTGCGTAGATATGATGCTTTGTAAATGAAATGCTATTTAAGATTTGAAGTAATCTACTAGGGCATGCTTCAACAAGTTTTTTTCATCACTCACTAGTTTTGACCATATTAGATGTGTGTTAGATAGTCAATTAATTACAAGAGATAATATTTTAATAAAAAGAGATAGTCAAATTATATTTTAGTTGAAATATTTCAACTAAAATATTTCAACTAAAAAATTTTTGATATTTTAGATATTTCTTGGGCATTGAGGTTACATACATAATTGAATGATTTTTCTTTATAGAAGAGATAAGTTTAGATCTTCTTTATGATCTTGATATCAAGAGATATGCATCAGCTGACTCATTACTTGATTTGAGCATAGACTTATTCACATATTCTTGCTCTCTAGTTGACTTTTATGAAATAATAATAAAAATTGTATTTTTTACTAATTTTTCGACTAGATATCATTTATAATGTTAATGTAATTAGTTGTTTATTTGATTTTTTAGATAGATGTATATGAGCATAATTCTTAGGATTCTCAATTATGTAAAGGGGGTCCTTAGACATGAGATTCCATTTAGAGATTAATAGCATAACCAAATAGATGCATACTCATATTTTAGTCGGACTCCATCAATTACCACGATAAGATATATTAAAAGGTTTTATATTTTTTGTAGGCAATATTGTCTCCTACTAAGTAATAGACATACTACTATTTTTAGATCCAATATAAATGTGGAGTACATGGTTGTGATGTAAGTTATTTTTGAGTTTCAATTGATCAAATCTTTGAGGAGTTGAATCAATCAATTTAAAGATTAATAATGTTTAAATTTGATAGCTAGTCATCTCTGCATATCACTGTCGATCCTGTGTTCGATGATCATATAAAGTATATTGAAATTGATTGTCACTTCATATGTGAGAAAATTTAAGATGACATGATAATAACTGTCCATGCACCTGCCATTGAGTAAATAATAGAAATTTCAATGGTGATACGTAGAGAATTGCACGTGGGTTTTTTTTTTCAAGTTGAGTATTTGTGAGATATGCACATGTTTAAGGAAAATGTTGAGGTTTAAGGTTAGTCTATGTTTATTTTTATTTTACTTTGTATGAGAGTACGTAATATGTGGACTATCTCAATTATATTATATATATGTTTCATCTTTTATTTTTGAATTAATGAAAAATTATTTTTCTTTCATTTTTTTCCTCTCTTTCGCGCCCGTTCTCTCTCGCTCGCTCTCTCTCTCTCTCGCTGTCTCTCACTGTCTCTCTTTCTTTTCGCTCTCTCGCTCTCTCTTTCTCGCTCTCTCTCTCTCTCTCTCTCTCTCTCTCTCTCTTTCTCGCTCACACACACACACACACACACACACACACTCTCTTTCTCTCTCTCTCTCTCTCTATCTCGAGTCCTTATTGGAACCTCAAGGATTTTGATTTGTGTTGTATTAAAAAGAACTATTAAATTCAAAGACTAATAATAATGTAATAATATTTAATATCTAAAACATCATTCATATCACTCTTGTATAACAAGCAAAGCTAATTAAAATAATATACATGTTAGATGCTCCTATCAAAAATTTAAATTAACAATCGAAGAAAGAAAACATAAATATAAAATAGTAAATTGCAACACCCTCACTCAAGTTGGTGTGTTAAGGTACCAAACACCAAGCTTAGAGGAGAGAAGGTTAACTTTAGTCTATTGAAAGTCTTCATGAAGATGTCCGTTTGTTATTCTATTGTCTAAATATATGCTCTAGTAATAGTTTAATTTTGAATTTTTTTCTTGAGAAAAAAATGATCTAACTCTAAATACTTTATCTCTTCTTGAAACATTCGATTGAAGGTATATATAAAATTATATGATTATCATTGTAAAGAGTAATTGGAAAAAAATATAGATATCCAAAGTATCTTTTTGAGAAGATATCATATCCAAAGTATCTCATTGATAGTTCTCATCTTCGTTCAAAACTCAATCTTTGTATTGTATCTCGAAATAATTATTTCTCTTATTTTTTTTAGATGTAAGATTTTTTTCTAATAAAAGTACAAAAATTTGTTAGGCTTTTTTATTGTGCACATTGGTGCCAAACTCAAATTTGAATATCTTGTCAATTAAAATTGTTAATGATCCTCCTAAAGATACCAAGTCTTGAAACTTTTCTGTATATCTCAATATACAAAGAACAGTGTCAAGATTATTTTGCTAAGTAAAATCTAAAAAAATAACTAATTATACTAATTATGTATGCTATACTCGTCTAGTCATAACTGTATAATTATTTTTTTATTTGATTTTCTTGTAAATAGTATAATCAATTAGAGGAATCATATTATAAGTAAAGTTAGTAACTAAATTAATTGGAGTATTCGTTGGAATATAATTCTATAGTTTAACATCTATAATTGTGTTAAATGCATATCTTATATGTGATAAGATGATACTTTTCATATAATAAGTCATATTTATAACAAGAAAATATTTTTCTCAAGATTATTTGTTTGAAATTATATTTGAGTTAAATAATTTTTAATTCATTATATTTTGTAATCATGTCATATACATAAATAACAATTCACCCACCTTGGCTTCTTTGGAATAATAAAGTAAAATCTATACTCATACCTAATTAAACTAAACAATATGACTACATATGAAAAACTTATTAACTAGGCTCTCAATGACTAATTTATTCCAGACAACTTTCTTAATTTACAAACTCCACCTTATTATATTACTTGAAATCTAAGTGGATGCTCTATGTACATCACCTCCTAAAAGTTTTCATGAAAAAATAAATTCTTTATATTTAATTGATCTATCTAGCAATAAGTGTTTCTTTAAATTAGTCTCTCTTTTTATCTAGATATATCTTCATAGTAAATATTTATCAAAAGACTATAACCAATAATAAATTTTTTTGAAGGTTGTGATATTTGTTTTCAAGTCTTAATGTAGTGAAGGACATATATTTCTTTCATTGATATATAATTATAGGTGGCAAGTGGGCTGGGTGGATCGGGAATGACACGACTGAGTCATGCCTGACTCGACATGGCATGGTCCAAAATTGTGCCCGCAACTAGGTCGTGCCAGCCCAATGCATGGCTCGTGTCGTGCTTGGCCAAGGGGTGCCGGACCACTTGTTGGGCTAGGCATGACACTAGTGCCTTGCTTATTGGCACGGTCAACCAGCATGGGTACCATCACCTGGGACCTCGGATCGGGAAGTTGGCAAGGTCCAATTGGCTCATGCCAGCCCTGCTCGGTCAGGGTAGGCATAGGTTTTTTAATTAGCTTTGCTTGGTGTACGTGATGAGTTTTTTTAACTAGCCTATCACGTGTTTGGCTAAGATTGTCTGCGTGGCACGGCCTAGGCAAACACAGATGTGCCCCCCCAGCCTGAGACCCCACTCTAATTGACTTTTTGGTTGTTGGAGTACGGAAGCTTTGACCTTCAGCATGCTTCTGGGCTTGGGCTTGACCTTCAGCCCGAGACCCGACTACTCTTGAGTTTCTGCCCTTTTAAATTTTTTTAAAAAGTAAAAAGATAAAAAATATTTTTTTAATTAAATAAATTCTATATCAATCTATTTAGTGATTTGAATTTTTTATTTAGTTCTCTTAACTCTTTTTTTTTTCTCTGTTTCTTTCTTCTCTGTCTTGGTTCTCTCTCTAAAGCTAATGCATTTAGTTTTATATTTAAAATTTTTTTGAAGCTTTAAGAACGTGGACGTGGACTGAAGATTTGATTGTTATTTGTGTTTTAATTCCATTACCTAACCTATCGGGTATGGGTTGAATTTTTTTCTCTATATATTTCCTCTCCATAAATTGAATATTATTTTTTATTTTTTTAATATTATTTAATTATTAACTGAGAACATAAACAAAAATAATAATAGTTAATAGTGAATTTAATGATAACGAAATTAATATTGCTATACATGTAGGTAATATTAATAATGATAATCTTACGAAAAAGTCTGAGACTGAAATTATATTTCCTCTCATGATCTCGACACAAACTCAATGTTTAAAAAATAAAAAACTAGAAGAATATATGTAGTTTGGACTTATTTTAACATAATACAAAATAAAAATATTAGGAATGTCGATGAAGAATTGACACAATAAAAGTATTGTAACAAAATTTATACAAGTAGGAGTGTGTGAGATTGAGCATCTAAAAAGATTTGTTAATTATTATACCAAAAAATATAGTGCATTAGATCCTAGGCAAATCTTACTAAGTGGTAGAGTTTTTGAGGCTGAATCTAATACAGATTCTTTGTTGGTCCCTTTCATATATCGCAACGAGTTAGGAAGGGAAGACATGACCAAACTTATCATGATGATTGATCTTCTGACTAGATTTTTGGAGGATTATAGGATAATTAGTATCATGTACACATATTTTAAGATTTTTAGAGATTTTTTATCCTCATGATGACTCTGTCATATATGAATGCATGATAAAAATCTTTTGAGATTATCATATTCAATTAAAATATTTAGTATTATATTTGATAACGTATTAAATAATTGAGTAGTTGTTAACATGTTTGTAAGGATCATTAGATATGAGCTATTATGATAGATTCTTTTCTTTAGATGTTTATGCCACATTATTAATATGATAGTACAAGTAAAGATTAAGATAAATTTTCTCACTTTAGAAAAAATATGCAACTTATTATAATATCTTCGGATATCTAGCAAACAATAAGAGTTTGATAGTCACTCTTTGTCTGTGAGTCTAAAAAGAAATTTCAAATGGATGTAAGATATATTTGGAATTATACTTGATGTTGGAGTCATGTGTTGAATACGAATATATGATATCTGACTATGTCAATAGTAAGAGTGATGAACTTAATATCGATAATAGAGATTGTATTACAAGAATTTTATTTATGAAATTCTTGAAGATTTTTTATGACACGACGAACATATGTTTGTTTATTTATATTTTTACCACTTATATTATATTCATGTGCATATGTAATATTAGTGAAATATTAATGTGATTTTCTATTGCAATATTAGTGCATATGCAGTATTCAGTCCATCATTTTATTATCAAGTTTGCCTACATGCATTGTAGGGTTAAGGTAGAAGAAGTAGAGAGTATTTTGACATACATATCTACGTACATAAATAAGGAATACCAAACAAAAAAATTTATAAACAAAAGAACTGACTGAATTATTTACTTACTATGATATTAAGTATGGTAGTAATTGTAATCAGACTTCGAGTATGAACATAGATTTCGTATTTATATATGATGACTTATCTATTCAGTTAGTGAGAGGGAAATAGAAGTGTCAAACGAGCTGCCTGGCACGGCATGACTCAATTATGGCCGGCCCATTTTGCCCGAGTCTAGCCAGATTTGGGCCAGGTCGTGCATGGTCGTGTTGGGTCATGCCAAGCCATGCTAGGTCATGCTAGTTAGGTTGGTTTGGGCTCAGATATGCTAACCTTGCTAGGACTCTGAAACCGACTCATTCACCCCCACCCACCATCGATTTTGAAATTAATTTATGGTTTATTTATGACTTGATATGAGCATTTATTGGGGAGAACTTATGGTTTATTATATAAGCATTTATTTGAGTTTTAAGGAGATTTCCTTTTCTTTGGGAAAACTAATTCTCTTTAGAATCAACTAATTTGTTCTTTTTGGTAGATATGATTATAAGTATCAAATGGGCCGTGTCAGGCTGGCACGACCATTTTATTTGGTGACCCAGTTAGACTACCTTGTCATAGCAGTACTGCCACATGTTAAGTTAGCCCGACATGGCTCGATCCTCCTTTTTGAATCGGGTATGTCAGGTCGGACTGAGTCTTGTTGGGTTGGGATGAAAGTAACATGACACTACTACTGCCAGAGTCAATGGCACCACATACAACTGCCAGAGTAGAGGTGGCAAGTGGGTCGGGCAGCCCTGGCATGTCTCAAGGCATGATTCGACTGAGCCGTGCATGGCCAGGCATCACATGGCTCAAAACTATGCTTGTACTCGGGTTGTGCCGCCTCGAGGCATGGCTCATGCCGTGTTAGGCTAGGGGTGCCAGACCTCGTGTTAAGACAAGCTCGATCTAACCGCCTGGCTTGTAGGTACGGTCCAGCTACATGATAGGCTATTGTGCTCGGAATGGGTTTTGAGCTAGGTTCAATTGGATCATGTTCGACCCGCTCATTTTTTTTTTTAATTATATTTTATTAAAAAAAATCTCACTCTTCTTTGTACACGTTATGAGTTTTTTTAATAAACCAACCACATGGTTGGTTGAGGGCATTCACGTGGCATGGTCTAGGCCCATGTGGACTTGCCATATGCGGCACGCGCCTTCCCCTTGAAGGCTGAACGTGTTCTTACCGAGGACCAAGTTGAAGCTTTTGGAACTTGTGTTTGGCTTCAGCTAATGGCTAACCAACAATCCAAAATATATAAAAAAAGTAAGTGTATCCAGGCCGTTGGATGCACTTCCAACGGCAGAAGATCCGATAATTGTTGGGGTTTTCCCTATTTAATTATTAAAAAAAATTCAAAAATTTTAAAAAATATTTTTTTAAAAATAAAAGATGATAAATAATGAATTTAATGATAACGAGATAAATATCAGCATAGATGTAAATAATATTAATAATGATAATTTTATTGAAAAGTCAAGGTCATCGAGATAATGTTTTCTCATGGTCTCGACTCAAACGTAAATAACTAAAAAATAAAAAATTAGAAGGATATATGTTGTTTGGATTCACTTTAATATAATACAAAATAAAAATATTGAAGTTATCGACGTAAAATTTATACAATGTAAGTATTATAAGAAAATATATATTTGTTTGAGTCCGTGTGAGACTAGATACCTAAAGAAACATGTTGATTATTGCACCAAAAAATATCATATATTAGATCATAGGCAAATGCAAATGAGCGATGTGATCTTTGAGGCTGTATCTAGTTTAACTTCTCTATTATCCCCCTTCATATACTACGAATTTGGAAGGGAAGACACGATCAAATAAATCACTATGATAAATCTTTCGATTAGATTTTCAGAGGATTTAAGGATAATCGATATCATACAAATTTATTTAACCTGCATATTCTTAGAATTCTTAGGTTCACATGTAGGAATAACATACTAAAATATTATTAGTTAGAAAAATAAATAATAACTAATGAATTTAGAGAATATAAAAATGTAGTATTCATGATATCTAATCTTTTGACTAGTTATTATGATATATCTTTTGCATAGTTCACAGCTTACTATATAGATTCTAAATGGACCCTAAATAAAAAGATATTAGGATTTTTAGAGATTCTCCATCCTTTTGTAATTCGATCATATATTAGTGAATGAAGAAAATCTTTAAAAAATATAATATTTAAATTAAAATATATAATATCATATTTGATAATATATCTAACAATAGAGTAACATTTAACTTGTTTCTTAGGAATATTAGAGACATATCATTAAAAAAAAATTTTTACTTTAGATTTATGTGTCACATCATTAATCTGATAATACAAGTGAGAGTGATGCTTGTTTCATCTGCTATAGAAAAAATATCTAACTCACTAAAATATATTCAGATGTCTAGTAGACAATTAGATTTTGACAGTCTCTAATTATCTACGGATCTAAAAAAGAAGAAATTTTAAATGGATGATTGAGATACAATAATTTTATTTATAAAATTTTTAAAAATTTTATAATGATACGACCAACATGTGTTTGTTAATTTATACTCACTACATGTATTACACTCAGATGCATATGTAATATTAGTGAAATATTTGGGAAGTAGTAAATATTCTATGTGTTTGTTAATTTTTATTAACATGATATTTAGTGACATGATCCTTGAAATGAAAATCAAGTATTTAAAGTACTGGTCTACTATTTTATCTCTTCATTGCATGGATATCTATATTGATCATAGGGTTAGGTGGAAGTCGTAAAGAATATTTTAACATATATATAATATTAATTATATATATATATATATATATATAATTTGTAGCAACCCACATATGAGGCACTTTCATACTATGAAAAATAAAAAATTGAATGATAAAAATAAAATAAAATCAAATACCAACACTTATAATATATTTATTGTAGGTAGAATTTTCTATGTTGGAGTACAAGTATCATACTGTACATTAATGTTTTCTCGATTGATGCTAACAGTGAGTTTTTACATTATAACATTAATTATACACACACACACACACACACATAATTTGTAACAACTCACATATGATGCACTTTCAAAGTATGAAAAATAAAAAATTAAATGATAAAAATAAAATCAAATCAAATGTCAACACTTATAATATATGTATTGTAGGAAGAATTTTCTATGTTGGAGTACAAGTATCATACTCCACATTAATGTTTTCTCGATCGATGCTAACAGTGAGTTGATGTCTATCACAAAATTGTATTTTTCAAATAACAATGCATATTTTAATTTTCTTTTTTTTTTGTTCAATACAATATTGTAGAAAATTTAAAAACTGCTTAAAATAGTTTTACCCCCTCCCAAGAAACACTAATTTCAGAAACTTTTTATCTTGGAGGATTCCAGTAGTGGCTTACATTGGCACACTTTGGTATTGTCATCTTGTTACTGTGTATCATGCCAGCACTTGATAGAAGCTTCTTTTGCTGGTGTCCTAGTGACTATGTTGCTAATGGGTGCAAAAGGCACTTATAGCTGGCAAAATACCATCAACACTTGGTGGACTTTTCTGGTACCTGCGTTTTGGTGGGGGCTTTGGTTTTATGGTGTATTGGAGGTGGGCGATGCCGGCTTGAATATGTCTGCGATACACAGTCCTAATTTTTTCTGTAATCCTAATTTTTTCAAAAATAATCTCTCTCGATACAATATTAAAATCAAGGAAAATAGACACATTCTTAAACACCAATGAATATTCAATAATAATATTGAATACGATCTTATCCACTCTAGATAAAATACACAAGAGACTGTTTATAAGATGACTCAAATTTGGAATGAGGTAGTTTACATGTTGGGTGTTTCAATCCATACATTAAAAATCTATAAAAGGAATAAAGACAAATAAATTGTAACATTAGTCATGTTAGATATACATGTTCAAACTCATGTGGGTTCTGTGCATTTCTGCAATTTTGGGAATTTAGAAGGGCATCTTAGTCATTTCATTAGTACTCTTATTTTTGAATCTCTGTTAAATTTTTGATTATGGCTTAGAGAACCCACCTAGCATTCATTATTTTTCTTCTTTAATTTTTTCTGTATAAATTTCTGATTAAATATCCTAGAATCGATCTTTTTTTTTGCTTGTAGAAAAAATATTTTGAGCTATCTAAAGTTGCTGCTTGCAATTATCATCGTTCTTGGTGGAAAAGACATGGGGTCATCCATGATGGTGAAATTGCAGCTATATGCTTTAAGCATGAGAACTTTGATTTGGCAGCAAAATTATTTGAGAAAGTTTGTGCACTTTATGTGGCAGAAGGGTGGCAAGCTTTATTGGCGGATGTTCTCCCAAACTTAGCCAAGTGTCAAAAGATGCTCAGTGATCATGCTGGTTATCTATTGTCTTGTGTGAAGTTGCTTTCGCTAGATAAATGTTTGTTTTTGACCAATGAGCGCCTAGCTTTTCAAGCAGAACTTATTTCTCTTGCTTACATGGAGGTGAAGGATCCTCTTCCATTAAATGTATCATCATTGATTACGTTTTCTGGGAATCCTGGATTGAATTTTCTGTTATGTGATGGGGACCCCATTACTTTCTGGGTGACTGTTTGGAGTGGATTCCCTCAAGATATAACTTTTGATTCGCTGCACATCACTTTGACATCTTTGTTTAACAATGAAAATTGTGCTAAGGTGTGTTTTCTTTTATATCCTCTTGTTTCCAGATATATCGTGCTTATAATTGGTTGTTGATATACATATTTCAGGCATTAAGGAAGCATACCCTCACTGTTTTGAAGCCAGGATGGAACACCGTGCACCTAGAATTACCACCCCAAAAATCAGGATCTTTTGCCTTGGGTGTTCTTACTGGTCAAATTGGTCAATTGATATTTAGATCTCACAGTGTTTCTAGTGGAGGACCTGCTTATGGTGATGATTTTGTGAGTTATGAAAAGCCAACTAGAACAGTTTTGAAGGTAGTGTGTATTTTGTTTTTATCGTTTGGAACGTGAAAAGCAAAACAATTTTTGATAATTAACTGTTTAAAACTGAAGAGTAGAGATGAAATGAACATCAAAATGACTTTGTAGCTTCTGCATTGCTAAAATATAATATGTGAATCAACAGGTAAGTGAGATGCATATAGTAAAAAGAATTGAGTTGTTTTCATCTATATGTAAAATACTAAGCCAGAAAAGAAACACACAATGAAAATATGATAAAAATGTATAATGTGAATGCTAAATATATAACTCTAATTTTAAATTTGGGAATCTTACATGCTGGAGGTTCTTATCTATAAAACATAAACAAATAAAAATAAACTTCGGTAAGCCATATCATCTCTCAATTTGGTTTGTAAATATGAGAACAGTAAACTTGGTGTAGAAAATAGTGAGTTGATTCCATTTTATGGTTTTTGTTAATATGATGACTGATTGATATGTTGTTCGAACGTAGGTTATTCGGGTTGTGATAGTCCACATATTAGTTGCTTATCGTCATAATGTAGACAGAAAAAAAATAAAAGAAACAATAAAAAATTACATAGTTATTAATATCCCTTCAAGTTGTTATGTAGAAATATAGAATATCAAGTTTGTAGGAAAGAAATATAAGCCGAAATCTTTTCAAGTTGCTCATGAAAATCTTGACTGATTTATCTGTTATAGGAAGATATATTATAGTAATAGTCATATCTTGGATCTTTTTTTTTTTAATGAGTTCCAATTTAATCTTGTTTATATATATATATTTTTTATTCTGTAGTTGTTTAATTCATTATGGATAGAAGCACTTGACTTGAGCTATGCCAATTCATTTTGCTCATTATATAATTATATTTGTTTATATTTAATTTTTGAGTTTCATTAATATTGGATTTTTCTTTTAACTTTGATTTTTGCACGGTATCAAAGATAATATTTTTAGGGACTACAAACCCTAAGATTTCTAGATAGAGAAGGAGAGTTCATGCATTGTAGTAGCACAATGAACAGGTGCTCCAAGTGCAATTGTGTATGTGTGTGTACTGTCTTGCCCGAAGAAGAAGACAGAGATGCAATGGTTGTTAACCTGCATTGTTCTCTATTGCATGCCCACCATGTTGACGTATGCAATGCACACAAAGTCCAATGTGCATGGTGACAATGTGTGCATGTGAAGGTTGCGATTAGGGTTTCTCCCCATGCAGTGTGTTCGCACGCCAATAAATGTGTGGTCTGTGTTTGGTATTATGGGTAAATGTGTCAATTGAGAAGTGCTGAATTGGCACGACATGTTTTTTGAGGCCCATTAAGGCTACCGCCGTGGTCAGTAATGCTTCAAAAAAGGGCAACCTGACACATTCCGTTGGCCTGCTGGTTGCCTGAGTTGTGCTAGGCTAGGTTGGACTGCGTCAAACCCAATGATCGTGCATTAGGCATGATTGGAATCCATGCTAGACTGGGTTTATTCAATGCTTTTCTGGGTTAGTTCCAGACTAGCCTGGGTCACGTCCAAGCAAGCCTGGTTTGTTCCAGCTTAGTCTAGTTCTTTTCCAAGCTAGTCTAGTTCATTCTAGGGTAGCCTGGGTTATGTCCAGGCTAGCTTGGGTTGGCTAGCCAGGCAAAAACCATCTCACATGAGCTGGCATTCTTTTGGGCTGAGGTGCACTGCAACTTTGGTGGTAGGCGGGCCAGAAATTTTGGCTCGGCATGCCCTAAGCCATGCCACAAGATTACCCATGTTTATTTCAGGTATTGTTTTGTTCATGTTGGACTGGGCCATGCCACAATATGCTTTCATGGACTGTGCCAATCGTGTCTTGGGCCGCCCAACCCATTTGACACTATTAATTATGGAGCTACAAAGGTGGCGTGTGTATTTAGAGATGTCAAACTAGCTTGGTTGGACTGACCCGGCCTATTTTTAGGTGGCACAACTAAAGTTTTAAAAGGTGAAAGCGTAAAGTGAGATGTTTTTATGTTCGTGAGGTGAGACATAAGTCTCAAGATATAAGTTTTTTAAGCATCACAATATATAATTAATTAATATTTTAAAATAAATAAACTAAAATAATATATATAAAAATAAGAAAATAATTCTGTAGAATTATAATAAAAAATATATTAGTTTACTATTTTCACAAAATATTATAATAAAGTCATAAAATAAGAACTAAAGTAAATTACTTCCAATTAAATTTTTCTCATCAAAGACATCATCATCTTTATCTAATATATCAAATATAAAAAAAAATATTCACTGTAATGTATTTTTTATTTTATCTAAATCTTCATCAATTAGATCAAATTGAACTTATTCTCTTTGTCTGTACCTTTACTTGTACCTACTAAAAAATATAAATTATTAATTAAGTATAAATATTATAAATTTTTTTATAAAATTTAATCAAATTTATGATTTTTATTTTTGTGTACGTACTTGGTATTTCATTAAGTTTTTTTTTGTAGGAATATGAAGAAATCATTTGATCCGATGATGTTTGAATATGTTGGGAGTTAGATGACACAACTTTAATACTGTTAATATTGAATAACTCATCATCTTGAAGCCAACAAAGATCAAGGAGGAGGGAGAGATCTTCTTTCTCCGTAATTTATTCATCATCCGCATTAATCTTCTCTATCAAAATTGGATCAATATTTTGTTTTCTTTATAAATACGTTCTTTTAATTTAGTGTTGTACTTTATATTCACTAGAGCATTCAACATTTGATGTTTAAGTCTATTTTTTTATATGTATTTGCAAATAATGAAAAAAGGATAATTACGCGTTAAATGGAATAAAATTTTTTAACATTGATATAGAAATATATGTATAAAAATTTATAAAAATAAAAATATTACTGATTCAAATGTGCTTTAATTTCTTTTACATTTCAAAGCTCTACAAGTAAGGCTAAGGACTCGAATAACGAATTTTTGCAACTCAAGTGTTGAACCCTCAAAATGTTTTCACCAACTGGTAGGATTTCTTAATTTTTGAGAATTAATTGTAATATGACTCTCAAATTCACTCATTATTTGGTCAAATGAGTTCAGCTGAATGTCAATTTTTAAATATACTTGATAATTCAATATCCTATTCATACATTCAAATAATTTCTTTTTTCCCTAATCAATATTAGAGAACTTATCCCCGTTGTAATTTAGGATTAATATAATAACCTACTGCATGTAAATATTGATGAAGTCGCAGAGTTCACCTTGCTTAACTTTTTTATTTCAAATTAGGTCATATTTTCTCTTCACGCCCCTACAATTAAATATAATCTTTTCCTTAACAAAATTTATTAGCTCTTAAAAATAACTCATGGTTGGTCTTTTTTCTGAATCAATCTTTCTCAAGATACAAACTAATGGAATAATGGTTTTAATGCAAAAAGTAACATGTGGTTAAAAATGTGGATCAAATAATATTATACTACGAGCTTTCATAACTTATATCTTTTTAGTCAATTTGCTTAAACACCAATTTTTTTGGGGAGAACACTACTATAAAACTTTATTTTTGCTTATAAAGGCTTTAGAGAGTAAGAAATAAAGTAGCAAATTGTGGAATTGCTGTACCAAGAAGTTCATGATTTTTTGTAAATATTCTCATCGAGCTAAGAATTTAAGTATGACCATATATGAACTTCACTACTTGCCTAGCTCGAGCAAGTATACTATCATGAACATTTAATTTTTTAATATCTTTCAATATCAAATCAATACAATATGCAGAACAAAGAGTTTACCACATCATCAAGATATTTGAATATTAATTTCTTATTTTATATCAGAAGCATCAATTGATTTCATAAATTAAGTGTTAGTAGGATTGTTCACAAAAAAATTGATAATATACCTTCTCTTTTCATCTATCATAACTATCTAATATAATTGAATATTCACATTGTTTCTAAGTTTTTTTTGTGATCTTTCATAATGATATTTAATTCATTTATCTATTTTTTAAGAATTCATGTCATTAATTCGTGCATAGATGTTGGCTTAAACTCGAGCCCAAAATTTAAAATAATATCGATCATAGGAATCTAATAAGGATTATTTATAGTCTTGAATGAGATACTTTTTGAATAAATAAACTTATCAATTTTTCTACATACTTCTTTTTTTTTCTTGTTTTCACATTGAATTCAAAGTATTTTGATGACTTTGTGAAATGATAAATTTATAAATGAGTCTCCTAGGAATAGGTTCCTCACTTTTACTCATTGCGATACCTTTTATTTTGGATAAAATACTCTCATTAATTAAAGTTGGACCCATACAAATTTCTTGGAGAAATTTATTTCTTTTTATTTTTTGATTCTTTAAATTGGTCTGTCTCTTTGCACCCCAATCTAATATCTTTACTAATTTTGGGGTATGGTTTCATACCATGATGAGTTTCAGCTAAATGGTGCTGGAGTCTATTTATCTCTCTCACGCATCTATGATTGTAAAATTTACATCTCAAATATTGTTTCCTAGAAATTTCAATAACATATTTCAATACAAACATAAATAATAATATTTAATTATTCACATTTCTAAATAATAATAAAATTTACTAAAAAATAATAATAGAAATAATTTAAAGGAAATTAAAAATTAAAATGTGAATTTAAATTATTTGAATTGATTCTGAATGCTAATATATATTTATATGAATATTCATATATATTTTTGGGATGATATTATCTTGTTTATAAATTATTTGAATTATTCATCTTTACCTTAACTATATATATGATTATATATTAACTATATACAAAATTATATCTATAATTCTATATATCATTATTTTTTATATTATACATAAATATAATCACATATTTAACTATATATAACTATTTATAATTATATACAAAATATATTAATATGCAACTATCTTCATATCTATATATATTATATGTATAATTATTTGAAAACCTATATTTTACTATATATAACTAATTATAATTATATGTATAACTATATATAACTAATTAACTATATGTAGAAATATTTATAATTATATATATTATATCTATAATTTAAGTTTTAACATATATAATTATATATTAAAAAATACATATAATTATTTATATTAAGCTGGATAAGTATTTACAACTATAAATACTATTATTATGTATAACTATATGTAATTACGTATAACTATAAATGTACAACTTTATGTATAAAAAATCTAAAATATAATTATGGAGCAGTGCTGAAAAAAATCGATATTATATGGCGTGGGCGTCATATTATATGGAGCAATGCAGAAGGATCAAGAATTATTTGACGTGGGCGTTGGATTATATGGAGCATTTCCAAAAAATTGAGAATTTCAAGCAGGGAGCGTTGGCATCGGATTTGACATCGATTTCGGAGTCAAAATTTTTCAGTAGTGCCGAAAAATCGATCAACACTGTGTATGTTTTACGGAATTTTTTTAAATTTTTTTGAAGACATCATGTAGGCGTATGCCTATCTTGTGCGTCACCTTTGTTCATGCGCCTCAAGGTATTTTGCGCATGCCTATCCCTGAGGCATGCTCCATGGCGGATCTCATTTATGTTTTTTTAAACACTGATCATATGGATTAATATTTATAAATCAAGTTGATTCTGAAGAGAGTGAGATTTTCTATGAATGAAAATTTATCTAGAGTCCAAATAGCACAATAATTCATGTCCACTATAGTTATGGTTCATGATGAGGCATATATTGAACAACTTAAACCATCCTAGAGTTAAAGTCTACACTTAGAGGAAGGGATATAAATTGTCCATTCAAAGCATAAGAAAGTCTATCGAAAAGCTAAATAATTATGTATCCAACCTATAATCATGATATTTTAGTTGCTTCCTGGATGAAATAAAAGATTTGTCTTAAACACTTGATCTAACATATTTTACATACTTTTATTTTTTATTTCTTTTACTTATCTTATTAATTTTCTTTATTATACTTGGATATTTTGATACTAGATCTCCTTCTTAGGCATATCTTACTAAAGATGGTGCCAATCTATCATGAAAGAAATAAATATCTTTAATTTTAATGTGACTTGTGAACTAATATCTGGACATTTAGAAAAGTGTATTATTGGTTACAAGTGATTGTTCAATCTAAAGTCAAGATAAGATGAGAAGTTAGATCGCCTTAAGGCGAGTCTTGTGGCGAGGAGATTTGTTAAGATGTTTGATATGAATTATTATGATACTTCTTTCTAGTGAGAAGATGATCTCTGTATAATTTTTTTTTATTGATAATATCTCACATATGGATGAGATGCATATTTTTGGTTACAAGTGACTGTTCACTTTAATGACAATACAAGATGATAAACTAGCTTGCCTTAATGTGAGTCTTGTAGTTAGGAGATTCGCTCAAATATTTGATATGAATTAATATGATATTTTTTTAGTGAGAACAATTATCTTTGTACAAGTTCTTTTTTCAATGATAATATTTCACATATGGAAGATATATTAAACTAGATGTAAAGAATTTATTTCATCATTATGATCTTTAGAAGGATGTGTATATGGAGCCGTTACATGAGTTTCAAGTTGTACTGTTTGATATAGTTTGTAGATTTTAGAAGATATATGACCTAATTCAGTCAGTGTAACTTAGTTTAATAGGTTTTTAGATGCAATCATGTTATATGGTTTACAAGCATGTGCTATAGTTTTGTCTTTGTTTTTTCAAATGAGTTCCAATGATATACTGATTAGAAGATTCTGAGAAAAATTTTATTTAAAGTTGAAAAAATAAACTACATCTCCTTACTAATATGATGAAGTATCCCATTAAGTGTTTGAGTATTATTGATCAATTATTTGTTTATTCTCAACTAAGTTATTTGTATTTGGTCAAATTTAAATATTTGGATCCTAGTTTAAGATATGTTTCTATTATGGGGTATGAGACTCAATATTTAGGAAATTGCACCATAATTTCTATCATGTTTGTAAGATTGGTTTAAGTAATGATTTATTTGGTTTTAAACATTCATATAATTAAAGACCTAATATAGATAAAAGTCAAGATAAATTAATATATTTTATAATTTTTCATTGATGAGTATTTTTTTTATGTAAAGCTCTAACACGTGATGACATAATAGTTAAAATACTATGTAGATTATTATTTATGAAAATCACTTATATAGTGAGTGAATTGATTATGACAACTCATATGTTGGGTGTTTTCAACAAAACATAAAGAAAAGTCAAGACAAATAAAAAAAAGAAGAAAACTATAAAAATGAGAAGATGGAAAAATAAAAAAAAGTAATTAGGTCTTTAATAAATTTTTTTTTTGGTTTCTGGTCATAAATTTTTTATTTTTTAATAATTTCATAAAAAAAAAATAAAAAAAAGTAATTCAATAAATACCTAAATATAATTAGGAGTGACGATATATAAAAATATATGTTAATTAACTTGAATATAAATAGCTTAAGATCATGCACAAAACTTCATGTGCTATCATACCTCACAAATTGAAATTACAAAAAGAAGCATAAAGATTTGATTGAGATGAATAATTTTTTTTAATAATAAACATATTCAAATGTATTTTTGAGATGCAGTTTTAATTATAAACTATATTATCAATAAGAAACATTCTTTTATTTGTTTATTGTGTCTTTTTAAATTTTGTATCTAGGAGATAATTTATTAAACTTATCCCTCATAAAATTTGGGATCACATATTCAATTTAGAATGAATATAAGTATTATTTGTATATTTTTTGATTACTTAAATACTTAAAATGAGTATAAGTGTTATTTGTTGAGATTGATAAAATACTGGATAATGTTTACACACACACACACACACATATATATATATATATATATATATTTGAGCAGGATTTGTTCTTTAACTTGTGTTGGAAGGGAAATGAGTGAAGGGATGCTTGTGGATTTTGTACTCTTCCATGTGAGTTTCCAACTATGAGACGATGTTACCCTTCACTTAATTCTGAACTCATTGATTCATAGTTCACACCATGGTAATTTTTTAATGAAATTATCATATGTATCAACAAGTATATCATAGATTAATTTTATATAAAATGAGGTTTCCTTGAGAAATACTTCTCTCTTGATTCTAGTCGAGCTGATAACTGCTAAATCGATTCTAGCTCCACTACAAATTGAGTTGGGAAATAACAGGGCAAATCAATGAGAATGAGACGTACACAACCTATTCAAAGTGGCTGAGCATCTTTAGAGAAGCCAAATGATCATATAACTAATTTTTTTGATCTTGATTTTTATATAATTTTTCAGAAGAAATAAAAGACAACACTATATTTCATAATTATTGTGATATTAATATTATTTTTCTTTTGTCTATTTTATTACTTTGCTTGTTGTAAGATATCTAATCTTATTTTGAGATATTATCTCATCGATATTGATATTAGTATATGTTGAACGAGATAAATATTATTTTCTATTGTAACTTGAAAATTAGTTCCTTGGCTTTCAATAAGGTTTGATGTTGATCACCAAGGTTGCTAATTGTGAGACTAAGCTAGAAGAGAAGGTTTGTTGTTTAAAGTTGAGACTTGTTGAAAGAAGATTTAATTAGATATTTGGAGTAAATTTTGAAAATACTTTTTCTTCATTGGACAAGATGACACAGGTTCAAATAATTATATCACTGATAGTCACTTGAAGATGAAAGATATACTGATTATATAGGTTTTTTTTCATGATGTCCTTGAAGGTGATGTATAAATGGACCAACTACTTAGTTTTTGAGCAGTATTGTAAGATTTACTATCCTATTGCATAATCACTGAGAGGTTCCTTGACTATCAGTATGCTTATTGATTATCCTTTATTTCTTTGGAGGAATTTAGTTGATATATTTGTTTTATTGATTATTAATGTTATTGAAATTCTTGATATGAAAGGTAATGAGTTGGAGATTATACTCATTTACTATTTTAGGTCACATAGTACCTTCATCATCTACACTATTTTTGATTATACTTTTAATCAAATGATTTCTTTATATATGCCTTGCTTAAGATTGTCCTAAAGAAAAATATTTTCATGTTTAATTGTTGTACTATTTATTTGTGAGATGCTATTAGTAAGATTAAAATCTATATGTATGTTATTTTGGCCATTGCTAAGAAAATGTTTTGATAGTTTACATTAAATATATGAGTGAAGCTCATGACTAAAAGTCTTGCCTTAAAGTAATTTATAATCTTTTTTTGTGTCTTCACAGTGAACACACACATTCAATCAAAAATGGTCTTTTATATAAGTTGTGGTATTAGTTCCTAGGTTCAATTGGAATGCAGAGTATATATCTCTTCCTACATTATCTGATAACATCCTAGATAAAATAATATCTTAGAATAAAATTTAAATATCTTAGTATCGTCTAGATGAATAATAAAAGAAGTAAAAGAATAAAAAAAAATAACAATATCTTTGTGATTGAACCTGAAAAACTGCATCTCAATTTGCTGTTAGAAACTCTGATAGCTGCTCAATATACACTTTATCGTGAAGTGCATCATAAAGAAATATATTGTTTATTTTTAGTTGGTATATCTTTTAATTGTAAAACATTGAAAGATATATAATAATTTGTATTGAGATTAACTTGATTATTAAAGAGAATGTATCATAATAGTCTACATCAAATATCTAAATAAATCTCCTTACTAAGTCTTGCCTTAAGGTGAGATGTACTTTTCTTATATAGATCTATCTTCACAATGAACATCCACTTGCACTAATAATAGACATCACTGAAGGTCATTATATTTTATTTTTTCGTCTCATTAGAATGGATGGTATGTATCTTTGTCATCATTGATATGGTTATATTTTGAATGAGATAATATTTCAGAATGAGACTTGATTATGTTAGTATTGTCAATAGAAGTAATTAAAGAAATAAAAGAATAAATAATGCTAAAGTGCCACAAAATTTATGAAATTTGATACTGAGTATATTTTCTCTATCTCTTCTAAAGAGTGATCAAAGAGTAAATATCAAATGGAATTGCTACAAAATTGTTTGGTTGTTTGGTAGACATGGCTGGTATGAGCAAAGTTGATATGTCTTTATCTCCTCGTATGAATTCTAAATTCTGAGTGATTAAGTTTCTTATTATAGACTCTATATAGATTTGTACTAGTCAAGAATTTTGGATTGTTGCATCAACCTGGTTTGAAGAAGATCTCCTAGCATGAGAAATCTCACTTTCTTTTAATTTAATATAATTTAAATTTCTTGATAGATATGATGACTCAATGAGAGTAATATTGTACTAAGTTTCAACATGCTCACATGTAATTGGCTATTGATTCTCTATTAATAGGCAGTCTAAGTAGGGCTATAGGTAGTAGTAGAAAAATATTAGAATTCAATACAATATCTAGATTGATATTGTTTCTAGATACAGTAAAAAATAAATCTTAATTTCAAAAGTCAGCATCCAAAATTATTGAAACCATATTAATTTCTAATGAAAATTACGTCTACTCTTTTTTGGTACTGAAGTATATAAAAAATATATATCTTAAGATCTTTGATATTTAGTCTTTCTTTGGAATGTAAGATCTGAAATTGTATACAATGAAAAAATACTAAAAGAGCTTGTAAGATTAATGAGATAGATCATAGATAAGATCATGTTTCTCCTAAATTGTATAGAATAGTTTTTTCAAGTAGGAGTATTTGAGATTTTTCAAATAAAATGTTTATTATTCTTTTCAATAAGTCAATATTTTAAATAATGTGAATAATCTTATGATTTATATAATAAATACTGAATTAGTTTTACATATATTCTAATGTATTTTCATATATTAATTATTTCATATTTTTTAATTAATTTTTTTTTTATTTTTTAATGAAAAATTTGAAACATAGAAATAAATTTATGATTTATCTTAAAAGAGATATATCAATGTATATTTTGAATAATTATTAATAAAAATATCATATTAGAATTATTTTTTGGTCGCATTTCTTTTAGGTTTTCATATATTTCAATATATCTTATAAAATAAGTATCTACTCAAACATGACTAAGATATAAGATAAAAAGCTTTGATAAGTTTTTTTGCATAATATATCTTATATTATAGATTTAAAATACTTTTAAGATTAAAAAAAGATATTATCAACTTTGTAGTGATATATGACTAAGTTAAAATGCACAAGTAAAGAATCATGCATACTCAAATATTTAGAATGAAATTTTATCATTAAAGAAAAAAATATATAATCTATAATGCTAAATTTTAAATGAAATCCTTCTCAGAGTATTCTAATTATGAAAACAAATGTTAGTGCAACTAAAAACAAAGTAATAAATACAATTGAGAATATGCAAGACACGAGTCAGTAAGAAATATTATAAGTAGGTACTATCATTTATAATAATACTTCCAGTACAAAAAAAAAATAATGAATATGATATTATTATTTTTATTGAGAATAATAAATTCTATGTTAAAATTTAAGGGTCCAAAATGAGAATATAAGTAAAATAATTAATGATATCTAAAATAAAAATATGATATATTGTAGTCTTAGATAAATGTTGTGTATTTTTTTTAGTAAGTATAAGTGTCATGTTTGATGTGTTTTGTGAGAGCTTCTTGATGACACTGGTAACTTGTTTGTTTCCATTAATATTATCAAAACTCTTGGTCACCTCTTTGGAAATAATGCTCAATATATATCTCATATGTGATTTAAACTTATGTAGTGTATTCTCTAAATTTGGGTTATTTACCATTTATATTTGATGTGATAATCTTTTTGCATATGCCTATTTAAATTAAAGCTTTCTCTTTATGAAATTTTAAAATATAACATTGCTCTAATTAAACAAATTAGGGTTTAATGAACCATGAACCAAAACCTTGGTGTTTTGCCTCGAAAGTCAAAACCCTTAATTGGTAGAAATTACATCGAAGCTCTACTTTTTCATGGCTCAAATTCTACACATACTGCTTTCACTTTTACTATTACATGACCACCATGTGACCATTTCATGACACTATGCAACAACCATGTGACCACTGCTCAACCACTCCATGACATTATGATGTATGTTATTTTTTATGTATATTAAATTAGGATTTTTTGAATATATATTATTTATAGATGATATGTTATTAGTTAATGTGATTGAAGAAGAATTAAATATGGAATTAGAAATTGGGAAGATTACACTTGAATCTATGAGGTTTAGGATTAGTCATAACAAGATGAAGTAATTAAATATAAGTTTAATCATGTAAGAGTGATAATGATGCGACAAACAAAAATGACAAATAAAAAAGTATTAAATGCTAGTTATTTCATGTATCTAATCTATATATTAAGTAAATATCGTACAATTAACTATAATATGTTTCATAGGATTAATATTAAATGAATCAAATAAATAATTATATCATGAATTTTTTGTGATGAACTAATACCAAGATTAAAGTTAAAATTTTATAGAATAACTATAAAATCATCATTGCTGTATAAAATTAAATATTAGATAATTAATAAGCAACATATTCAAATGTTGAGGGTAACATAAATGAGCATGAAAAGATGAATTTGTTGTAAGATAAAGAATGATAAAATTAAATATAAAATTAATATAAATAATATTAAAATAACTTATAGATATGAAAACAAAGGAGAATTGTCTGAGTTGGTTTGATCACATCCAACACCAGCCTTCGTATGGTAGACCTAAGAACAATTGAGTAAATCTTATAAAAAAATGTTTTAACAACTAAAAGTTTAAGAGTAATATATATTTTAATAGAAGTTATTCAAAAAATATTATTCATACAATCGATCCCAAATATTTAAGAAAAGTGATAAGACTTTATTGATAATGATATTTGTTTGTGAGCACTCGACATGCTAGCTATTCCAAAACATAAAATGTAGCAGTTTATGTACTTCTAATTTTTTTGTTTTAATAAAATTTATTATTTTTTTCTCTCATTTTCTTCCTCCTCTCTCTTTTTCTCCAATTATAAACTCTGTCGAGGGTTGAAATCTTAATTGACCCCTATTATGGTATGATTGGTATCACTATCAAAACATCCTTCCACTAGTGTCAACAATAGTGTGTGTCAGTGTTTCGCAATGTTGGTGGTAGCGTCACCTTACTGGTGAGGCTGAAACAACATTCAACGCATGTTTCTTAAAGATTCATGATGTTTTGTGCTTGTTGGACATGTGATGGAACAATTCTAAAGATTTAAAACCAAGTGGTGGCCCTCGATAAATGTCCATATGATGGTTGTCATGATAGTGCTAGTACATGTTGATACATTGAGTGTATGTGTAACTTAAATTACATGGAAATTATGTTTTTGAAAGTTTGACTTAAAATTGTGGCAGTTTGTGTAATATATGTTCGTTTACTCTTATTTTAAAAATTTATATTAATATTGAAGTATTTTTAAAAAAAAATTATTTGAAAGAATTTGAAAATTTATGTTTTTTCTTCAAAATTGTTGGTTTTTAATATTTTAAAAAAATGATTTTAAAGATATCATCTTAAGAGGGAGTGTTATGATTTATAAATTATTTTTTTTATTATATTATGAATGAGAACACTTAACTTGTTGGTGATCCCAATTCAACAAGCCTATTATATATGGGCACCTATATATATTCTCATTTTATTGAGTTTTATTGAGTTTTTATTGATATTGTAAGAATTCTTGTATCTTAATTCCTATAATTATTTTAAAATATTTTTGTTAATTTTTTAAATAATTATTTTGAGATTAGTAGTTTCTTACATACATTTTTTTTATATTTTTAGCTTTTTATTGTTGTTATTTTATTATTGATGAAAGCACTTAATATGTGAGCTACTTCATTTAATTGCTTTTGCTTTTTATATGGTAAAGTGCAACACCTTAGATGGGGAGGAAAACATAGGGTAGTAGAGAAAACATAATGGATGTGCCATAAATCTGTTGCAGCACAATAAACATATTGTTCGTTGTGTTTCATATATTGGCAGTGATGTGTTTCAGTTGTTCGTGCATTTCAATTCTGGTAGAATCCAAATTTTGTTGTAAGATCATGGTACCCATCATTTGTTTTAAGGATGCTAATTTCTGAAGCTTAGGCCCAATTTCATCTCATGAATTTCTTAATTTTTTCTGGTGGTTGTAAGGTTGCATTATCTGAATTTCCATTGGTTGTTGCTACTCTATTTTTTTTTTCTGTTGCATTTCTTTTTATTTTTTGGTGGTTTGATTTTATTCAGGCAGAACCTGATTATTGGGCAATGTATATTTTGTCAGAAACCCTAATTTGGGTGTGCAAATTTTTATTTTATTTTGAAGGAGATTTAAAATTATGGTTATTAACTATAATTATTCATTGTGATATATTGGTCAAAATATATGCATGAGTAGAAGAGCCCAATTTTAGTGTACATATTGTAGAAGGATAGATCCCACTAATGATAATTATGTACTATCATAGTCTTCTTAGTGTAACTCATGCTGAAGTGACTTATTCTAGATTCGTCCTTGGTAATGCAATATTTGTTTTTTCTGACCAATAAGTATTAATGTATTATAGTTATCTTGTTCATCCATTTCATGTTCTTGAATTGATTTGTATGTTGGTATTCATATTATAAATAATCATTTTTTATATTATTTTTTATTTATATTCATATTTAACTTTTTATTTTTTTCACGTAATTTATTTATATTTGATTGTTTTATTATTTTTTTTGAGAATTACTTTTTTATAATTTAATTTTGATTTTTTTTATGTATGTTTGCAGGAATGAAACATTTAGATGAAGATTTCAAATGATATTGATCAAGATAAACTATGTCTTTCTCATCAATAGTAAGAATTCTTGATAGGTGTTTAATGATCTATTATTGGCCAATTTGATAATAGTATACTTTAGTTTAAGGGTATTTTTTTGCTAGAGTATGAGATATGTTAGTTAGGGAAGCATATCAAAGCTGTATATATTTAGTTATTTTTTATTGATGTCTACTCATCGTATTAATGAATATTTCTCTTTCACATTAGATAACATATATTTTTTATTTTTTGCATATTTTATAAAATGATATAAAGTTAATTTAATAAAAAAATGATAATATATTAGAATATATATCATACAAATTTGATACTTACTGTATGAATAATGATATTATATATTAGATTTCATATGCAACAAACCTCATAAAATTGTGTGATTAAAATGAAAAATATATATTTGGTTAAAATGATTCTGATACTCCAATTTGAGCAGTGTATTTCAAAATATTTTTTTTGTGAAAATATGATTTTAATACCAAACTAATTCATCAACTAGATGTCTTATTTCTTTTCTTTCTCAACTTATACTCTTTGATATCATGTGTTATTAGAGGTGTCAAACGGGCCGGGCCGGCCCGGCCCGGCACGAGGCACGGCACGGTTCGGCCGTGCCTGGGCCGGCCCCGCACGATAAAAAAACGTGCCCGGGCCCGTGCCGGGCCCGGCCGAACAAACCACGTGCCGGGCCGTGCCCGGCACGACTCGTGCCTTGGCACGGCACGTCGGCCCGCGTGCCTGAGTCGTGACTCGTGAGTCGCGACTCACGAGTCACGAGTCACGACTCACGGTCACGACTCACTGAGTCGTGACTCGTGACCCAACCGGGCCCCGCCCCCGGTAAAAAGACCGCGGGTCGGGTCCAAACAGACCCGACCGGCCCCGACCCGCCCCGCCTGCCCTGCCTTGCCGTGCGCCCTTGCCCGAGCGGGCCGGCACGGCACGGCACGGCAGCACGGCTGGGCACGTGAAAAATGGGCCGTGCCGTGCTGGGCCGGCCCGTTTGACACCTCTATGTGTTATTGAGAAAGATTCATTAGTCTAACTTCCAATATTTTTGAGTGTACTTACTTAGCTATGATCATTTTACATGATTGGATAAGTTGGTACTTAGAAGTGTCAAATTGGGTGTGCTGGGTTGACACTTTTTATTTTTTTTAGCCTAGGCACGACACAGTTTGTAAGACGAGATAAGTAGTACCAACATTATTCCAAAAAAAAAGTAGCTTGGCATGATTATTTGGTCTATCAATTACCCTGGTCATGCCGGATTGTATCAGGTTGGATTGGGTTGGGTCTTGCTAAACTCATCACGGCCATTCCCCTAGCACAACTTGAACCCAGGATAGCTTGGGTTTATAATAGGTTAGTCCGAGTCACATCCAAGCAAGCTTGGTTCATTCTAATCTATCGTGGGTAAGGTTTATGTATCAATGAATTTTTTTGATATATTTACTGATATATTTCTGAAATATTTATAAATTTCAAGTATTAATATATTCGTTAAAATTGGTACTTTTATTCTTAATTGCTATTAATGTTAAAATATATATTAATATATTTTTGATATATTCGATATATCTGTAAAATTTAAGTATCAATATATTAGTCAAAATTGATATTTTAATTTTTGGGTCCAAACTAGTCTGGGTCAACTCCAAGTTAGATTGGGTTGACTAATCGAGCCAAAACTAGAACAAACGGGCCTACATGCCATGTCATGCTATGTTACATATTTTTGTAGCATGTAGGCTATAAACCCTTACTCGGTATGACTTGAGTTATGCCATGATCTGGCTTGCCATTATTCTAGGCATGATTTCAGTCTTGAAGTAGTCCATTGGCTCATTTGGATATTTTTTTGGCACTTAAATCCTTTAGATGTGTCTTCCTTGAATATTTAATTATCAAAAGAAAATACACATGTTTATATTAGAGATTGATAGAATTTATTGAGTTTTGATAATATTTTTTTTGATAGAAATTTTTTTATTGAATCTAGGAAGATTAATTGTCTAAAGAAAATGCATGTGTTTTTCTTTGAATACTAATCCTTATTCTTTATTAGTCTCATTCAAATCTCTAATTAAGAAAGAGAATCATCCATTGTTATATGCAAACTTGTTGATACATATTATGATGATAGTTTTATGTAGTCATTATTTGTATCGATATAAACATATCATGTTGACTTTAGAGAGAATGATATTTTCTAGTAGTAGAAATTTTGCTCTAGTCTTAATGACATAATTACTCAAGTGTTTATTCCAACTCAAGTTGATGATGAGTTAGAGGCCAATGCTTGATCACTCATGATATTCAATCTACTGTAGGAGGAGGGTACATATACATCTTGCTCACACCAAAGACAAATTTAATCAGGAGACAACTAATCTCGCATGTAATCCTTATAGTTTTCATCTTTTGATTGTTTTTTAGAAGGGACATAATAGTTATAATCAATATTTGATTATATAGATATTGTTTTATACACATCTCGATCACTCATGATGATGCTAAATCATAATTGAAAAGTTATATGTCCTTCACTCCTATTAGACTTGGAAACTTGTAGCTTGATTTTCTAGTTAGTTTTTATTAGTTGTCAATGAGTGTTTACTATGAATATAAGTTTAGATGTGGAGGCAAATCATTTTTAAATTTAAGTTGTGAGAAGATTCACTAAAATATTTGATATTAATTATCAAAATATATATTATTTAGTAGCAAAGATAATCTTGATATAAATTTTATTTAATTGGCATAATCTCAATGATGCTATAATTATTAGACAAAAAATATATTTCTTTTTGATGACCTTATGGAGAGATGACCTTAAGGAGTTTTGTTTTTGAAATTTTTACTAGCAATTGCATCATATAGGTGACATGTATTTTATATATTTTTATTTATTTTTTCAGAAAATTTTATATTTCAATGTAATTATGCGTTGTGAGTCACTTGTATTGATTGGAGATCAACAATATGATTAAAATTTTTTTTTTTGAGATAATCTTGTTAAATGAAAAAATAAAAGACAATTTTTTTCAAATTAAGTAAAAAGTTAAATTTTAAATGTGATAATGATTGTTATGCGTGCGATAATTCGAATATAATACCTATTTTAGGAGATTAGATATCTATTTTCTTTTGCAACTATTTTTTATGTAAATTAGTCAACAAAATATTTAATCTCAAATTTGGTGTTTCATGAGTAAATGAAATACGTGAAGATTCACTATTTTTTTTCACAAAGAAAAAATCTAGGATGAGATCTGCTGTATATGTAATTTAATTTTTTATAATCTGTTTGTATAACCAAATATTTCTATTTTAATATTTTCATGTAAGTGCGGGAAAAAAATATTAAGAGACCAGAAATACAGTAGTAGCACAATAACGGAGGTTCCGCTGTCCGGTTAGCGGGCCAAAATTTTTCGAGTAGAGCCTGACCAGTCCCATTATCCGACCCACTCCGGTTAAATGAACCGAGATAGTTTTTATTATAAAATATTTTGTAATTTTAATTTCGGGTTATTATTTTTGGACCGAGGAACTGTTCATCGCCTTTTTCTCTCTCTCTCTGCGTGATTTGTCACGATTGCTCTGTGCTGTATACTGTAATATGATTTTTTTGTTAGTTTAATATGTAACGCATAATCATTTTCTAGTAGATGTAACTAGTCGTACTGAGTGATGCGAACCACGTTATTTCTGGTATTTTATTTATCGTTTTTGATTCTGTCATAGTTGGATAGCTGGATTGGATATATATTACTTGTTTCTTTTGTTGTTCGTATTGTTTTCTGTATCTTAATATCACTACCATGAAAGCGTAATTATCCAACAAGATTTTTGCTGGATGAGATATATTCAAATAGTAGAGCATTCATAAAACTTCTTTAGGAAGGCCTTCACTAGGTCTCGACTAATTTTTTAAAAAAATTTGATGTTATTGGACCTTTACGTATTAGATTGATGGAAAGTATTATATTTTACAACCATACCTTTATTATGTATTTACTTTGTTATTATTAATATGAGCATTCAACATGTGTGCCTGGATCAATCTAATTGTTCATTATATAAAGATATTTTTTGTTATTATTTTATTGTAGTGTTTTCTTATTTCATACATTTTGATTGATATTTTTGATTGATATTTTTGATTGATATTTTTTGTTAGTTTAATATGTAACGCATAATCATTTTCTAGTAGATGTAACTAGTCGTACTGAGTGATAAGCGAACCATGTTATTTCTGGTATTTTATTTATCGTTTTTGATTCTGTCATAGTTGGATAGCTGGATTGGATATATATTGCTTGTTTCTTTTGTTGTTCGTATTGTTTTCTGTATCTTAATATCACTACCATGAAAGCGTAATTATCCAACAAGATTTTTGCTGGATGAGATATATTCAAATAGTAGAGCATTCATAAAACTTCTTTAGGAAGGCCTTCACTAGGTCTCGACTAATTTTTTAAAAAAATTTGATGTTATTGGACCTTTACGTATTAGATTGATGGAAAGTATTATATTTTACAACCATACCTTTATTATGTATTTACTTTGTTATTATTAATATGAGCATTCAACATGTGTGCCTGGATCAATCTAATTGTTCATTATATAAAGATATTTTTTGTTATTATTTTATTGTAGTGTTTTCTTATTTCATACATTTTGATTGATATTTTTGATAAATGTGTACACTTTGTAAATGCAAATGCATAGAAATAAATAAAAGATCAAATAAATAATAGGTTGAAGGATGTTAAGTTTTTTCTGTAATTATTTTTTGCCAAACAAACAAGGTTTTACATAGTATCAGATAACATACATAATTCTTTGTATAATGGTTGTATGAATACATATTATTTGCAATGCTAACCCACTCTTGATCTCTCTTTGGACGGTCCACTATCAAAAATAATATCTATGGTATAAACCGAGTATAATACAATACAATAATTATTACCAATAAAAAGTGGTGTTTTCTGAGAAAAGAAATTTTGATGATTTCTTAATATACACAATTTTATGTTTCGTGATATATTGATAATATAGGCTTGTTGCTTTTTGTCCTTTCTTATAATAGTCAACTATAATGTTGTTTTACTTAAGCAGTAAATACATAGTTTATTAATGAATCTCAACTTTGAAATTTTAGGTTTCTGAACGAAGGCCTCTAGTCGATCTTGCAACAACAGCTTCTTCTGCTTTATTATTAAATGAAATACAATGGGTCGGGATTACTGTACGACCTATTAATTACTCCCTAAAGGGTGCAATATTACACATAGATACTGGTCCTGGTCTGGATATTGAAGAATCTCTTTCCATTGAAATTGAGATATGTAGATCTGTGCTGCAGAATGCAAATATAGCAAGTACCAATATGTGTTTATCCTTAGATGGTAACAAAGAAATTGGCCGTTTATCTTTTAAAGATGGTGAAATAGCATTTCCAGATTGGGCAAGTGATGTGAATTCTGTTGTATGGATTCCCATTCGAGCTGTTACTGATGGACTTCCCCAAGCACCACTAGCAGGTTGCATTAATTGCATTTACATTTTGTTAAGTGAACACATCATTATATTTTGTTTGGATGAGTTAATGTGTATCCCTAGTCTTGTGTATTCTGTTATCAACATGTGATTTACCTTATTTTTGCATGTACTATCTGATTGATGATCCTGTTCTACTGATCATGCATATATAATATTAAATCAACTCATAAGTATAAATTAGTGAATATTGTACTGGACCAACCTACCATAAGAATATTATATGGATTATAAATCATAAATATTTCTTTTCATAGTATATTTATGTGTCCCTCTGCCTAGTATTATGATAGGTTCTTATTTGAGGAATTTTATGTTTTGACATAGTTAACATCATATGTAATAGGATTATAATATATAATGTAGTTGGACTTGGAATAAATCATGTATAAGGACGTGAATCAATGAAAAGAGATTTCTCTTTTTTTAGAAAGATATCTTTGGACTCCCCAATATGTCAGGCTGAAAATATATGATCATGCTTAGAATTAATAAGAGTATTAATGTTATTTGTATCATCAGTTAATATAGTAATTGAGAAATTATATGATTGAACTTTATAAGTGTAATTTAGTCCTAGAGGTGTCAAACGGACCGGGTTGGCTCGGCCTGGCACATGCATGGCACGGCACGCTACAGTGCCATCCTCGTGCCCGGCAAGTCACGATACGCTACAGTGTTGTGCCCCGGCACATGGGCACAATATGTGTGATTACGCATTGAACGTGATCAATATGAGCCGATGTCCGACAGATGAGGCTTGTCAGGCCCCGAAAGGGCGAAGATGTATGGCGGCACGCCACCAAAACCCTAATTTTTTTTAAAAACTAGGGGTTTGTTTTCCCGAACCGGGCCGAACCCGGTGGTTTTCGGGCCGCTAGTCCTTGCCGGCATGACACAGTTACTGTACAATGCCGAGTCATGCACGATATAGTTACTGTACCGTGCCGTGCCTGCCCTGGCATGGTAGCCCGGTTTGGCAACCCAAAACCGGGCTAGGCAGTGCAGGGCCGACCCATTTACACCTTTATTTAGTTTGTCTTGTGTTTAACTAGGATATCATGATATAAATGAACAATAATATTTATTAGGGATTATGTTATGCCGGACTATTGACATGCATGTATTTTGGATAGTTATAATATCTTGTTCTAGACTGCTTATGATCCTTTAAATTAAAATGAGTTTTGAGCTCATTGTCAATATTATGGTGACATATATTGTCTTAAAATAATATTTAAGACTCAAGGGATACTTATGCTAGAAATAAAAGATCATTCGTTTTAAAGTGATAGAAAAGACTAGGGTTTATGTGAGATTCAACCATATGATAGTACACTCATCTACCTATTGGTTTTAGAAGGGCTTGTTCATGTGGATGGTGGGGTGTTAAGTGATCATGCAGTGGTTTCGAGTTTGACAGGGAGGCTTACATAGTTGCACAAATCTGTGGAACAAGGATTTTCCAATGCGATAAAGTATTCTTATATCATTGATTCATCTGATCAGGTCACATAGACTATGAGGAGATTTAGTCATACTGGTCATACTTAATAATATTAATTATCATTATAACCATTTTTATGTGTAGATAATGCTATCGATTAAACATAAATCCCTAATTAAAAATATTAATAATATTGATTTAAGGTATTAATGCATTATTTATTTATTTGTGAAATATGATATAAATACATTAAATATTATTATTTATCATTATTAATAATAACTTTATATTTAATCAACTATACAAGAATTATTGACATATCATAGTTATTCTGCATTTAAAAATATGCATGGTGCATAGCATGACACTTATTTGCGTTTTGGGCTATGCTGCTAGGCTGTAACATATGTGTTTTTCTCAAACTCAGACTCAATGGTGGAGATTATTCTGCACATTGCATGCAATTTCATGGAGATTGAGATTTCTACTTAGGATTGATGTTTGATCTTCATATTGGCCTATGAAGATTAATCTAATTTTTGATTATGCTTTGACTCATTTACTTTGTCATTATTATATATATATATATATATATACACATGCATGCATGTGCTGATTTGTATGATATGATGAATTAATATGTATAATTATTCATGTAATGATGGTAGGATTAAAATATAAATTAAATCTCATTAAAAATTAAGTCATAAAATATTTATCATAATTTTATACTTATCTAGACTTCGAATGACTACATTGGTAATGTCAAAGCAGGGTATATAATTCATCTTAGTAAGACATGATAGATAATGGTGATATTCATATATATAATTTTGGTGGACTTAACCAAGTCATAAAAAAAATTTGGACTTGGGGTATTAATGAGATTTTCTTATAACATGTGATTATTAACTATCATGGGAATTCAAGAATTGTATAAGATATAATTGATAAATGATTACATACCTAAATTACCAAATTTTAGATTATAATCCAAATCTTACTTAGAGCTTGGTGAAGTATGAGTTTGGGCTAACTAAAGTCTCACGTGTTGAAATTATACAATTTATGCAAGAAGGTTAACTATTAGGTAATATTTAGTAAGAGTTATTTGTCTCTTTTATTTAATTTTTAAAATACTAAAATATTTTGCATATTTCTTTTTGATAATGACAATAAACAATATACAAGCTTTGTCATTGTGAGTAGTACTTGAGAATGACAAATTCAATGAGAATTAACTTTTTTGATCGGAACAACAACTTAAGAATCATTTTCATGCAATAAAGTGGTATGTTCCAGATGAACCTATTGCTGAAAAACTTGTTATAAATACCCTTATGGATCAAAATGATACGTATATTTAGTTCAAAAATGATTTAGTCAATATTATATGCCTCTTGTTTGTCATGTAATCTGATCTACAATAGCAAATGGTTGATAAGCAGACATATATGATATACTATCATAGGGAAATGTTCTAAGAGTAAGTCCCAATTCATAGGTTTTTTACAATCAAGAAATTATTTTTCATATAAATAGTTCTATGCAGCCCAATTATTTTTCATGTCTTGAAATTGATGGCAACTTAGATAATCTTGAGAAGTTTGGTCTACCGTTTAACCAATGGTTGATTATTGGTATCATTTTCTTATCTCTACCTTATGCCTATGATGCTTTTGTCATGAATTATAATATGCATAATATGAAAAAAATAATTTTTTGCTATTCAAGTTGCTTAAGACTAATGATTAAAACTATAAGTTCTCTAGTGATGATCTGATGGTTCAAAAAGAAAAAAGCAAGGACAAGAAGCAGAAATGGGTAACAAAGGGCAATACCATCAATAAAAAAGGGTCCCAAGCCCAATCCCATTTCTGATAGTAAAGATAAAAAGTCTGAAATTAAGAAGTCAAAAAAAAACAAAGGAGGACCAATCTTTTTTTTTCTTGCAATGTGCAATGTCTTTAAAAAAGAAATTTTAAATTTTACTTGAAATATCTGAAAAAGAAGAATATCGAGATTTCATCTTCATATATTTATGTAATAGAAATTAATTTATCCACTATTTCATGCTATTGGATACCAACTATAAATCTCATATTTATGTGAATGTGTAGGATCTGAAACATAGTAGATTATTTGGCTAAAGGTGGACCTATAAGTATGAAATAGTGTAAGAGTTGTTGCTTTAGCTATTAGAACTTATTATTGATCTTTGCACTCTTGACTAGTTTTGAAATTAGATTGTTGTTATGTTCATGCTATGAGGAAGAATATTAATTTTAATTTTTTTTGTTAGGGCATGGTTGAATTCTCTTTTATTATTAAGAATAATTTGTTTAATTTTTTATGAGGATATTTTTATGAGGATGCTCATTTATCTAATTATTTTTATATCATAAACTATGACAATCCAAATGAAAAGTTTTTTCATAACATTAATATCAAAAGGTTTAGATTTAATGATTAAAATATAACCTATCTTTTACATTGTTGTTTGTGCCATATAAATGAGAAATGTATTTCTAAGCTTTATCATATGGGCTTTTACATTTCTCTAATTTTGAATTTTATGAGATATGCAAATCTTGTTTGTTAGTTAAAATGATCAATGCTCTTTTTATATGTTATTGTCAAAGGGCTAATAACTTATTATGACATATTCATTGTGATATATGTGAGCCAATAAGTTTTATCAATACCTCACTATCTGAATAGATGATTATAGTAAAATGGATTATCTTTATCTGATTAAATATAAAGATAAGTCTTTTGAAAAATTAAATATATTCAAGAATGATATATAATACAAACTTGATAAAAATATTAAAGTACTTTGAACTAATTGAAGTGGTGAAATCAAGTTAATAATTTGATGACTATATTAAAGGTTTTGAAATAGTTCCTTGATTGTTTCCACCAAAAAAATTAATGAAATGAGGTTTTTAAATGGAGAAATATATTTTTATTAGACATAGTTTGATTAATGATAAGTCAATCATATTTTTCAATTTTTTTTAAGGGTATATCTTATAAATTATTGTATTTGTACTCAATCATATGTCATCTTAGTCCGTTTAAAAGATATCATATGAGATATTAATTTAGAAACCTCCTAGTTTGTTTTTTCGTAAAATTTGGGGCTGTCAAGTTAATGTAAAATATGAAATCTCTGATAACTTACCTTTCAAACTGGATAAATATCTTTTTGTTGAATATCTTAAAATAAATAAAAGAATACTACTTCTACAATAGTTTTGAGAACAAATTGTTTGTTACTCAAAATATTATATTTTTGGATAAAGAGCACATATCCAAAGAAACTAGTGGGCATAAAATTCATCTTGAGAATGTTAGAATAATATTATTATGAAATACGACAAATAGATGTTAGAACAATGTTGCTTAATGAAAAATTACTAAAGGATGTGTATAGAACACAATCATATGGTTTTCTCAATCTTGAGAATGTTGGAAAGATATACGAGCTTTAGAGATCTATTTATGGATTGAAGTTAGCAACTCGGACGTGAAATCTTATTTTTGATGAAGTAATTAAATTATTTAATTTTGTCAAAAATAAAGATGAACCTTGTATTTACACGAAACTTAGTAAGAGTGATAATTTTTCTAATTTTTTATGTTGATGACATCACTCTCATTGCTAATGATATTACATCTTTGTAGAATGTGTAGACTTGGCTAATCAATAGTTTCTCATTTAAAAATTTAAGTGAGGTTGCCTATATTCTAGGTATTAAGATTTATAAAGATAGATCTAAAAAAATAATTGGCCTAAGTTAGAGCATATATACAAACTAAGTTTTGAATAGTTTCTGCTGTATATGTAATTTGTTTTTACTTAATAATTTGTTTTAATATTTTCATGTAAGTGCAGGAAAGGAAATATTAAAAGCCCGGGGATACAGCAGTAGCACAATAACGGAGGTCTTGCTGTCCGGTCAGCGGGCCGAAATTTTTGGAGCATAGCCTGACCCGTTCCATGATCCGAACCGCTTCGGTTAAATGAACCGGATGTTTATTTTTTATATAAAATGATTTGTATTTATTTTTCGGGCGGCTGTTTTTTGACCCGTTTGAACTGTTCATCATCCCTCTCTTCTCTCTGCGCGATTTCGCGACTGCTGCGTGCTGCATACTGTAAGACGTTCTATTTTGATTTTAATCTGTAACGCATAAGCGTTTTCTGGTGGAGGTAGCTAGTCATACTGAGCGACTAGCGAACCACGTTATTTTCTGTGTTGATTTATTGTTTTTGATTCTGTCGTGGATGCTATTGGATTGAGATATATATATATATATTGCTTGTTTTCTGTGTTTCTGTTGTTTTCTGTGTTTCTGCTGTTTTCTGTTTCTTTATCTCATTACCTGTGGAAGCGCAATTACCCAACAGTTTCAATACACAATTTAAAGAGGTGATTTCTGTATATGTGTAATGGTATCAGACTAAGCAAGGTTTGATGTCCAATGATACGAGATAATTTGAGTCTAGAGATGTCAAGTTGGTCTGATGGCTCGAATCCGACATGAGGAACGACATAAAAATGCCATGTTGGGCTCGTTGCATTGCCAACCCAGGCATTATATGTGGCATGAGCCCGTGGGTTGAGCTACATTTGAAATTTATAGTTGTTTTACAATGATTACTTATGTTTACATGACAATGACCAATCATTATTCATTGGCAAGAGCACCCAATGGACACGGGCTAGCAGTCATCCCAGGGCCAACTCAATCTGGCCAAGCATGATCATTCACATCAGCAACCTTTGCCATGCCATCAGGCAATGTTGGGCTTGCCTTTATCTATATTGTGCCGGCATGACACGACCTAGTTGGAGAAATCATGTTGTGTTAGACATGGTTTGGTGACGTGACTTGGCCAGCAAAATTTAGGCCCTACATGCTTGACATAACTCAGTTGGAAATCTCTAAGTGAGACTGCATGAGTAAGATTTCATATGCTTATGTTATTAGATCTATCATGTATGTTTTGCTGCGTACTCGACTGAATGTGTCATGTGGCTTAAGTATGACTAGTAAATACCAATTAGATCCTTGTGGATGTTAATAGATAGCTACTAAGAATATGCTTAAATAATTCGTATTTTATGGAGAACAAAGAGCATCAGCTAGTTATAAATTATTACACTGATGCTAACTTCATTTTTGACAAAGATGATTATGTATCATAATGAGATTTTGTGTTGTGTTTGACTGAAGGTGCTATTAGCTGAAAAAGTTCAATGCTTGAAGTCATACTTGATTTTACTAAATAGTCCAAGCAAATAGCTGTATCAGAAGTATCTAAGGAGACTAATTGGAGTCTGGATCAAGAAGTTCATCACTTGATTTTGAGTGGTTCCTAGTATCTTGAACCTTGTAGCCCTTTTTGTGATAACAATGGGATTATAATATAGGCTAAAGAATCTAGATTGTATCATAGAACCAAACATATACTGATATACTTAGATGTTTTTGTCTTATCCAAAAGATAGTTGTTAGATAAGACATCAATATATATAGAGTATTTGTCAATGACAATATTGCAGATCCATTGACTTACCTCCTCACACAAGCAAAGCATGAGAATCATATCAAGTCCATGAGTATTGGTTGCATGTCAGAAAGACTATAATACAAGTGAGATTATTAGTGATATATCATAAAATAATGATATTATTATTATTATTATATTTCAATAATAAAGAGATTTTATTATAATCTTATATTTCTAATTTAATATTTTATTTCACTGAATTATTGATTTCATTCATGGTCATCAAGTATGTGACTTGATATTAAAATCTTAGTTTTATCATGAAATAATATTCTAAATTATTAATGATCATTCATTATAGATGAACAAATAATGAATTAAGACTAGTACGAAGTGTAATTGATAATCATATTATATTGATCTTGGATATATGATATTGAATCAATTTATAAGTACATCTTAGTGAACAATTACCGGATTGACTCAGTATGAAAATATTATATGGATTATAAGTTATAAGCATTTTTAATCATAGTAATGTTTTCTTTGTGTTGTTCAAAATAGCACCATCATAGGTCACTACATAAGAAATTAATAAGGATATTAATTTTATTTATATCATTAGTTTACAATGAAATTTAAAATTGGATAATTATACTTTACAAGGGTGATTTAATAAATATCTCGCATTTAATTAGAATATCGTGAGATAAAATGACTGACATTTATTACTTATTAGGTTATATTGGACTATTGATATACATATAATTTGAGTGATCATAATGCATACTAGAAATTGCTTATGATCAATGAGCTAAAAATCAATTTTTCTCATTATCAATGTTATATGGACTTATAGAGTCAGACACATAATGGATTACAAACTAATCTGAGCTTAATATTAGTATTTAAAAACCAATGGATCCTCATGCTAAAAAAAGAAGACTATCCATTTTAATAAGAGAAATGACTAGGGTTACTTGTGAGACTCAATACCATCCTAGCACACTCATCTCCCTCATGGTTTCTAGGAGGGCTTGTTCATGTATATGATTGTAGAGGATAAACTATTCATGATGTGATTTATAGTTTGGCTTGGAGGCTTATATGCATGCATGAGGCTGGTGAACAAGTATTTTTCTATGTGAATAATGTATTCTTGTATCACATAGATCCTTAGTTGGGTTAATGGGTGTTTTTTTGTTGTTTTGTTATCCATAAATGTTTGATCGTCTCTAAGAATTCATGATAGAGTAATCTAGGGGTCTTCAAAAAATTTATTTACCATTATAATTATTAGAAAGAAGTATAAAAAATTCATCTCTAAGGTATTATTAGATTCATTTTTTTTTAATGTATCACTAGTTATTCTACTAGTAGTCTCATTTGAGGTTCTTGGATTATTTAAATATGTGCGATTATTTATATCATTGATAGTCATATTTTATTCTCAATGTATGTAATTACTAATGAGTAGATTACACATATATTCACTAGGACTCTAAAAGTATTACATATTGCTTTCATTTTTATCAAGTTGAGGGTTTGTAACATATACATATCTTGTTGAAGGTCTAGGGTGTTCTGGGTTGTCTTGTTTTTTTTATTTTTTACTTTTTTTATTATTTGGAAGTATTCGATATGTGAGTTGTTTCAAATCATATTTATAATAGTTATTATACTTTCATAAATGAAGAATTTCAATAATAAAATTTATTTTTTTCATTCTATCTCCTCTCATTGTATTCCACCATGGGCTGAAATTTTAATTGGCTGGCATTCACAATTTTTTTCCTATTTATATATCTTGTTCAATAAATAAATTATCATTTTTTTTATTTTATGTATTTATTTTATTTCAATAGTGTTATGATACTTGTTTGCATTTGAAATAGTAGGATTTATGAATTACTTGTAGAAAATGAAAAGCTGCTAGAATGTGCAAGGATCATTTAGTTATAACCATAGGGAATTTAACAATGGAATTAGATTTTTGGGTTCTTTTCTGTATTTTCACTTGTACATAGTTGTCAACTGTCAAAACAAATGGTTGGATACTTGGGATATGTTGGTGTTGCTTCTATAATCTTGCTTAATTCCACATCTTTCTTATCAAATATCTTGTTGTGAAACAGTCAGTCCTCCAAAACAAAGCATAGTGGATAGTATGAGAACTATGGCTCTAAAACTTGAATTTGGGGTATCCCACAGTCAAATATTAGAAAGGTGTTGCATTATTTTCTTTTTTGTTTTTATCTTATTGTCAGTGAAAAAGCATCTCACTTAATATGTAGCATTATTCTGCAGCACTTTTGCCATTCATTTTAATAATCCCTTCATTGTGACCTTGCACGTTATTGATGAAAGAAATGATGACACCTTCCTCCTACAGGTATGCAACAAAAATTTAAATTTATGATATTTCTTCGCTCCACTTATCAATCCCTTTTTTTAGTAGAATTTGAAGCTAAAAATTTCATTATTTTGCATTAATTTGAAAAAGTAAAGACTTGATGAAATGTTTAATTGATATTCTATGTAACATTCTTATTTCTCTGAAGGATAGGAAATTGAGAAAGTACTATGTACAAAAGTGAGAATAAGATATCAAACATTTGCATCTTTACAACAAATGATGATAATTATGAGTTTTATTGCCATAGTAGGTGTAGAAAAATAATGCACAAAGCCCATATCTAATAATCTCAAATCATAAAACACAATAGGTAAATCAAAAATCTAAAATTATAATTAAAAATAAGAGAGCTTTGGGCCTTTCACATGTGTGTTCTCATCTAAAATTAAAAGATAAGGACAAAAAAAAAAAAAGAAACCATAAAATAATGATAATACTTGTCGTTAAACTGATATGTAAAAATCAACCATATCAAACTTAGAGGAAGAGAAATAAATTAAGATTTCTTTAATATTTTCATCAATATGGGGAGTTTGTTGGTTTGCTATATTAATATATGTTATATTATTAATCTCATATTGATCTTCTTTATGATAAAAAAGTAATACACTTATATGTATTTTGTCTACTTATATAACACTAGATCAAATATTATATTTTGGTTATTTGACAATTAAAATAGAGTAGCGATAGAAATAAGTAGATATATGTTCTCCTAATAAAAGTATACCAACGTTTAAATATTTTTTCATATATTTAAGTATATGAATAACTTTATCAAAGTTAACATGTAATGAATAATCAAAAAATGACTAGTTATACTGATTGCATAGGATATATATGATTTCTTGGTAATTAGATAATTTTTTTTTATTATCATTCTATGCATAGTTGAATTAACTGGACGACTAATATCAATTAAGAAATTAGTTTTTATCTCAAATTGAGTATCTTCTATCACATAACTCAAAGGTCTAATCTCTACTAGAATATCAAGTATATATTTTCTATGTAATAACATGTCTTTGCTACCATAAATTGCTTATATTCTAAAATAATATCTGAAATTTGTACGATCATTTATTTGATACTATGATGTAGTACACTTCATGATTTGATGATTTTAAAAATATGATATCGTATCATAAGAATATTATTCATATACATAAGTATAAAGATAAAAATATAATATGTACTCTTCTAATACAATGAGTAATTTGAATGCACTTGTTTAGGATGTATAATATTTTTCATAATTTGCAAATTAGATTTGATTGCTTTGTTACAACTCGAAAATTATGTAATTGTTTTATATACGTCTCATCCTTAAGATTATTATGAAAAAAAATATTTTTCATGTCTAATTGATGTGCCATACTTTTATAAGAGGCTACTAATATTATGAATATTCATATTGAGATCATCTTGGTTATTAGAAAGAAAATATTTTTATAATCCAATCTAGATATATAAATGAACTCTCTCTTGATAAATCTTATTTTTAGGCAATCAACCTTTTGATCATGATAACTCTTCATGATGAATATTTAAATGCAACCAATAATAAGTATAATTGATTTATATATTACCAACATTGTTTCGGGTAAGAAAAATATATTAAAAAAATTATTTTTTTTTTTTGTTTGTACTACATAAACATAAGCACAATTAAGGCACATGCCATAGTAAATTATAAGTTTACTGATAAAAATAATTTTTTTATTTGGCATGACCGATTGAGATATCTTGGGTCTATAATGATGCGGATAATCATTAAAAATTCAAATGGATATTCACTAAAAAATTAAAAGATTTTTCTGTCCAATGAATTTTTATATACTGTTTATTCTCAAGGAAAGTTAATTATAAGGTCATCACCAATAAAATTAAGGATTGAACCCCTTGTATTTTTGTAACATATACAAGGTGATATATATAGGTCTATTTATCCACCATATGGACTATTTTGATATTTTATGATTTTGATTGATGCATCAACGAGATGATCACATATATATTTGTTATCAATTTGTAATAAAGTATTGTTAGATTATTTGCTTAAATAATTTGGTTTTGAGCTTATTTTTTAGATTATTTGATTAAGTCAATTCGTCTTGACATTGCTGAAAAATTTACTTTTCCAGCTTTTAATGAATATTATATATCTATTAGAATAATTGTTGAACATCATGTAACATATATTTATATACAAAATGATCTTGCAAAATTATTTATTAAACGCCTTCAATTGATTGCAAGGTCATTATTAATAAGGACGAAGCTCCCAAATTTTATTTGGGGCCATGCTATTTTTGTATCTAGTAGTATTGATTTGTTTTAGACCAATAAATTATCATGAGTTTTCTCTTTTACAATTAATTTTTAGTCGAGAACTAAATATTTTTCATCTAAGGATTTTTGAGTGTGCAGTATATGTAATGATTATTTCACCACAATGCACTAAGATGAGTTTCCAAAGAAGATTGAGAATACATGTTGGATATGAATATTCATTGATAATTAAATATTTATAGTCAACTGGAGATTTATTTTACAGCTTATTTTGTTGATTGTCATTTTAATGACTCAGTATGGCCTGACATGACTTGGTCAGATTCTGCACAAACTCGTGCCGGTTGCATCTTGTAGGGCCGGGCTGAACACAAGTTGTGCCATACTATGCATGACATGACTGCTTTACCGAGTCATGCCCAGCTCAGCCCTATAGCCTGAGTGGGCTACCTAAACACTAGACATGCTGGCATGACATGACCTGCTGACACATCTGTGCATTGTGGAAGGCAACATTCATGCATTGGTCAAGTGATAGTCATGAGATATTCAAGTGTTGGTGGCTAAGCTTGTTGTGGCAATTTCTTTGTTTTAGGCAAAAAACCCTAATTAGGTTTTTGACAGTTTATTATCATTCCAAAAAAAGTGGATTAAATCCAAATTTCTTGTTATGAAAAATAGAAGTGGTGTATTTTTGTTTTTGAAGGATTCAATATTTTATGACATAGTATGAAGAGAGATTATCATAATAGAGATACATGGAGGAAAATATCAGTTTAGTATATATACTACTGGATGATGAACAATACTAGAGAATTATTTGATGTTATTTTAAAAGAAAATATTGATAATTTTACACAATATTGAGAAATACAAGTTGACTACTGGTGCCATCCAGCGGTCCACAATATTAACTAGAGTCATCTAGTGGATACAAAACTCATGAATTATACCCTTACTTTATTGGGTATTTCAGTAGTGTTTTTACTTTATATTTCTTGATTAATGGCTTGTGAGAGAATGTTTATATTATTGATAATCATATCTTAATTATTATATGTATATTTTTAAAATATTAATGTAGCCAATGAAAAATATTTTGGAGTCATTTGATATAATAATTATTTTTTGGCTGGGATATACTATATCATTTGATAAATAAATCATACGACGGTAGGAAGAAGTTGTAACATGTAGATTTTTTTCATCTTTTTTTTGTGATGTGATAATCTATCATTGTAGAGTCGATATTCCTTTTTCATCTAATATGATATATAAGATTTTATATTAGTTTGTAATATTATAATATTCATCTATAATAATAAATATATGATGTAGTTATTTAATTTTTTGGACTTTGTCTAAAAAGGATTAACGAGTCCGAGTAAATTACTATACACTTTATGCAGTTCACTCTATTAACTATATAGTTCATAGAGGTTTTTTTTAGCTTAGGTTGAGATTACAAAGAGATTGAGATAATTAGTGATATTCATGGGCATGTTATTCCTATTATCAATACTTGAGTTTTTGAGATTTCACAGTTAAATTATTGTTGTTAGACTGTTTTCCACTATACTAGAGTAGTATTACCAAATAGTTTAGTTTATAGGAGGGGAGATATCTCATTCTAATAGTTGATGAGATATAAGTCATAACATAAATAAATGTAGAAGAACCTCAATTTAGTCTACACTCTTTTGGAGGATGAGTCATATTAAACATAATTTTTGGGAGTTCTTTTAAAGAGAGGAAACCCAAGAGCATATACATGTTAATGTAAGTTGGTTGGCTCTGTAGTTTATGTTAGGTTATATTTTTTGCAGGTTGCAGCAAGTGTTATCCAGGTAAATATTGATTAAATACTGCTAGGAAGGTTGTCTAGGTCTTGCATGGTAAGTGAGTGATGCTAAGGTGGAGCAGAATCAAAAGGAAAATCAAGGTTTGTAGGATAGAAGAAATGGAGATATCTTGACAAGTTATAACCATATTAGAAAGAAGCATGGAGATAGCAATACTAACAAGCAATAGCCAGCTGCAGGGTAGTTGGTTCTGGAAAAAGGTGCAGTACTTAGAGAAGAGGCAGACTCCTCAATTCTTTCCACTACCCGGAGTGAAAGCTGTTGCATTTTCACTTGAGGATTCTTCCCTTTGGGACACATATAACAAAACATTTAAGATGTGGATTTGCCCACTTGTCCAACGTTAGTTTATCATTGTATTAATGTGATGCTAAGGTGATATCAAGATATTGTTATGGTGAATGCTGAAGTGGCTAAGCTTTTATTGCCAAGTGTAATGATGGATATTTCTGCAAGCAAGTTTATTGATTAAAATGGGTATAGATTAAGTGTCATATTATGTATTCTTCTAAGATAGAGTGTCTAGGTATTGGATTGGGTTGTAAGAGGGTAAAGGGTAGTAGTACTTAGATTGTAAACAATGGTATTCCTCTGCCAAAAGAAATGACTATAATAATAAAATAAAACTAAAAAAAAAAAAGAAACCAAGAGCACTAAAAATAGTTAAGCAAGAGATAGTAGCTATCAAATCCATACAACTCTTCACAACCTTTTTCCACAATAACTATTAATGAAGTGGCCCACACGGGATTTCTTTTCATTGGGGTCGTGGCAACTATTTTCTAATATCTGTATTACAACTCTTGTGACTCTTTTATCCATCACATACTTCCAGATATTAACTCAGGAGCCAATTCTAATAACAAGACTAATTATTTTTATACTATATTTTATTCCTATTCATTAATTAGTATGATAACTAATAATAATTATTCTTATATCCTGTTATTTTTCTTTTTTGGAAGTTGCCTTTCTAGGCATTTTAACATTTACTTTATTTTTCTTTTATTGATATTTATTTATAGGATTAGAAGACTCTAAAAATGATTTTTTATGATATTTAGCTTGGTGTAATATATATATATAAGTTGCCTTTCTAGGCATTTTAACATTTACTTTATTTTTCTTTTATTGATATTTATTTATAGGATTAGAAGACTCTGAAAATGATTTTTTATGATATTTAGCTTGGTGTAATATATATATATATATATTCTTTTATATGATATGATTTTTAATAGGTATTTGATTGTGTTGGACTATTTGCTTATATATTTTGAATTTCGGCACCTATTGCAGATAAAATTGTGAATATTTTATCATAATATTTAGAATATCACTATCATTAAGTATGAGACATATTAGTTAGAAAATTTATTAAAACATCATATTCTAGATGATATGTATATTTGTTTGGTGTGTCCTAAAGTTTCTTGCAAGTGTTGTTTTATAACAAAAATACTAAAAATATAAATCAAATAATATTATATGAAATTCATATATCAAATGCATTAATAAAACTAGCAATAGTGATTGGGCAATCCACTTGTCAGGTGATGTCATCAAAAGTATAAAATAAAAATAAAAATAATAAAAAGAAAACTATAACATACCTCATTAAACTGATGCATGCAAGTTTACAATAATAAGTTTAAAAGAAAAAAAAGTTAAGTTGATGCATATTCATGGCATTCATAATAATGTTTACTATTACTTTATTGTCTAAATATATGAAATAATAATAGTTATAACTTGGATCTTCTCTTCCCTTAGTAAAAATAATTTATTTCTCTTTGTTTTGTTCGTTGATGAAATATTTGATTTAAAATTATGTCTCGCTGTCTAAATATCATAGTAAATGTTAATGAGAGAAGAGAATGCATACATAATTTTTTTTGTTGTTGATGACTTATCCAAATATCCCGCAAGTAATCATTGTTATTATCCTGAGCTCTAATTTTGTACTCGATCTAATAATAATTATTACTTTTTTATTTTTTTAGGAGACGATTATTTTTAAGAAAAATGCTAAATCTTTTGGTTTACATTCTTTCATTGTATGTTGATAGGGTTGGTAACGAGCCGAGCTGAGCTTAGTTTTGAACCTTTTGAGCTAGGCTTGTTAGTTTATGAGCGAGCTTGAGCCCGAGATGAACTTTTGAACGAGCTTAAAATCAAGCTCAAGCTTAGCTTTATTTTTTTTTTAAAAAAGCTTAGCTTTATTTTAAAAAAAAAAAAAGCTTAGCTTGAGCTCATTAGGCTCGTTTTCCATTTGAACGAGCTCGAGCATAACCTCGAGCTCAAGCTCAGTCTCAAGTCTATACAAGTTTGTATTATTATAAATCTTCGAGCTCAGTCCATTAACTTTTTAACTTTTTGTAATCAATCTTATTATAAATATATCAATTAAGGAAATAATTTTATATGAGATTTGTTTTACCTTAGTTAATTTAGCAATTGATGCTAAAGCTGTTATAGCCACCTACTGGCTACCACCTGCTAGAGTTGGTGTGGTGGGTGGTGTCTTCGAAGTATATGAAGAATTTGGGAATAAGGTTTTTGATTTTCAAATTGGTGATAATGACGAGGAGAGAGAGAAATTCGAGGTCAATGTCTGCATTAGGGGCTGTCAGCTGAGACCTGAGGATTTTTATTTTAGGTTAACGTAACTAATAAAAATGACGTAGTTTTATAATGTCCAAGCTAGACTGGGCTCGAGCTCGGGCTTGGGCTTGAAATTTATCAAACCTAATTGAGGCTCAAGCTTGACTCATTTAGCTAAGTAGTTGAGACCGAGCTGAGGTTTTTTCAAGTCGAGCTTGAGTCAAGCCCAAGTAACTTGGCTCATTACCAACCCTATATGCTGATGCTAAATGCGAATCTGAATACAAAGCTAAATGAAAATATTTATGATGTCTAAAATATATCAAGTCCTGATGATTTTTGCTCATACCTCAGTATACGAAAAACTTCATAAAGATGAACTAGTCGATAATAATTAAAGAATTGATTAATTATTTTGATTGGGTATGATATATTTGCTCTGGTCAGTATCAATTAATTAACATTGTTTGTGATTATGTAATAAGTAATTGATTCTATTGATGGGGATACGCTAAATTTAAAGTTAGTATCTGGATCAATAAGAATATGTGTTTAAGCATAATCAGAAAATTTAAAATATGTAAAAGTATCAAGTGCATAGCTTCTCTGTAACATTATAACATTTCTCATATAATAAACTATCTCTATGCTAAGTAAGTATTTGAATTATCTATAAAATTATTTGAAGGTACTCATTGAGTTGAATGATTATCAACTTATTATATTTCATAATTAGAATATCATTTACTTAAATAATCACTACAATTATTTTGCAATTAGGATTTTTTTAGAAAAAAGAAACTTATCAACATATTTATACAACACAAATGAGATGATTGCCTATGAAATTTGATCAACAAATATCTCGATAATTATTTTAGGTAATATAATATTTTTTTACAATTTACAAATTATATTCGATTATGCTGCTAACCCGGGTGACTACTCCATGACTGCATCTCAAGGTCACTTAGAAAGATATAATTTTACTTTTAATTGTTGTATTCTTCAACTATGAGATGCTATAAGAAGAATAAGAATTCGTATTGATATCAATTTATTTATTAAAGAGAAAATATCTTGGTAATCAACACCATGTATTCTAGTCATCATCCAAGTGCCTATTTTTATTTGGATTTATTTCACAGTGAATATACTTCTATAATCAATAACATACATTCCTGAAGGCCATGATATTTATTATGGAGTCCTATTAAAGTGTAGTATATGCATCGCCTTCCTCATAGCATTACATAATAATGGATGAGATATTATCTCATCTAAGTTGGTGTATATAAATTCATAACACCGAGCATTAAAGAAGGAAAAATAAGCCTGTTTTTTTCAAAGTTTTCGTGAAGATGTTTATTCACTATTTTCTCTGAATGTATATTATAATAATGATCACAACTTGAATCTTCTTCTTGTTGAAGAAGTAATTTATCTTTATGTGATTTGTGTGCTCGTGAAAAATTAGATTGAAGATTATATGATTCGATGCTTGACTATCATAGTAAAAAGTTGTGGGAGAACATAATGCATATTCGATCTGCTCGAGTAAATATCATATCTAAAATATCTTATAAGTAACTTTCATAATTTATTTAAATTTTCTCTCTATATTATATCTCAAAATAATTGAATATCTCATATTTTTTAGTAGATAAGATTGTCTCCAAGAAAAAAAATCAAACCATGTTATAGATAATATCTCGGTATTTGTTTAGACTTCATATAATTTAGTATACAATGAACTATTTCAATGTGAATTTATCGAGAAAAGTCTAAGAAATAATTAATTATTTTGAATACATATATTTTATATAGTATAATCATAGTGAGATAATTAATTCTTTTTTTGATTCTCTATAACTAGTAGAGTTAACAGGATGAGTTATATTAGAAGTGAAGCCTATACCTAAATCAATTAGAGAATCTATTGGAGCATAACCTAAAAGGCCTATCTTTGAAAAAATACATATTTTTTTGTGACAAGATGATACATCTCATAGAAAATGCTTTTTTGATATCAAGTAATTATTTGATCCTCCTAAAATTTTTCATATGAATTTGTAATTAAAGTACTCATTGAGTTGAGTGATTTTTAATTTATTATCTTTTATTTGTCATATCTAGCATGATTATAGTGAGATAATTAATCTTTCATATAATTTTTTTATTAGTTAATTTAACAGAATAAGTCGCATTAGAAGTGAAGTTTATTTCTGAATCAATAACAATATCTGCTAGAACATAACTCAAAATTAATATTTGCAAAAATATCAAGTATATATCTTTTCTGATCAAGATGATACTACTCGTAGAAAATGTCCTCTATGCAAATAAAACATTGTTTCGTAAGATTTTTTGTTTGAATTGTAACTAAATGTACTTATTGAGTTGAGTAATTTATAACTCATAATATCTCATAATCAGAATGTCATTCGCATAAGTAATTAGTAACAGTATTATGTATTTATAATTTCTTCAGAGAAAAAAAAAAGAAAAGTAAATAACATATTTGTATAACTCAAATAAGGTGGTTGAATGTGAAAATTTTACAAATTTTCTATATACATCATCCTTGACGTTATTGTGAAAAAAAATATTCTTCAATTCTAGCTATTGTATCCTCTTAATATGAGATGTTGTAGGAGAAATAAGAATGTGCATCGAGACCATCTTGGTCATTAGAGAGTTTGTGTCCTCGTAGTTTACATCGACTATATGATTGTATCTTCTCACTACAAGTGTTACCTTAGGCGATTTATTTTTTATGTGGATTCACCTTCATAGTAAACTTTTGCCTTTAATCAACAATTGAGTTTCTTAAAGGTTGTGCTATTAATTTCTAGGTGCCATTTGATTGGGGAGCCATGCAACTTTTTCATCATGGTTTAATAATAATCTGGATGAGATAATATTTTAGGAGACTTAAGTATCATAATAATATCAAGTATATAATAAAAGAAATAAAAGAAGAAATAAAGTGAGAGCACGATCAAATCTATGGAATCACGTGTTGAGTATAGAGGTGTCAAACGGGCCGGCCCAGCACGGCACGGCCCGTTTTTCACGTGCCCAGCCGTGCTACCGTGCCGTGCCGGGCACGACACGGCACGGTTTTTTAAATTCGGGCACGGCACGGCCCGAGGGCACGGCAAGGCCGTGCCGTGCCGTGCCGGCCCGCTCGGGCACGGGCGCACGGCAAGGCAGGGCAGGCGGGGCGGGTCGGGTCGGGGCGGGTCGGGTCTGTTTGGACCCGACCCGCGGTCTTTTTACCGGGGGCGGGGCCCGGTTGGGTCACGACTCACGACTCACGACGCAGGCACGCGTGCCGGCGTGCCGTGCCAGGCACGGCACGTGCTTTGTTCGCCCGGGCACGGCACGGGCCCGGGCACGTTTTTTTATCGTGCCGGGCCGGCCCAGGCACGGCCGAACCGTGCCGTGCCTCGTGCTGGGCCGGGCCGGCCCGGCCCGTTTGACACCTCTAGTTGAGTACGACTCATTTATCCTTTTTGGAGAGTGATCAGAATGCTAATATTAGAGAGGTTGATAGCAGAATTATCTGACTTCTCGATAAGCTCATCTCTAGTTTGAGAAGACTGAATTAGAGGTGTCAACCGGGCCGGGATGAGCCTGCCTGGCATAAGGCACGACATGATTCGGCCCTGCCTGGGCCGACATGACACAAGAATTTCTAATGCCTGTGCTCGTGTCGTGCTTGTCCATGGCACCAACCGTGTCGTGTCATGCCTAGGTCAACCGGGTCTCGTGCCGTGCTGTGCTTGGCCCGACACGATTTCGTAGTCCATTGGCAGGTAACTCGGCATGATCTGAGACACCGCCCCACCCTACCCAGCACCCGCGCCCAATGGCAGCAACTTTTCGAAAACATAATTTGAATCCCCCTCGCGAGCCCGCCCCTAATCTCCCACAACGGTTTGATATAAAAAAAAATAAAATAAAATAATTTGAATCTTAGCCATTGGATTTCACCTCTAATGGCTATGGGGCAGAATCCGACGGTCCTCATGATTTTGCCCCCTAATTATCAATAAAAAAAATACATAAAAATTATTTTTTAAAAAAAAATCATTTCTATAATCTATAAAAGCCCTTCTATAATTTTTATATTTTTCAAAAACATAAAATCTCACTCTCTCAAATCTCACTCAAATCTCTACTCTCTCTTGGGATTTCAACATTCGGCTCGGTTTTTTGGGACTCACAACTCAGGCTTGGCTTTGGAAGTTTGAATCTTGGTACAGACTGTGGTGCATGGTCCTCTACCTTTATACTATTTTACGGATATTTTTAATTTTTGTTTATTATTTAACTACAACTCTTACCTTAATAATTAATATTTAAAAATAATTAATATTTTTTATTTTATCTCTCTCTCTCTCTCTAGTATCTACTTTTTAATCTATTTCTATCATCTAGGCTCTACCTCATGTCTAAAACAACCAAAATAATGATTAATAATAATGAAACTTATTTAAATTTAGAAAATAAAAATCTTAAGAAAAGGTCCGAGACTACTAAAATTTTGGTTTCTACAGTCATTTCAACCCCAACATCTAAAAAACAAAAAATTATGAGCATTTCTATAGTTTGAAGTCATTTTAATATATTAAAATAAAAAAATATTAGGAGTGTGAGGAAGAAGAAATGACATAGTGCAAATATTGTATGAGAATTTTAACTTGTAAGAGTACGTTTGAGACTGTGCACCTTAGGAGGCATGTCGAAATATACACAAAAAAATAGTGCATTAGATCCTAGGCAAACACAACTTAGCAATGTATTTTTTGAGGTTGGATTAAGTACAGTCTCAAAGTTTACTCTCTTCATATACCGCAACGAGTTGGGTAGGGACATGACCAAACTTATCACATTGATGAGTCTTTCGATTAGATTTTTGGAAGATCCAATGGTAGTGAGCATCATACAAATATATTTTCAACCTACTTATCTTAGGATTCCTATGTCCACATCTAGGAATGACATACTAAAATTTTATAAGTTAAAAAAATGAATAATAATTAATGAATTTATGGCATATAGTGGAGTGATGTCTGTGTTGTCCGGTATCTGGACAAGTCATGATGATTCATCTTATGCATGTTTACCGCTCACTATGTAAATTCAAAATGAACAATGAATAAAAAAAATTTAAGATTTTCTGAGATATTCTATCCTTATGATGGTCCGACCTTTTTTGTGTGTATGATAAAGATTTTTAGAAAATATAATTCAAATAAAATTTTAGTATCATATTCGATAACGCATCTAATAATAGAGCAATGATTAATATATTTGTTAGGAATATTAGTGATGCACCATTATGAGAGATTTTTTATGTCAGATGCATATGTCACATAATTAATCTGATTGTACAGACGAGTATGAAAGTGTGTTTCTCTGTTTTGGATAATATACATAATATACTAAAATACATTCGCATGCCTTGCAGATAACAGATGTTTGGTAGTCTCTATTTATCTATGAATCTTAATAATAAGCAACTTCAATCGGATGTGAAATATCATTGGAATTACACAAATCTGATGTTAGAGTCAAGTGTTGGATACGAACACGTGATATCCGACTACATCAATAGTAAAAGTGACAAACCTTTTATTTGACGATAGTGACTGTGCTACAGGAATTTTATTTATGAAAATCCTAAAGATTTTTCTAACATGATGAACATGTGTTCGTCGGTTTATATTTTTATGACTTGTATTGCACTCAGGTAATTATGCAACATTAATAGTATTTTTAGGAAGTATCTAGCTGACTCGACACTTGTCATATGGTTTTACATGTGTTGGATACTTAAAGTATTGATCCACTATTCCATCTCTTTATTATCTCACTGCATGCATGGATCATAGGATTAAGATGAAAGGGATAGATAATATTTTGGCCTATATTTCTTCGTGCATGAACCTAGAAGTCTAACCTAAAGGGTTTATTCACGAGATGTTGACTGATATTTTCACATACTACGATACTAGGTATAGTGGTAGTAGTAGTGAGATTGTGAGTACGGACATGGATATCATCTTTAGAGATGATGATTTTTTCATTTAATTAGCAAGGGGGAAATGACGGAGTGAACCATCACATAGGAGCAGCTTTTTCGATACTTAGATATTAATTACTGCTCAATCCTATCATATTCTGATACTAATAATTTTGGTATATTATAGTGGTAAAAATCATATGAGTCCACTTTTCCCGTGCTATCTAGGATGATACGGGATCTACTGACTCCTTCAGTGTCGAGCGTAGTATCGGAATCTATTTTTTTTGTTGTAGTGAATGTAATTTTGGATAGGAGATCGAAATTACGTCCAGATATTGTTGATGCCTTAGCATACATGAAGGATTGAGAGGATTCGAGGTTTAGCATCCAGGATCGTGATGGGACAGAGACTACAGGCACTGCGAAAGCAGATGAGTTGATTACTGATGATAATTCATATGATAGTGATTTTGATGTTGTAATTAAGGATGATCATGATATGTCGATGGATGATTGATGAGGTTGCCCGTTGCCATTCTCATGTCATTGCCACTTGATGCCTCAAGGTTGACGATTGTGAGATTGCGACAAGCCGACACCCGATCACGACACTTATGTTATATTTATGCTTATGTTTATGAGTTTTGTGTTATTCTTGATTTTGATTTCGATATTTTGTTTTGTATGTTTTTTTATTTACATTGTATTTGCTTTGGTTTGAGATTGGCCAATTGGATATTTGATTTGTGTTTGACTTTATGACTTTATAATTTATGTTAAAGAAATATTGTATTTAATTTATTTTCGTGTTTACAAATTTAATTAAAAATTCTATAATTTAATTCTAATAAATTATAATCTAAATCTATTGATCTAATTAAAATATAATTAAAATAAAAAAATTAAATTTTATAACTATTTAACAATTTAAGTTACAATTTAAATGTTTTTAAATATTATTTAATCTAATATATATTTTATAATTGCATAAATATTAAAAATAAAAAAAATTAATTTTTTTTAAACCGGCCCGTACGGCCTAACCCGGCACGGTAAAATAACTGGTTGTGCCCGTAGGCAGTGTCGGGCATTGCCTAAAGAAACCATGCTGGGTTAAGCACGACACTGAACAATAACTGTGTCATTCCTGACCCGGCACGGAAGCATGGTCGGACTGACTAAAAATGGGTCGGGTCCGCCCAGAATGACCCGCTTGACTAGAGGTGTCAAACGTGCCGGGCCGGCCCGGCACGTTCAAAAACCGTGCCCGGGTGAAGCAAAGCACATGCCGTGCCGTGCCTGGCACAAGCCGTGCCGTGCCCGGCCCGGCACGGGTCCATCCCGTGCCGGTTCACGCAGGCATGCGTGGCACTGGCGGCGTGCCACGCGTGCCGTGTCGTGAGTCGTGAGTCGCGACTCACGAGTCACGACTCACAGTCACGACTCACTGAGTCGTGACTCGTGACCCAACCGGGCCCTGCCCCCGGTAAAAAGACCGCGGGTCAGGTCCAAACAGACCCGCCCCGCCTGCCCTGCCTTGTTGTGCGCCCGTGCCGCCTGGCCAAGCCAAGCCGTGCCCACGGGCCGTGCCCGGCACTGCACGATAGCACGGCTGGGCATGTGAAAAACGGGCCGTGCCGTGCTGGGCCGGCCCATTTGACACCTCTACGCTTGACACCTCTAGACTAAATATGTCTCTCTATTTTGTCAGGGACCATAAGTCATGGGTGGTGAAAACTTCATATTACCGATTCAGTATGATTGTGTATTGGTAAAAACTCATGAATTATTTTATCATCTGACTCTGAATAAATTTTCTACTCGGGAAATCTTTCCCCAACTGAACATAATTTGAATTTTTTATTAGGTATGATGATTCTAAGTAAAATTATGCTAAGTAGCAACATTCCCAAATGTAGCCCATGAGTGACTCTATCTACTAAGTGGTTACTCAGGTAGGGTTACATGTAAGAAAAGATTTATAGTAAATCCAAGTGTAACATTTGGATTGATACTCTCTGCAAACTTGCTAAAAAATAATACATGATTAAAAAGTCATATTTGGTCTCACTGAATTTTTATTTTTTGTTAGAATATTTTTTATCCACTTTGATTACTAGAAGAGTATTAAAGAAAAACACATGTCAAGGTTTTAGATGTTTATTTATCATGTTCTAAAGAGTAACTAAGAATAAAAAAAGTAATTCTAAAAATTCTGAGACACAGTAAATAATCTATCTTTAGGATTTTGGATTTGAAATGGTATACAGTAAAAGGTTTATTAGACCATGTATGATTCATTAGGTAGATTTTGGTTAAATTAGATCTCTCCAAATATATTTTTGAATGCTTTTACTAAGTAAAAATAATTGAGTTATATTAATCATAAATTTTTTTTTTATGAAATTCAATGCTATTAGGGTTTGTTAACATAAGAAGTGTGAAGTTTAACCTTATGATCCATATAAAATGTGTAAATATCCGACATTTGATAGATGATCCATATATTAGAAGTTTAACCTTATGATCCAAATATATTTTATTATATTGTTATTTTTAATTTATTATTATTATTGATAAAATATGCTTTTTTTATTTTGTGAAAAATATGTAAAATAATCTTAATTTGACTATTGATAGATGACCCAAATGAGAATATACATGCAATGAGTCCAAAATACACAAATGTATAGAAGAAATCTAACTGATAGAATATATAATTTAATTTGCTCAATCATAAATAGAGTTTTCCTAAAAATTTTTTGATCTTGCAAATAAATGTTAGTGGAAATAAAGACAATTAAATTTGATTGTTTGAAAAGAAAATTCACAGAAATTAAATTAATAGAATATTAATGAATAAGTACGGCACAAGAAAATAATAAGGATTAAAATTGAATAATATTATATTAACTGATTTTTGAGTTTTTGTTAATAATTATTATAATATTTTCAAAACAAGAATATAGAGAATAAAATATAATTATTTGTAAAGTGATTATTTATTTTTGTGTTGATAATCTAAGAATTTAAAATAAAAATATAAATAAAACAATCAATAATATTAGAAAGAAGGAAATGACATGTTATCTTAGAAAAGAATTTTGTACTCCTATCTAGTAAGTATTTTAATAGATAAACTCTATGAGGATGTCTGCAAGGTTTCAATAGTTATTATGTATTTCTCATTATTGTGTACAACTTTAGGTCTCCTCTTCAAAAATTATGTCCAGTTTTTTCTTCGATTACATATCTTTATGCAATGAGTACATTGAAATGTCTTCCACATGTATCATTGTTGTAATAATTAATATTAGTTTCTCTAAAAAATAAAATTATACAATACCATAATTTTTGGCCTATAGAATTAGGGTTCACCCTGTCTACTTTCCCTTTTTTTTATTTCTGTCAAAAAAGAGTCTTGATTAGGGTTTTTGTCTCATGCCACCTCGCACACCATCATGTTTTCCATCTCGCACCAACATGCACACCACTATGTGCACTACCACACACAACACGACATGCTTTTCCCCTCAGATTACTTTGCACACAAATAAAAAACATCTACCTATTTGTGCATCACTGTCCTCTCCTTGCATATGCTTGCACTATGCGTGTGCCTATACTCTATGTATGTTAAAAAATATCAATTTTTTTTACATTTTGTGTGCCTTCATGTCTATTATAGGATTTGTAAACTCTTACTCACACAATTCAATTTTGATATCATGCTATGAATTTTGATGCAAAAAAAAAGTAAACAATACTCAATGTAAAATTATATACAAATAAGGTTCTCCAACCAAGAATATGAAATGTAAAATAGAATACAAAAACTATAAAAAGAAGTAATTAAAGAAATAAAAAGAAGGAATGAGATATGAGTATGAAACAATCTATGAAATCAAGTGTAATATACTTTTACTCTGTCCCTTTCTGAGAGTGTGCGAAAGGTCAAGATTAAAGAGATTGACTGCATAATCATCTTTCTCCTTAGTAAGCTCGTCTTTGGTTAGAGATGATTTGTGATATATCTCTTTCGTGATATAGATTTAATATCTTGAGTGATCAAGTTTATTAATTATTAACTTAATATCATTATATACTGATAAAAATTATTGATATATATGATGATTTAATTAGAGTAATATCATATTAAGTACCAACAAGCTCAATTTTAATCGATAGGTTATTCTCTTATTTAATTGTTGGTCTACCCAAAATTATAGGTAAGGGAGGAAGAATATTTGATCTAAGTGCAATGTTTTGATTCACCCTTCCTAGCCGCAATAAAAAGTGAGTCTTAATCATAAAAGATAATATTCACATACATTTAAAATCATATCAATCTCTAGTAAAAGGTATTTATATATTCTTTGAGAATTCAAATATTTACGGATGATACATTTCAAGATCTTAAATGGCAATTTCTCTCATCGTGAAGATTCTTCGAGGATGACATAAGTATTTTTAAAATTCTAGGAGACAAGTTATATAGTCTCGTTTAAGAGGCATGATCTGAAAGGATATATAATAAGAAAAGATTAAAGAGAATATTTATTTTGATGAGATAAATTATTATGTTTAAAATTACATTTCCCCAAAAAACTTTGGAATACTCTTTTCAAGCATGAGAGTCCTAACTATTTTAATCAAATACATTGAAAATTGAATAGCAAGATGAAATATAATATACTTAATATCAAATATCATGCAATTGATATCCTTAATTAATGAGTAAAAATCATTGGGAATCCTATGTGTGGGTAATCATAAATATTTTGAATTTTGTCTATGTAATAAATCTCAAAATAATTATTATTCTTACTTTTCTAGGAGACAGTTACTTAAAAAATATAAAATTTTATCGTAATTTTTTTTATATGCGTGTTAGTATTGAACTTGACTCTGAATATTTGATTAACTATAATTGCCGTGATTTTTAAAAGAGATCTTAATCATTGAATACTTCTTCATACATCTTAGTATGTAAAGAGCTTAGTCATGATTAACATGTCAAAGGTAATTTAAAAAATGATTAATTATACGTACCTCGTATGTTATATTTGATCTCATATGTTATAGTTAATCATGCTTAGGATTTTTCTATAAGTAATAGAATTAATTGAAAGTATCATATCAAAAGTAAAATTAATATTTAGATCAATATAAGTATTTGCTAGAGTCCAACCTAAAAGATTAATATTTACAAGAGTATCAAGTGCATATTTTCTATGTGACAAGATGACGTTCCTCATCTAATAAGTCATCTTTATGTAAAGGAAATATTCAAGTCTCTTAAGAATTTTTTTTAATTATGTTTGAAGTTATCAATTGTATTAAATATTTTTTAACTCATCATCTTCCATAATTAGAATATCACCATGTAAATAATTAGCAAAATTATTATGTCATTAGAATTCTTTTAGAACAACAAGGAAAAATCTGCAATATATCTATATAATGCAAACAAAGTGGTTTTTATTGAAAATCCTGACAAAATAAGCCTTCAATGATTGCTTAAATCATGTATAATGTCTTTCATAATTTTTAAACTATAATTGATTGTATTGATCAAAATTTTGGTGGATGTTCCATAAATACTTTCTCCTTTGTATCATCGTGAAAAAATAAGATTATGTATTGTGATCATCTTTACCGATGGAGAGTGCTAATAGTTCTTATTAAATATCTAATTGTATCCCCTCTCAACTAGTCTTTCCTCAAGGTTATTTATATTTTTATTATGATTTGTCTTTACAATGTATATTTATCTGTAATTAATAATAGATATTTTCAAAGGTTGTAATATTAGTTCTCAAGTTTCATTAGAGTGAATAACATATATCCCTTCTATCATAGTCTAATGTTATCTTGAATGAGATATTATCTTATAAGGAGCCTTTGGTATGCTAATACTACTACGAGAAATAATAAGAAAAATAAAATAAGGAATAAGAGAATAATATGATAAAAACTTATGAAATCAGGCACTGCTACATCTCGCATATCCTTCTCAGGTAGTGATATGAAGGTAAATTTTAGAGGGACAGGTTGTGGGATCATTTGATTTTTTGGTAGGTTTGCCTCAGGTCTAATAAGATTGGACATCTCTCTCTCTCTCTCTCTCTCTCTTGGTTTAAACTCTTAAGTCGTGGATGACCAATTCTCATAATTGCCAACTCAATATTAGTTTATATTAGTGTAGATTTTTGTTCTACCTTGTCATTCAGGTTAGAATAAGATCACAATACTCGAGAATCCTCATTTTTTTAGACTTAATATAATCTTAATTTATTGATATGTTTGATTACTTAATAAAAGTAATATTATACTGAGTACCAATATGATCATATGTAATTAATGAGTGACTCTCTTTATTAATTATTAATCTTGATATTATTATTGATAAGAGAGGAAATGTAATAGATTCATGTGTGTTATTTAGATTCACATTTTTCTTAGACTCGTTAAAGAATATGAAATGATCAAAAATATTATATCCGTATTAATTAAAATTTTACCAGTCTCTAATGAAAAAAATTTATATTACCTTCGTTCCGAAATGATAGTCTAATATCGCGCAAGAATTTATTCTATAATGATGATCCGATATAATAAAGTAAAGTTTAATTTATTTGTAAAGTCAGTTTTACTATATTGATGGCTTCCTAGTTTTAACTAACAGTTACATGAAAGCTTATCGATCCAGTTATTTATCATTAATGGTTTTCATGCACTTCCTGAAATATCAAAAAGATATCATTGAGCTTCTCAAATGGTACTGCCGGAAAGAATTTTTTACTACAGCAATGAGCTCATCGATGTTCTTAGTTGCCTACTGATGCTGAAGGGAGTGGATGACATTAAAGAAGCCAAGATTCTATTATTTATTATTGAAGTTTACTATTTATATTTAATTTAACTGATTTTGAGATCTAGTTAGTGGATCCTGTACGTAACATAACATGATCAAATTTTACACCAATCGAATACTCTCGAAAAGATCTTTACAAAAAATACAGTCATGGGGTTTTCCTGCTATTTGGTTTTTTATTTTCAAAGAAGTGCATGAATCGAACAATCATTTCGGAACAGAGGTAGTATATTTTTTAGATACTAGAATATAAAAAAATGCATCTCAAGGTTCTAGATGTTAGTTTTTCTCATCTTTGAGAGTAATTCAAATTAAAATAAGTATATTCAAAAAATTTAGAAGTCAAGTTAAATAGTCTTTCTTTAGAATATATGATTTGAAAAAATATTAATAAATGATAAAAAATAATATTCGATTGATGAGATAGATTACATTTAAAAGTATCTTTCTAAAAATATTTCAGAATATTTTTTCAATGTAAGAGTTTTTGAGTCATTTCAATCAGATGTCTAGTATTATTAATTAGTTGAAATTATATAAATTTATTTTTGTCTTACTACCTAAAATGATATATGATTTTATGATTCTTTTAGTATCTAGCATAATATTGAAGTTTATTTTTTTTTTTGTGGTTGTTAATGTGATTTCAGATAGGAGGATAATACTATAACTAGATATCATTGAAATATTGTGCTGCTTACAAGATAAAATTCATGAATGAGTTTTTAAGAAAATGTCTAAGTTTTACAAGAACCTGAGCTGTGATGACTTCTAATCTGAACCACACAGAGTGATATCAGATTGATGTGCTTTTATATTTGACTTTGAGTTTAATTTATATTTTCTATTAATTAGTGTAACATATTGTTTATATTTAATTTAAAAAATATATTTTTTTTAATTTGATTTATCAATCAATGCACTGCCAAGTGGGTAATGCATGTCATGTGCAATGCAGCTTAGCAGCTATCACTGCAAAGTGCCAAGTGCCAGAATGCTGCTAGCACTTGGTCCTCTGACTATGCTTGACCCTAACCCTAAATTGTAGCTGGCCTGGTCATGCCTACATGACTTTGATCCAACTTGCAATAGCATATTCGAATACTTCAGACATCCCATTGGGTTGTCCCGGGCCTACTTAATTGGTTTGAATACTTCGAAACAATTGTGCCATGTCAAGAATGGAATCTTGTCCTGACCAAGCCACAAAATTTTGGGTTGTACTTGTTCAATATGACCTACTTGACATCTCTATATATATATTACCTTTCCTAATCTATAATTCATAAATGATTGTACGGCTCGAAATTCTTGTAGGTGCTTCATATATCTCTTCAAGATTATCATAATGAAATATATTTTTAAAATTTCACTGTTGTATCCTTTATCTGTGAGATATTTTTAGATAAATAAAAACATGTAATGAGAGCATTTAGGTTACTAGTGAGTAGATATTTTAATAGTTCATACCAAATATCTATGTGTATCTTCTTATTATAAATCTCATTTTAAGATAATTTATTTTTTTATCTTGACCCGTCATCATTATGAATATTCACCTACAATTAATAATAGAAATTTTAGAAGATTGTGATACTAGTTCTTAAATATCATTAGACATACGGGTATGCTTCTCATCCAACATGGCCTAATGATATTCTAGTTAAGGTAATATCTTAGAATGAGTCTTGAATATCTTAATATCATCCTAATAAATAAAAAAATTAAATAAAGGAATAAAGTGAGATTATGATCAATCCTATGGAATTCCTTGCTAAGTACAACGCATCTATCTTTTCTTGAGAATTATTAGAAGATTAATATCTGAAAGATTGTCTGCATGATCATTTGATTTATTGGTAAGCTTGTTTCTGATTTGAGAAAATTTATTTGTCTTTATTTTTTAGTACAAACCATAGTTCTCGATAGTCAAGTCTCATTGTTATCAACTCAATATGAGTTTGTACCAGTGAAGATCATGAGTTACTGCATCATGTGGTTCTGAATAAAATCTTACAACTCGAGAAATGTCACTCTCTTTTAAATTTAAATTGTTTTGAATTTATTAGTAGTATGATAATTCTTTGAGATTAAGATTATTTTGAGTAGCAACATGCTCAAGCTCATATATATTCGATGAGTGACTCTTTTTACTAAGTGGTGGTCTAAATAGAGCTGCATGTAGAGGTGTCAACCAGGCCGGGCCGGCCCTGGCCGGCACAAGGCACGACACGGTTCAGCCGTGCCTGTGCCGGCCCGGCACTGAAAAATTCCGTGCCCGGGTTAGGCACGAGCCGTGTCGTGCCGTGCCTGGCCCGAGCCGCTCTGTGCCTGACCCGGCACGGTTCGGGCCGCGGCACGGCACACCGGCACGGGTTTGTCCCGTGCCGGGTGCCCCGTGAGCCCGACCCCTCGATGCCCCTCCCGCAAAAAAAGACTATGGGTCTGGTCTGATTCTACCCGACCAGCGGTCCCCCATATCCCGAACCGCTCGGACAGGCAAGCCCGAGCGGGCCAAGCAAGGCACGGCACGGCCCGCCGTGTCTATGGGCCGTGCCAGGCCAGGCACAGCACGGTACAGTACCCGTGCCTGGCCCGGCACGGTGGCAAGCTCGTGCCCTAAAAATTCGGGCCGGGCCGGCCCAGTCCGTTTGACACCTCTAGCTGCAGGTATGAATGAAGGGTAATGGATCCAAGTATAACATCTGAATTGATACTCTTTTTAGGCTGATTAAAAAATGATGTATGGTCAAAAAATAATATTTGTACTTGCTAAAATATTTTTATCTTTAAATAATTTTATCTTTTTTAGTGAAAAATATTTTTATCTTTTTTGGATACTTGAGTATTCAAGGAAATTAAATGTCATGATCTTATATGTCAATTTGTTTTGTTATGTCAGGCAATTAAGGACAAAACAAGTGAATCTAGAAATTATTTGAGATAATCTAGATAGTGTTTCTCTAGGATTTTGGATTTGAAAAGGTTAATGTTAGACGAATACATCTGATTGATTGTGTAGATTATGGTTAAAATATTATTTATAAGTAGGAATGTCTTAGTTGTCTCAATTAAATATATATTTTTCAATTAAGCAATTCCATTTTTGTTGGGATGTATAAGTTCATTAAGTGTGAAGTATAATTCTATGATTCATACAATAGATATTAAATTTGTATGATATATATTATATTATGTTGTTATTTTTAATTTTTCTATTATTTTTATTGAATTGAGTCTTTATTATTTTATGAAAATTTTGAAAAATAAAAAAAAAACATATGATCTATTAGTAAAGTGTTTTATCTATGCATATCTTCTGCAATATCAACAAAAGTAATCACATACATAAAATTCCCTCTAATCATATTTTTACTAGTCCTTATACTAACAAAGCATCATTATTCGAATGTGTCTCAACTAGAGGTGTCAAACGGGCCGGCCCAGCACGGCACGGCCCGTTTTTCCCGTGCCCCGCCGTGCTACCGTGCAGGGCACGATATTTTATCCCACGGGCACGGCACGGCCCGTGGGCACGGTTCGGACGTGCCGTGCCGTACCCGGCCCGCTCGGGCACGTTTGCTCAACCGGGGTCCGGGTCCCGGGAGCCAAGAGGCAACACTGTTGCCTCTTGCGTGTTGCAAGTTGCAACAGCCAAGCACGGGCACGGGCGCACGGCCCGTGCTTGGCACTTGGCAGTTGGCTTGGCCTTGGCACTTTGAAATAATTTTTTTTTTTAAATTTTTTTATTATTTTTCTGTTTATCTTTATTTAAGTTTATGTAATAAAAAAAAATAAAATTTTTTGTTTAAAAATATTACATTTAAAATTAAATGTAAGTATGTAAAAAAAAATTAGAAAATTTATTTTTTTTTTCAATTAAGTTTAGCATTTTTTAATATTATAATGTATTAATTAAATATTAAGATTTAAAGTTAATAAATTTTAAAATAATATTTAAATCTTAAATTAATAATTAAATACATTAAGTTAGTAAAAATTTTAATGAAAAAAAATTTAAACTACGCAAATAAAAATTACCATTCATGCTTTTGAAACCAAAACTCCGAAAAAAAAAAGTATAAGTTTCAACTTCAACACAACGTATAATACAAAGTACAAACAAAGCGTATAAAAAATAAATATATCGAAAAAAAAGAGCAGATGAGCATCAATCGTCAAGCGGCATATAATGAGAATCATCAGCCGCAACATCAAGATCAGTATCATATGGGTCATCATCATCGGCAATCAGCTCCTCCGCCATCGTAGTGGATGTGGATGCGACTGCAGTGTCTGTCACAGTCCCAGCTTCAGCACGATCACTGATGCTAAATCTCGAATCCTCCCAATCCTTCAAACATGCCAAGGCCTCAACCATATCTGGACGTAATCTCGATCTCCTATCCGAAATCACGTTCACTGCAACAGAAAAAGCAGACTCCGATGCTACGCTCGACACCGGAGGAGTCAGTAGATCCCGTGCCATCCTAGATAGCACGGGATAGGCGGACTCATATGATTTCCACCACTGTAATAAATCAAGATTCTTATTGTCAGATGGTGATAGGATTGAGCAGTAATCGGTATCTAAGTACCGAGACAGCTCGCTCCTATGTGAAGGTCCACCCCTACGTTTCCCCCTCGCTAGGTTAATGGAATATGGGTCATCTCCGAACAAGGTATCAGAGTCCGTACTCACAGTCTCAACACCACCACCACCATACCTAGTATCGTAGTATGTGAACAGGTCTGTCAACTTCTCGTAAATGAACCCTTGAGGTGGCTCTTCCAGGTTCATGCACGAGGAAATGAAAGTCAGGGTGTTTTCAACCCCTTCCACCTTAGCCCTAGGGTCCATGCATGCTGCGAGGCAATAAAGAGATGGAATGGTGGACCAGTACTTCAGGTACTTGGTCTCCATCTCTGCAACCATAAGGCTGAGCGTCGGGTCCGCTCGATACATCCTAAACATGCTACTAATGTTGCATATGCAACGGAGTGCAATGCAAGTGGTGGGTGTATAAACCGACGAACACATGTTCGTCGTGTCATAAAATATCTTCAGGAATTTCATAAATGAAATTCCTGAAGCCCAGTCAGTGTCGTCAATAATAAGTTCGCCACTCTTACTATTGACGTAGTCGGATATCACGTGTTCGTATCCAACACATGATTCCAACATCAGGTACGTGTAATTCCAACGATGTCTCACATCAGATTGGAATTTCTTCTTCTTAAGATTCGCAGACAAACAGAGATTACCAAACTCTTGTAGTCTGCGAGGAGTGCGAATATACTTGAGTGCATTGCGTATATGTTCCAACGCGGTGGAACACACCTTCATACCCGCTTGAACTATAAGGTTAATAACATGACACATGCATCTGACATGAAATATCTCTCCTAAAGGTGCGTCTCTAATATTCCTAACAAACATATTGATCGCTACTCCATTATTCGCAGCATTATCGAAAGTGACACTAAAAATTTTATTTTGAATTTTATATTCCCTAAATATTTTCATCATACACTCAAAAATGGCCGGGCCATCATGAGGATGAAGAATCTCAGTGAATCCTAATATTTTTTTATTTATTGTCCAGTTTGAATCGACATAATGACTCGTGATACATGCATAAGAAGAATCATCGTGACATGTCCATATATCGGACGTCACGGACACCACTCCACTAAATGCCAAAAATTCATTAATTATTTTTTGTTTTTCTAACTTATATATCTTTAGTATGTCACTCCTAGATGTGGACCTAGGAATCCTACGATAGGATGGCTGAAAATAAGTCTGCATGATGCGGACTACCCTCGGATCTTCCGAAAATCTGATCGGAAGACCCATCAATGTGATGAGCCTGGCCATGCCGTCCCTACCCAACTCGTTGGAGTATACGAATGGACTAAACTTTGAGACTGAACTCGATCTAGTCTCAAAAAATGTAGTGCCAAGTTGGGTTTGCCTAGGATCTAACGGTCCATGTTTTTTGGAGCATATTTCAGAATGCCTCTTTAGGTGCCCAGTCCCACATGTACTCTTGCATGTTAAAAGTCGCATACAATATTTGCACTGTGCCATTTCATGTTCCTCACCCCTAACATCTAATTGTGTTATGATTTTAAAATGTGTCCAAACTACAGAAGTCCTCCTAGTTTTTTGTTTTTTAGAACTTTGGGCTGACATGACAGGAGAAACCAAAGTTTCAGGAGCCACGGACGTTTGTGTAACACTAACATTTTCATTTTCCAAATTTAAATATGTGTTAGGTGAATTCGTCATTTTTTTTTCGTACGTTTTTCTAGAGAGAGAAGATTTAGAGAGAGAAAATAAAACAAAAAGTAAATTATATTACCCGGTAAAAGCAAAGAGGTCTCTCACGTGAAAGATGCACCGAAGCCCGCAGGAAGCTTTGAAGTTCAAAACTCAAATTGAGTTTCACGAAAATTCAAGCCGAAATCAATAAAACGAGGGCTGAGCGAGAAAAGCACGGTTTATGTGAGAGAGAGAAAAAATTGAGAGGATTAATGTTTTTGAAAAACATAAATTCTATAGGGAGGGGGGTAGATTATATAGCCTAAAAAAAGTTTTTGTTTAAAAAAAAAATTATTTTTTTATTATTTTTTTGAATTTTTTTATTAAATTTAATGGGCAGAATCACGAGGACCGTCGGATTCTGCCCCCTAGCCGTTGGCGTCGAATCCAACAGCTGAAAATCGATCTAAGTTTGAAATTTTTTTTTTTTTCCCGTTATTTTTTTCATTTTTCTCGGTTTTCGGCGGAAAAGACCGCGGGTCGGGTCTGTTTGGACCCGACCCGCGGTCTTTTTTCCGGGGGGGGCCCTAGTGCTGGTGGTTCGAGCACGAGTCACGACTCAGTGAGTCGTGACTCGTGACCGTGAGTCGCGACTCACGAGTCAGGGGTCACGCGGTCACGCCACGGCACGCGTGGCACTGGCGGCATGCCACGCGTGCCTGCGGGACCGGCACGGGATGGACCCGTGCCGGCGTGCCGTGCCTAGGCACGAGCCGTGCCGGGCCAGGCACGGCACGGCTCGTGCCATGCACGGCACGTTTCGTGCCTTGCTTCGACCGGGCACGGCACGGGCCCGGGCACGGTTTTTTAACGTGCCGGGCCGGCCCAGGCACGGCCGAACCGTGCCGTGCCTCGTGCCGGGCCGGGCCGGCCCGGCCCGTTTGACACCTCTAGTCTCAACTTAATCTTGATTCTAGATTGACATGTAGTCTGAGAAGATATGATACTTTTTTATACCTGGTATGTCTCATATTCTATGATTAAAATATCTTAAAGATTAAAGTATTCTCAACTTAATTATTGATAGGTGACTAAGTAGAGATTACACAAATGAGGTAAAAATACTAAAACATATTGAATAAGTTTTTATCATTAAAAAAAGGACATATAATTCAATATGCTCAATCATAGAATCAGGAAGTGAGTTTTATGGAAAAACAACTCATGAAAACTAAACTAATAAGATAATTAGGGATAAGTATGACTCATAAAAATAGCAAGATTTAAAGCTTAATAGTATTATATTCAATGATTTTTGGGTTTTTGTTATTTTGCTATAAAATCATTTTCAAAATAAGAAAATATATATTAAGGCATTATATGTCAATTTATCTTATCCGTGAGAGTAATAAATAGCAACAAATATGCATATAAAAATTTTGGAAGGTAATCTAGTTAGTCTCTCTCTAGGATGTAGAATCTAGAAGGATATAGTATTGAAAAAAGATAGAAAAAGTATCTGATTGATGAGGAAGATTATGGTTAAAAGTGTCCCATATAAATATCTTAGAAGACTTTTTTCAAGTAGGAGTGTTAGAATTATTTAAATAGATATTTATTTTTTTAATACTCACTTTGCCTTAGTATATATGAGTGTATCAAATTAAATGAATTTTTATTCAAACTAGACTAACATGTAAGATATGGAACTATAATTTTTTTTAATTGACTTGTCTCATTCTTTAGGATTATTTTTTTAAGAATTGAGTAAATATTCTTAAATTGGACAGTGATGAGTGATTGAACTCATAATGCACAAGTAAAATATCTATCACCAACAAATATCTAGAAGGATATCATATTGTCGAAGAGATAATATAAAATTCATTATACTCAATTTTAAATATAGTTTTTTATCAGAGTGTTTCGATCATATAAATAAATATTCGTAGAAATAAAGGCAAAATTTGTGGAAGTAATAAAGGCTCATGCTAGATACTATTATATCTTATAATTATTGATTAATTATTATTGATTATTATAATATTTTTAGAACATGAAAAAATTATAATGAATATAATATAATTATTAGTAATTTGACTGTTTGCTTATGTGTTGATATTATATGAGTCATTGGTGACTTTAAGAGAAATAATCATTGATATTTGAAAAAAAAAGAATTTTTTGTTGTCCTAGAGAGAAGTTATTTATATTCATCTCTAATAGATATTAATCTCTATGTGAGAAGTCCTTGTTATTGTTTTATCTCAAATTGTTATCATGCATAATAGTGTGCCACCATGCACCACAACTATGCACACCCAAAGTTACTGCTCAAAAATTATTATTCGCCACTATGCACCTCTTGCTTCTCAACTATGTGCCTGCTACAATAATTGTGTGCACCTCTGCTGTCACCACCGTATGTGGATGCTATCTTCATTATTTATACATTTGCTGTGATCGCCATGTGCACCTCTGTTTTCACCACCACATATGCCTTCCCTCATCACTTTGCATGCTTATTATTTTTTGTGATTTTTTTTATCAATCCTTACTCTTATATCATGTTAGAATAAAAATACTAAAAAAATAAATGGAAATAATATGATATTCAAATATTGAATACTTTTATATAATGAGAAATGTGATTAGGGCAACACACATGTTGTATGCTTCCATCAAATGTACAAGTAAAATTAAAATGATAATGTAAAAATCGCAACATGTCACAATAGCCAAACACACTAAACACGGTGAGATCAATTGACCCATATAATTTTGGGCCATAGAGAAAATCTTTATTAATCTAGCATAAAAAAGTAGGTATATGTCCTCAATTTTTACTAGGTTATCCTTGGTGATAAACTTTCATAAAAATATCAATCAAAAATAAAAAGACTTACACAAATCACTAATAATTTAATATTAAAATTTTAAAAAAAGAGATTTCAAATACTTTAAAATACCACACTCGCTGAAACATTTTTGTATTTGTGTCTCCATTTTTCTTGAGGTCCACCACTTTTTCTTGGAAAATGCTTCTCGGCCACTAAAAACATATTGTTAGAAGTTCAATTGTCTTGAAACACTAGGAATATCTCAAAATATTTATTGCACTTTAGTTTTTTTACTGTTGCAGTATGATTATACTATTGTTTCCACTGTGAATTGCTGGTGATTATAATCGTTGGAACCTCTAGAATGTGCGCTATCACTCTTGCATCTTAACATGGCAATAATTTTGATGGAAATGATTTTCTGATGCCAAGATTGGAAAAGCTAGTGTTTGGTGTGGTTCAGGAAATAGAAGAGAGACATAAGAGAGAAATAATTTTATTAATTTGAAAAATTAATTTAAAATATAAAATGAAAACACACACACACACACACACATATTATTTGGAGCAACACACATATAGGTTGTTCGCAAATAATGAAAAATAAATAAAATAAGCAATAAACATAAAATAAAATAAAATTCAGCTAAAGTAATTTTTCATATTTTTTGGATCAAAAATATCAATCTCATTATTAATAAATTTTAATATGCCGAGTTTTATTAAAATTTAACTTTATATTTATTAAAGTTTATTTTTTTTGTTTATGATTTATTGAGATCACCCAACTTGTTGGATGTTCCAATTAGTTTTGATCTTTATATAAGGGTGTTGCATGTATCTAGTTGTGTAATTAACTTGAATAAATGTTAAGTTTTTTTTTTTTCACTTAATCTTCTGCACCATATATGAGAACTTTAGGGAAGTGAAAACACAAGGGGAGTTTGTGTGTTGAGGAGGGCCAGGACGTAAATGGGTGAGGGCTTGCTCACTCTCCTTCACTGTTTCAACCCACTGTGTTTGACATGTTTATGTGTGTAGGTGTTGACACGCACATCTTCAATGTTGTGGGAGAATTAGCATGCAACCGAAGTGTGCCTTTCTTGTTGAACGTTGGTGAGAGTTTCCGTCAGAATTCTGCTGGCAGTTTTTTCCAAAATATTGTGTTTGCTGTCTTTGAATCTCTGTTGTTTACTGTAAACTGTCATTTTTCAAAACATGCTCACAACTCTTAAACCTCTGTGCTACTTATTTTATGTTTCTTGCACTTTAATAATCTTCTGGTGGTTTTTGGTGCAATTTGAATAGCAAGTCGAAAACCAATACGAGTCTCTTACCACCTGCCTGATTATGATTTCACTGCTCCTCAGTCATTGCTTTTCTTAGATAACCTGTCCTTTCTATTTCTTCAGTCAAGGTGCTTAGTTTGGCGGGAACAATCATTTTTTGATCGTGTTGTGTCTATTGGATTTTCGATTTAGTACTATTCAAGAAGATTATCTGTATCAGTTTTTGACTTGGAGGGTCATTTGTTGTGCCTTCTATCCTCTTGGCATTCACCAACAGGGGACAATGACCAATTGACAATTTCTTGGTCCTGATATTTTAACTGTTACGAATTAAAATGTTATTGTCACATGTTCCACAATTTAGATGAGCATTTTATTTTGTCTTGGAATGACATCCAACAGAGTAGAAATCCATTCCAAGATGGTGTTTTTGGAATAACTTGTCCTATTACCTCTAGAAAGATATTTTAAGTCAAGACTACAAATCAAAGATCAAACCGGAAAGCTTGTTTTTTCCTATACAATTATAATCGATATTGTTGGGATTGTGGACATTATTTCCTTCATAACAATGAAACAACCTGAAGTTAGCAGTTGGAGATTGGCTTGTTTTTTCCTATACAATTATAATCGATATTGAAGAGGTAATCTCACTCGTCTGTCAGATGAGTACAATGCAGTTAGAAACCATATGTCCTATTGGCGCAGGGCTTTTGGTTGCTATCATTGACAAGTTTAAAATTGGAAGGATTCCTGATGTGCCTTAGTTAAGATCAGGAAAAGTTGTAGAGGTGAGATTGTGTTATCATAGGAGCAGATTGTTCATCATGAGGGAGATTTTGAACCTCCAGTATATGTGCTTAACAGGATTATTGCAATTACACATTATTACAGGTTTCTGCTATTTGGTTTGCGGGAAAATGAAGTGGATTTGCAATTTTGGAATCAAATTAAGATGCAAATGTGTTGATAAGTCATGAGATTGCAAAAATGTTTATGACTATTCCAACTGAATTTTTTTTCCATTCTCGTTGGATTTTATGAAAGATCCAGTAGTTATTTGCACAGAGCTTACATATGATCCGAGTTTAATATCTAGATGGTTGGAAGAGGGCTACTGTACCTCCCTTAATAATTAAATGAAACTGCTCCTCAACACTGCCTTGGTTTGCAATCATGCTCTGAGGAACTTCATGCAATTGTGCTCTGCCTAAGGAATCCCCTGTGATCCTTTAGACAATACAGATGCCTTTTCTTCAGCTCTACCCACCAAAGCAGCTATGGAAGCAAACAAGGCAACAGTTTTGGTTCTTGTTCTGCTCTGGCAAATGGATCTGCGGTGTCTGTGAGGATGGTTTTTAAAATAAAAAATGCTGCCACATGGACTTTCATGCCATGTGCTGTTGCCTTTAGGAAACAGTTTCTTCATTAGATGACTTAATTCTCACAAAGATTCATGCATGTACATTCAAGATCAGAATAGGTTCATTCCTTTATGTTGGAAATGCTTTTATTATGATGTATGATGCACAATGTGGAGAAGATGCTACTGAGGCGAGGCTTGCATTTGAACTGATGCCAGCTGGAGACATAGCTTCTTGGGCTGTTCTGATTGATCCTGTAATTTACAACACTATGATGGACATGTTCCATCCACATGGACTTTGGGAATACCACATGAATCTATATGGATTTACCAAAGATGTCACTTTTCTGGCCATAGTTACTGTTGGTGCAGAATTGGCAATGCTGGAACTCAGAGTACAAATTGTCGCTCAAGTTGAAAAATCTGGATTTAGCAAAGATGCTCCACTTGCAAATAGTTCTGTTTTTGCTGTTTACTTTCTCAAAATCAGCTAGAGGAGAATATTTTGAGTTTGTTTTGCCATTATTTTTTTAAAGTAATTTATGAGAATATTTTTTCAGCTAGGGAAGAGTATTGTTTAGTTTTTTTTATGTTATTTTCTATAAGTTGGATGTAAGTGAATATTTATCAATTTTTTTATCATTATTCTTTCCTTGTCATATAAGTGAGAATATTTATTTTTTTGTTGTTGTTATGATTCCTAAGTTGTCTAGGCGAGAATATTTTATAATTATTTTGCCGTAAAATTTATCTTGACAACACTATAATTTAGTTCTAATTCAAATTGATAGGTTATTTTTTTCTCCTCATATCTTGGTGTACTAAAATTTTGCACACCAATTAAATGAAAGGTGTTAAAGTTTGTTAATGTTTAGCATTATATTTATTAAGATTAAAATTTTCTTTGTTTGTGATTTGATATAAACACTTAACTTGTGGGTTATCTCAATTTTTTTTGTCTTTTATATAAGGGTTTTCTATGTGTCAACTTATATAAGGAAGTTGAATAAATATTTTTTATTTTTTCTGCTTAATCTTCTACATAATATATAGAGCGTAACACTTGCAATATTCTTATATTATGCAAATTTTGTATGCACGCCAAATTCAGTTAATATAAGTTGAATGATATGTAGTTCTGAGGAAACCAGTGGATAATTTTTGCGGTGGTGCTATACTTTCTTCATCATTATTGTTTTGTGTGTTTGATATTAGTGAATGTAACTTTTATTCTCTTTTTTTATGCATTATTTTTCTCGTAATTCGTTATGAGACTTTTGACTCAATGAAGACCATTATTGTTTAAGTTGATAAGGCCTCTGAATGTTAAACGGGCTTTCAAAATAGACTCTTTCAAGCTTGTTTTTAAATTTATCTTTACCCAAATTTGGCAAAGATCGACTAATGTAAGCTCGATTTTCATGTGTGAGCAGTAGTTTTTGTGATTTCATATACTTTGAACCTATTTTTAACTCTTTTTTTTTTACACCAAGTGGGTTTTCATTCATTCTAGGTGATGCTGCATTCTCAATTAAAGGCCACGTTGACTATATTTGATGCTTGGCTTGAAATTCAAGATGATTTTTATCATGTGAGTCAAGAAAATGGAAGACCTGAGATAGGATTATTTCCACTTGTGATATGTCCAATGTTTAAAACTGGAATCTACTTCAGTGTTCACTCAAAGAAGATTCTCAATCATGGTACTTGCGATATTAATCAGTTTAAATATCACATTAATCTATATTATGTAATTTCCCACACAATGGTATTTTGTCACCTGACCATTATTGATGTTGGATGTACATTTTTGAATGCTTATTAAACATATTCGGAGAAAGTCGTCTTCTTCCTTGAACTGGAAGAAGACGTGCTTCCCGTCATACCATACCAATTTAACCACTACCCTTAACTTAAAAGTGGCAAAAAATTTATGAATAGCTTTAAATTCAGGTCTGCCATGGGAGTCCTTCCCGATAAGAGTTAGCTCGAAGGCATCTTCCAGATTCTGAAGTTCTTTCGAAAACAATACCGTGAGTGCCTCCTGTTTTGCGTCAAAATTCGGAAACTTTGGCGCGGTCTCTTTGAACAGAGATGAAAATGATTTTTTATTTGAGAGTAATTCGGAATTCCCCATTTTTGGCTTGAATTTGAGTTTGTTTCACTCAAAAAAAGTATTTTCTCTCTCTAAAAATGTACTTTATCTCTCTAAAAATGTACTTTCTCTCTCTAGAAGTTTAGAGCATTTTTTGAAAAAATGTACTTTTAGCTATGTAATAGAAATTAAGATGTAATCATGCTAAATTATAAAATTGAATTACCTACCCTTACATATTGAGAAATTATGATTGGGCAAGTCATGGGTAATGTGCTTTTATCAATAATATAATGCAAAGTAAAAAAGAAACAAAAATGATATAAAGTTATAAATTTGTATTACTCTTTTTCAAGTTGGTGTATATTAGTCTAAAACATGAAACTTGGAGAAACTAATATTATGTTGATGTATTTTTAAGATATTCATGTAGATATTTGTTGATTAGTCTGTTATTTAAATATATAATGTAGTAATGGTTTCATGTTCTAAGGATAAAATAATAAATTTTTATTTGTTTAATTTTATCGTGAAACATATGAATTAAAATTAGTTGTCTTGTTGTCCAAATTTAAAAATAAAAGTGAGAGAAGAAAGTGGTTAATAGATCTTCTCAAGTATGCATCACATAAAATCCCAAAAATAACTTTCTTCATCATTTTGATCTTTATCTCTTTATTGAATCTCTAAACAAATATTTATATTTTATTTTTATATGAGATAAAATTATCTCTAAGAAAATTATAAAATCTTATTTTTAAACTCTCGGTGCATACCAATGTTATACTTAAATCTAAATACTCAACAAACTACAATTACTTATGAATCCTGAAAGAAATTTTAAATCCAAAAACTTATTCATATTTTTCAGTATTAGAACTATTTCAATGTACATTTATAAATAATAATCTTAAAAAATGACTAATAATATTATAATGTCTGTCATCCTTTAAGTTTTTATGATGTTATTGTCCAATGACTTCAATGTTTGTCATTTACAGTGTGTGCGATGATAATTATGGCAATGCATAATGACTTTGTGCCTCCCTTTGTTCTTCAATCAGTGAGAACGCACTGTAGCATATACATTCATGTGTATTATGTTGGGACAATACATATATTTTTTGTACTTTCTCTAGGGTTTTAACTCCCAAAATATCCTAGGGTTATTTCTGTATAGGATTTTAGTTCTGATATCATGTTAAAGTTTGGACCACTCAATAAAAATTAAAATATATTCACACTTGATAATAAAATTGAATAAATGAAGTCCTTATAAAATAGAAAAATGTGATTTGGCTAATTCACAAATCATGTATCCCTATCAATAATGAAGTAGAATGTAGGGTAGGAACAAAAAGACAGGCTGTAAATGTGTAATATTTACTAAGGAATATTGACCAACATCATTTTTATGTTATGTTTTGTAAATCTAATTTTAATGGTCATCAAATTAATCATTGTAATTTTACTTTTACCTCTTGATTTTCTCACCAAAGTATTTCCATTTACATTCATTGTGCATTCCTTCTCATACTCACTCTAGTGTTCTTATTATATATTGTTTCATTATTACTTGATCACTCATAAAATATTGTTTATCTACAGAAACAAAGGAAACTCTAAAACTTCAGTTCATAATTAATATCAGATATGAGATTTTAGGTGATAGAACAGTTGGAGCACATCCTCCTGTTTGTAAAGAATCAATTGGCTCTGACATTGATCGACAACAGTTGATTTTCAAGAGCTGTCTTTTATGGAAAAGGCCAGTACTTTATCCATTGTTTGCCATTGGGTTTCTTTCTCTTTTATCTGGGATTAGAGTCGGCCAGCTTTTCTCCTTGGAATGGAAGATGGAAAGATTGAAAAGTAATGTCTTTGCTGATAGTTTTCATTCCACAATGAATGTAAGTCTTTGTGCTAATACTTATGGTGTTGTCTTTTATTTGAGGATTTCTATCATAACTGTTGAAATTTAGCCATATTTTATTTTTTATGTATTATATTATTTTCCTTTTTTGTAGGATTGGAGCGTTTGACATGTCTTCTGTTCCAACCATAATCATATATATGACATGTTTTTTTTATGTTTCAAATGGAAAATAAATGTGTATTTATTTGACTCATAAATTTTAACAAGGTATTAGTGGGAGAAGAGGGAGTAAACAGCAGTGAAATTAACATCAATCACTGTTGGCATCAGTGAGAGGTGACTAATGTTGTGTGTAGTTGCGCAATGGTTTTCCATGGTGGTGTGTAGTGGCACAATGGTTGTCCATGGTGGTGTAGTGGTGCAATGGTTGTCCATGGTGGTGTGTAGTGGCGCAATGGTTTTCCATGTTGTATAGTGATGCAATGGTTGTCCATGGTGGTGTGTAGTGGCATTAGCTTGTGTGGTGTAGTGGACATGTGTGATGGCATAGTTGTTGCCTGTGGTGGTGCATGCTGTGTGGGTGTGTGTGGTGTAATGGTTGTTCTATGACACGTGGTGGCACAATGGTCATCTGTGGTTGTGCATACTTGTGTGGACCTGTGTGGTTCAATGTGCATGCGTGGCTGTGACATTTGTGGTAGTGTAGAACATGGTGCAGTGACGCACAACAGTAGTACAGTGTGTGCATTGTAGGTACCACTTTGGTGCTGTGGATGAAACTGTGGTGTAGTGTATGCATGGTACATTGTGTACAACCATGGTTCAATGGGTGCAATGGTGTGCAACAGGTTGCCTTGAAGTATGTTTATAATTATTGAAGATTAAATTTTATATTCATTAAAGTTTATAGCTTTTTATTTTCTTATTACTTCTATTTATAAATTAAAATGTTTCATATGATGCAGTTAGAACTAGAGGCACGACTCATTGCTGCATAATGTGTATTGTTTCATACTGAAATCCACAAAATGATTGTTTCATATGATGCAATGCTTTGCAGTCGGTGCATTTCTTAGTTACTACACCCCATTTCTGCATAATTTGTATTGTTGTTCAAATCCTCTTCATTCTAATATGAATGCTGCCGTGTGCAAGGATACATTAGATGCTTGTAAGATCTACTCGAGATTAATTTAGATGAGTAGATTGTCATTGATACACAATTACTTATTTATTTGTAGCATTTAATTGATTCGAATATGATTAATATATTTAATTTTTATTAGATATGTAAGAAAATTTAAGATTTCACAATCTTGATACATTTTTCAATATATTTCAATTATATGATAATATTATTTAATTTTTGACATATAAATTAACTGATTAGGATGAAACTACTCATTATTTGATTTGAATATTATTATGTGAAAGAATTGTTAAGGTAATACCTATATTGATAGGTTTGATTATATTTATAAAATAAGAGAATTGATAAGGTAATACTTGTATTGATAAATTTGATTATACTTATTGTGTAAGAGAATTGATAAGGTAGTACCTTAGTAGTGGTGGTTTCATAAATTTTTTAGAAGATTCAAGCATCTATAGTTACATCTTGATCTAATTGAGTTGGTTTGATCAATCAAACTGCTACAATTTCTTTTCTTCATAATAATAGTGAGAGTCAAGAAGAATGCTTTTAGAGGGGAAAATTCGATGGTAACTTGCTCTTTTTGTGAGAGATTGGGATATACTCATAAGAGATATAGTACTTTGTGTCGTGAGTAATAAAAAATATTTTAGAGTTTAGAGATAATAGATTGCTGGATTTACTCAAGCTTCATTTTATATGTGTATACCTTCCAGCCTTCTTATAATTATTCAAGAGAAGTGTTTCATACTTGTTATTTCGAAACTTCTAATTTTGATAGAAATACTTTTATTATTACTTTCTTCTCTTCGCCTAATACTAGACTCTTGACCTATAGGCTTTTGGCTTAATACCCTTGTCACATATAATTATACTCAATTTTCTTTTCTTTTGTCAAATCTAAAGCATTTTACATTGTTATGGTTAATGGCACAATTCTATGGGCTAGGGGCTAGTAATGTCAATGTTATATCTATAATTTTGAAATGCATTCTTTTTGTATCCAAGTTTAATCGTACTTTATTTTTAGTCTATTGTTTTTCACTAAAAAAATTTATTAATGAAAAAAGATTAGTTTAATTTCAATAGAAACCATATATATATATATATATATATATGGTTTGTGGTTGTGGTAGCATATATGTCAAATGTTCCAAAATAATAAAGCAAATAATAGAAAATAAATTAAATATTTACTCTCATTCAAGTCAAGACATACATATCTCAAACACTTAACTTAAAAAAGAGGAAAGTAACGTGTTTCTTTAAGAGCATTTGAGAATATATTTATAGTATAATTGTTAGTAAGTACATAGGCTATATCAATTGACTCATCCTAGATCTTTTCATGATTAAGGTGACAATCAATATAAATATATTTCATCTATTCATGATTCATTAGTTAGCAGTAAAGTGCCCGACTGCTTGATGGTGAAAATAATATGTTGTTCCATGTCCTGAAACTTTTTTCATATTCTCGAGAATCTTAAATATTGTATTCATTTGAATTTATCTATGGTAATTTGGAAAATAACTAATTATACTAATAATATAGTTAATATATATTTTCATCACTATTAGATAGTTTAGTTTTTTTAATGATCATCTTATATATAGTAGAGTTAACTAACTAATCAATATTCATAGATAAGTTCATATCTAAATCTTGTGGTGAGTCAACATTTGCATATTTGGACTTATAGACATCATAAAAAATATTTAAAATATAACTTAGATGAGAAAGAAATGTTGTATTTCCTAAGTATTCGACTTTAATATTAAGATAATATCTTAGACGTTCCGATCCTTTGTCTGAAATTTGGATTATAGAAATGATTTTAGGTAGGATAATCTCATCTACTTATCTTTTATAATTAGAATATCACTGATATATACAACTAATATCACATATTTATCTCTTAATTTACCTCTTGATTTAGGTGTAAAAAAAATTTGTTAATCATATCCTAAGAGATTATTCCATCTCATAAAAAATATTTTTTAATTAATAATCATACCTAAAGTTATAGGAATAATAAATCATAATGATTATGGCATAAATATTTAGAACAAAAATGATAAAGATAAATGAAAATAATATTTTGTAAAATCTATATATTAACTGTCCTTATATAATAGTACAAAAATAATTGGGATAGTCCATATGTTTGATACTTCTATTATAAATACAAAAAACAAAAAGAAATCTATAATACTCTTTATTAAGTTGGTGGGTACAAGTTCCTAACATGAAGCTTGGATGAAAGAAATATTACCTAGGGTTTCTTCGAGGCTTACATGAGAAAAATATATGTCTCTCTGTAGTAATAGTCATCTTGAATTTCTCTATTAAGAATGAATAATTTATTTTTATGTTTCATTCGCTAATAAAATACTGAACTAAATGATATATGTCTCGTTGTTTGATTATCATAATAAAGACTATTAGGAGAAGAGATTGCATACTCAATCTCTTGGAGCGGAAGATACATCTAAAGTTCTTAAGTAATTATTTATTATCATTCTGAACAATGGACTGACTTTCTTAGTCAGGCATGTTGGGTTGGATTGGGTCGTGATGAGTTGGTCATGGGCTAAGTTGCTCCTGGCTTGGCAATGGCACTGGACAATAGTCATTGGGCAATGTCATAATGGCCACTACTTGTTGCCCATGTCTCCTAGCTGGCACTAGTCAGTCAGTTATTTTCTTGTAGCTCATGCCACTATTTTGTACTAGCATGCCAGTCATGTGGGGCCAGCCTGGCATTACACATAGCCCATGTGGTCTCGACATGTCATGATGTGAGTTGTGCCTTGGGATGACATGGAGTCAATCCAATCATGGTTCTAGATCATGTTAGGCATGGTATAATTGAATTGGGTCATGGTTTTGGCTATGCCCTGAACCACATGACCTACTTGACATCTCTATATTAGAGTTTTTCTTTCTACAAGCATGTCTAATTTGAGTAGGGACTTAGTCTATTTGATACACTCAAATGTATGAGGACCAATAGAGATATGATAGAAGAATGATCTAAATATAAAATTATATATGTTAATTGATCAAGATATACTTAGATATATGATATATCTCTTTTGTGATATATTATATTAATTTAATTCGATAAAAATATTAGAAAATTAAAAGGGACAAATATATTAGAATATATATTATATTAATTTTATATATTTTATATGGATCATGAGATTATATATCAAGCTTCCTGTACTAATACATTTTTATTTAAAAAATTATGTTCCAAACTATTTTTGAGATCTAGTTTTATTTGTATTCTAGCATATCAATCAGATATCTTTGTCTATTTTTTTTAGTTCATATCATTTCAAATTTTACATCCTGAAAACATATTAATTAATTTGTCTCTATTAGAAAAAATTTAAATCTAAATTTTGTACTTGGATTTATTATCTTTCTTTTCTTTCTTATTTCTATTTTTAAATCACTAGTTGGTAGATAGGGTTATCAATCAGTTACATTTGATTATATTATTATTTAATATGATGTTATTCACAAGAAATCATGTTACATATCAATTAATTCAAATCATATTGAGTTTAGAGAGAGTGAAGGTTTCCAAGTGAGAGGATCTCATTTAGATGCATACGACATAGTATTATTGGAATCTGTACTAGTAGAGACTAACTATGAGATTTGACTGCTTAGTACTTATCATTTTTACCTGGAGAGAGAGAGAGAGATAGGTCAAGCTTTATTAGATGATATTATCGATGAGCAAGATAATATTGTAGCCAATTTTTTTAAATTTTGATATTTATATTACTCTTTGGAAGGGACAAAGGTATTGTACTCAACAATCTCATTAAGTGGGTATCGAATCTAAAATATCTCACCATTAATAATCATAATTGTTATGAAATTTGTCTTTATATTAGATCTCAAAATAATTATATATCTCTTATTTGTTGTAATAGATAATATTTTTTAGTATAGGAAGATCAAGATCATATGAGTTGACTGCAGAATCATTCGACTTTTCGGTAGACTTGTTTATGATTTGAGTATTTTGTGTGTATCTCTTTTTTCTAATATTGACTTAAGTATTGGTTGTTCAAATCTTTTAGTCTATAGGTCATGATTAGTTTGAACTAATGTAGACTAATATGCTATTATATCGTTTAAACTCAAAAGAGATTTTTTTTTCATCGAGATTCTTGCTCTCTCTAGAGTTAATCGGATATGTATATGTTGATACATATAATAATTTCATAGGTGTTAATCCAATTTTGAATAGTAAGAAAAAATAATAATCCAATTTTATTGTCTAGATTTATATTCTTGCTAGGCTCACTAAAAAAAATTCTTACTTGAAAAAGGTGATAATTTTACTTATTAAAATTTCATCAATTTTTAGTGAAAAATACATGTAGTTTCTTTGATTTTTGGAGTATTTAAGAAAGTCACATTTCAAGATCTTGAGTACTAACTTATATTATCCTAACTCCTAAGAAGAGATCATGGACAGGACAAGTATTTTCAAAAACTGTAAGAGGTAGGCTAAATGATAATTATCCAAGATGTACGATCTAAAATAATAATGTTGAGAAAGAATGGAAGAGGTACATAGTTGATATGATAGTTCATAGTTAAAATTACATCTCTTTAAAAATACATCATAATATGTCTTTTAAATTGGTTTGTCATAGTTATCTTAATTAAATATTTATTTTTTATAAATAATTTTTTTTTGTAGTGGTGTGTTGGCACAAGAAGTCGTATGTGTAATTTTATGATTCATATATTAAGTATTAAATTTGTGTGACATATTTTAATATATTGTTACTTATTTTTTTTTATAGTTTTATTAAAGTGTTTTTCTAGAATTTTATTAAATGTTTAAAAATAAAATTTCTATGAGCTAACATGAAGAAATATTCATGTATATTATGATTAGTTATCAATAAAAATGTCCAAATATCTAAAATTCTTTCTTATCCCATCTCAACTAGGTCCTCATACATTTAATTATATTATATCAATTGAGCCTTTATTCCCATTAACTAACATTCATAAATAGGAAATTCTTTTATGTTTTCCATATTGACATATTTTACATTTTAAGATAGACATTCTTTTAAGATTAGAATAAAATATTCTCAATTTGGCTAATGATGAATGACAGACACATTTAAATGTTTAGAATGATATTCTATTATAGAAGAGAAAATATATGAACCACCTTATTAAATTTCACATGGAGGCATCCCGAGAGTCTTTCATTCTTGCAAACAAACATAATATAAGAAAAATAAAGTGAATTAAGTTATTTTTTTAGGCAATTAACTGAAAGTAGATTAATAAGATAATTAAGAATAAACTTAATATATTCACAAAACATTGAAACACATTGAATATTGTTATATCCAATAGTTTTAGCATGTTTTCCAATATTTTAAACTATATTCATAGAATAAGAAAAAATAATAATAAATATGAAATAATTACTAATGAAGTATTAGCTTATATATTGATAATCTATAAGGCTTACTAAGTACCAATAATAATACTAGTAATACTTGAAGAAAGAGAAATGTCTTTTATTGTCTTAGAAAAAAGTTGTATATACTTCTCTCTAGAGGTGTTAAGTGGGTCAGGTGCCAAGGGTACGACATGAGACACTACCCAAACTAGCCTTGTCATGCCCGACACACATGGTTTATTATTCTTATTTGAACAATGTTTGTGCCGGCCCATGGCATAACTTGTGTTATTTTGTTTTGGTACCCATCGTGCCTTGTGTCGTGTCTGGCACATTGGCATGACATGTGGTGCCACTGATTTTTAAAAAAATCAACCATATCATAAAAATAGCCTACTATGTCAAGTAGGTCATTTTTTGGCATACCATGCGGCATTACTAATTTTAAAAAAATTAGTCATGTCATAAAAATAGCCTACTATGTTAGCTAGTTGTTTTTCGGCATGACTATTTTTTGCCATATTTAATATTTTAAAAAATTTTAAAATATATTTTTTAATCAATTTTTTTTTCTATAAAAACTTTATTTTCTCTAGAGTTTTTATTTGTCATGATAACCAAATGACTATTTTCTGCCCTGTGTCACCACCCAAATCGTGTTTTTCATAGGTATAAAAATTCTTTTCTTCTCCTTTGACCTTTCTTCCCGGCCCTCTCAAATTAATATTGTGTTATATTTTTTATAATTTTAATTTTTCAGAGTGAAGTATCATTGATATTTTGGTTATCATGACGAATAGTGATTTCCAAGCGTGAAAATATGAGTTGCAACAATCATGATGTCTATTGTGCACATAAATTAAAATATATATTGTAATTTAATTTTAATTTATTTATTTTTTTAGAATCTTAGATTAATAAATAAACAAATGAAATTTAATAAAACATTAAGTAATAATTCTTTTTTTCTCCTATAGTCCTACTTACAAGTTCTATCACATATTAAAAAATGATTAATAATAAATTTAATAAAAAAGAATTAGATATAGATATAGATAATAATAATCCGACCACTAAATCCATGCTTAATATTAGGTTCTCTCTCATGGTATTGATTTATTTATTTAAAAAATTAAATAATAATTAAATTTAGTAATCTGAACTTGATTTAACATAATTAAAATTAAAAATATTATGTGTCAAAAAATATTTGACACGATGTATATTATAAAAAATTATATATTCATGTATGAGTATTGGTGAGATTAATCACCTTTAGATGCATGTTAATCAATGTACTAAAAATTATGGTGTATTTGATTCTATACAGACTCAACCTAGCAGCGTGTTTTTTGAAGTTGGAACAACTTAATGTTCTTCGATCTCTTTTATCTATAACAATGAGTTTGAGAATGAATGTATAGTAAAATTGATTATTATCACAAGTATTTTAATTAAAATTTTGGAAGATTTTAAGATAATTAGTATTATGCAGACATACATTCAACTTGCTTATTATCATTCAAAATAGAAAAATTAAGTCTACAAGCAAGATATGAGACATCATTTTGTGTGTCTGATAACGAATAATTGTGATAGTTTATATCTTAATTAGTAATGATAATATATCATTTGCATGCCTTACTGTTCATTATATTGATTTTAATTGAAACTTAAATAAAAAAATTAAAAGATTTTTTTAGATTATTTATTCTTATAATGATCTCACCATATATGTGTGTATAATGAGAATTTTTAATGAATATATCATTTAAAATAAAATGTTTAATTATATTTAATAAAATTTCAAATAACAATGTTATTTCTAACATATTTATTAAAATCATTAGAGATAATTTCTTAATTGATATTTTTTATACTATGTGTATATATCATGTAATTAGCCTAATTATACAAGGGAGAATCAAATTTATTTTTTTCACATTAGAAAATATAAAAAATTTATTAAAGTATTTTATAACACATCGCAGACAATGAGTACCGTACTCTATGTTTATTAATAGACCTAAAAAAATTTTAAAAGGATATGAGATATTATTAATATTATACCTATCTAATACTAGAGTTTTATATTTGTTATTAATATGTAATATTTAACTACGTCAATAATAAGAATGACGAACTTATTATTGGGTATTTATATTGAAAGACAAACTTAATCTTTTAAATTTTTAATATTTTTTATGATACGATGAAAATGTATTTATTTTTGTACACTTTCATCACTTGTATTGTTCTTAGGTGTATATACATAATTAATAGTATATTTAGCATATATAGGGGACACTAATTTTTGTATCATGGTTTTTGAGATGAAAATTAAGTATTTAAAATATTGGTCTTTTATTCTATCTTTTTATTATTTGATTGTCTGTATGAATCTCAGGATTAAGTTAGAAGTGGGAAAAATATTTTAAAATATATATCTACCTGCATGAATCAATAAGAAGAATTTGATAGTTGAATTAATGAAAAATTAAATAACATGTTTATATTTTATGATACTAGGTATGATATTTATAGTAAGATTATGAGTACGAATATTAATATCATATTTGGATAAGGTATATATTTTTATCTAATTAACAAGAGGCAAACTACAAAATGAACCATTAAATATGAGCTAGAAGTTTTAATACTTAAATATTGATTGTTACTCAATCTTATCACATTAAAATAATAAATATTTTATATATTGAGTAGATGAAAATCATATGAATTTATTTATCAAATACTATCTATAATATCACATAATTTATTGATTTCTCTAGTGTATAGCATAATATCGGAGTCTTTTATTTCTGCAGTCATGAATATTTTTTCAAATAAGAGATTTAGAAGAACTATGATATGATATCATAGAAGTAAGTTCATACTTAAATAATTAAAAAGATTTAAAGATATTTTTTCTATTCAAGATAGAGTGAAAGAACTATTACTAAATGATGATTTATGCAATAATAATAAGGATATAGAGGTGTCAAACGGGCCGGGCCGGGCCGGCCCGAATTTTTTGAGCACGAGCGTGCCGTTGTGCCTGGCCCGGCACGGTTTAAAATAGCCGGGCCCGGCATGGCCCATAGGCACGGCGGGCCATGTCGTGCCTTGCCTGGCCCGCTCGGGCTTGTAAGTCCGTACGGGTCGGGATTCGGGGGGACCACAGGTCGGGTCGAATCAGACCCGACTCGGGGTCTTTTTTGCGGGAGGGGCCATCGTGGGGTCGGGCTCACGGGACACCCGGCACGGGACAAACCCGTGCCGGTGTGCCGTGCCACTTGCCGAACCATGCCGGGTCAGGCACGGCACGGCATGGCCCGTGCCTAACCCGGGCACGAAATTTTTCTGTGCCGGGCCGGACCGGTTGACACCTCTATAAGGATATTGAGTATAGAACTATTATTAAAGAATTAGATATAATGATTTGAATTATACTATTTGTACATATTGATTTGTAGATATTAGATTTAACTTAATCACTTAGAGGACTGATAAGAAATGTGTTAATTTTATTGATGTACTTTTATTTTTTTTTTATTTTTAATTTTTTTTAACTTTTATTTTATTATTATTTATTATACGATGTTATGATGTTCAAAAATAAATTACATGTATATTTTTTTATTGGGATTGTTGAGAGAGAGAGAGAGAACTTTTTTTTTTTCAAGCGCACTTCCTGCACATTTATTATTCATCACCATTATATTCAACACTCCCCCTCAAGCTGGAGCATATACGTCATATGCACCAAGCTTGTTACAAATGTATTTAATCCTAGGACCTCTGAGAGATTTAGAGAAGATATCTGCTAGTTGATCATTTGAATTAACAAAACTTGTAGTAACACATCCTGATGCGATCTTCTCTCTAATGAAGTGACAATCAACTTCAATTTGGTCCTTTCATGAAAAACTGGATTGGATGCAATATGTAATGCGGCATGGTTATCATAGATGAGTTTCATCTCTTCATCATTTCCAAATCTCAACTCTCGAAGAAGATGTTTCAACCATATGAGTTCACATGTTGCCAAAGTCATAGCTCGATACTCGGCTTCAACGCTAGATCTAGCCAATACATCTTGTTTCTTACTCTTCCAAGATATTAGATTACCTCCAATAAAAACACAGTACCCTGAAGTGGAACGTCTATCTGTGGGTGAGCCAGCCCAATCTGCATCTGTGTAACCAACAACCTGAGTATGATCTATGTTCTCGTACAACACACTTTGGCCTGGTGTACTTTTGACATATCAAAGAATGCGGATTACGGCATCCCAATGGCTATCACATGGTAACTGTAGGAATTGACTAACAACACTCACAGGAAAAGAAATGTCTGGACGAGTAATGGTGAGATAGTTCAATTTACCTACGAGTCGTCGATATCTCTCAGGGTCTCCTAAAGGCTCCCCCTGTCCTGGTACAAGTTTGACATTCGGATCCATAGGTGTGTCTACCGGTTTACAATCTAACATACCGGTATCTTCCAGGATATCTAAAGCATACTTCCTTTGGGAAAGGACCACACCGGAATTGGATTGAACTATCTCAATTCCCAAGAAATACTTGAGTTTCCCCAAATCTTTGGTCTAAAAGTGGGTAAAAAAATGTTGCTTTAGTTTCTGAATACCATCATGATCACTGCCTATAATGACAATGTCATCCACATAAACAACCAGATAAATACACTGCCCCAAGGAGTTATGATGATAGATAACTGAATGGTATGTTGTACTGTGAAGCATGCCAAACTCTTGAACAACAGAACTAAAACGACCAAACCATGCTCGAGGAGATTGTTTCAAGCCATATAGAGAACGGCGTAACTTGCACACTAAACCTGACTCCCCCCTGAGCAACAAAACCAGGAGGTTGCTCTATATAAACTTCCTCGGCAAGATCACCATAAAGGAAGTCATTTTTAATATCCAACTGATAAAGAGGCCAAGAACACATAGCAGCCATGGAGAGAAGCAGACGAACAGAAGCAATCTTGGCAATAGGGGAGAATGTGTCAGCATAATCAGAACCATAAATCTGAGTATAGCCTTTAGCAACTAAGCGGGCCTTAAGGCGATCAACCTACCCATCAGGACCAACCTTAATTGCATAGACCCAACGACAACCAACCATAGATTTACCAGAGGGTAAAACAACAAGATCCCAAGTGCCATTAGAGTGTAGAGCAGCCATTTCATCCACCATTGCCTGTCGCCAACCTGGATGGGAAAGAGCTTCATGGGTGCTCTTTGGAAGAGAAACAGAGGATATAGCAGAGACAAAAACAGAATAGGGTAAAGATAATTGATGATAATTCAAAAAATTGTAAATAGGATGAGGATTACGAGTAGAGCGATTACCTTTCCGAGTAGCAATGGGTAAGTCATCAGGAGAGGGTGGAGCGGGGCAGGAGAAGTCGAAGGGATAGGAAGTGAGTCAGCAGGTGCCTCAGCAAACGGGAGAGGAGCATCGACAAGAGGGCAACAATGATAAACCTGAAGTGGTCGAGGAGGCACAACATCAGGTGAAGAGACAATGGGAATGGGCAAGACTGCAGAAACAGGAAGAGACTCAGAAGTGGTGGAAAAGAATGGTAAGTCCTCAAAGAAAGTAACATTAGCGGAGATAAAGTAGCGATGAGTCTCAAGAGAATAATGATAACCCTTCTGAAATCTGGAATATCCCAATAAGAGATACTTCATGGCTTTGGCTGAAAGCTTGTCCTGTCTAGGAGTGAGAATATGAACAAAGCAAGTACAACCAAAGACACGGGGAGGAAGGAAATAAAGTGGTTGGTCAGGGAAGAGAAGGGAATGAGGAATCTGATCATGTAAAACAGAGGAGGGCATACGATTAATCAAATAACAAGTGGTAAGAACAGCGTCTCCCCAAAAACGAAAAGGAACGTTACTATGGAGGAGGATAGTACGAGCTGTCTCAACAAGATGTCAATTCTTGCGTTCAGCTACCCCATTTTGTTGAGGAGTATGAGCACAAGAAGACTGATGAAGAATCCCATGATGAGACATAAATGAAGTAAAGGGGATGAAAAATATTCCCTGACATTATCACTGCGTAACACACAAATATAAATATTGAATTGGGTCTGGATTTCAGCATAAAATTTCTGGAAAATAGAGAATAACTTAGCAAGATTTTTCATTAAAAATAACCAAGTGCGTCAAGAATAGTCATCAATAAAAGTGACAACATACTGAAATCCTAAAGTAGACGCAGTCCGACAAGGACCCCAAACATCAGTGTGGACAAGCTCAAAAAGAGACTTTGCCCGATTATCTAAACGCTTTGGGAACGAGACACGAGTATGTTTTCCAAGCTGACATGACTCACACCAAAGCGACGACAATGTGGAAAAAAGAGGGACCATCTTCTGGAACTTGGAGAGACTAGGGTGGCCCAAACGACTGTGAATGAGGAGAGGAGCATCAGTGGAAATGCAAACTGCAGGAGATGAATCCGAGGTGAGGTGATAGAGGCCTTGAGACTCACGTCCTATGCCAATCGTCTTCCCCGTACTCCGGTCCTGCAAGGTCATAAATTTATCAGAAAAGGTAATAGAGCAATTAAGAGTACGAGTGATTTTGCTGATGGAAATAAGATTAAAATGACATTCAGGAGTATAAAGGACAGAAGTGAGAAGTAGAGAAGGTAGAGGAAGGGTCAAACCAATACCTTTAGCCATAGTTTGAGAACCATTAGCTAAGGTAACAGTAGATAAAGCAGAGGTAGTAGTAATAGAGGAGAAAAAATCCTTATTACCAGATATGTGATCATAAGCTCCAGAATCTAGAATCCATGGTCCAAAAGGAGATGTGTGGGTAAGGTAGGCAGAGGCATTACCAGGCTGGGCAACAAAGGTCTGAGATGCTTGAGATGAGGAGGAGCTCGGAGGCTGAGGCAGTTGAGAATCAGAGGACTGGACCACATGGGCAGTGTGAGGAGGCTGTCCATGTAACTGATAGCAACGATCACGAGTGTGGCCAAGTTTATTGCAATAGGTGCAATGAGGACGTTGACCCCTACCTCGGTTACCACTGCGGCCTCCTTGAGTGGTAGTGTGAGAAACTAACACAGAAGAATCTGAAGTGCTATCAGATGACAAAGTCTGAGTGAACGAGATACGAAGGAGGCGAGCAAACACATCATCCAAGGACGGAACTGATGAACTGTCAAGAATCTGATCGCGGACAGGCTCAAGATCCGGACGGAGGCCAATAAGAGTAAGAACCATGAAGAACTTATCAAGCTGTATTTGTTGAGCCCCAACATCAGAAGTAAGAGGCATCACAATCAAGAATTCCTCCTTAAGAGAAGCAATCTGGCCAATATAAGTAGATAGATCCAAGTCCTGTTGGCTGAGATGGACAATAGCAGAAGCCACCTTATAAAGACGCTGGATATCATTCGTGTATAATCCTTTGGCTTGAGTCCAAAATTTAAAACAAGTTTTGTATGCCCGAAGATGAAGAAGAATCTTAGGATCAACTGATTGTCATAATACACTACATAACTGGGCATCTATCTTCTTCTACTGTACGCGATCAACCTCAGGGATATCTATCTCCTATGTAACCAGGTGATCCTCATATCCTTGACCCATAAACCATAGTTCAACAGAAGTTGACCAGGAAAGATAATTGTCACTACCAACCAATTTCTCCGAAGTAATCATAGGAGATCCAGATATGATAGAGAAAAAAAATAGAAGTTTTAGCAGCCATATCTACTTCATATTGAAGAGAGCCCTAGTACAACTTCAGATTGTGGCGTGGCAGCACCCGAAAGGTAGAAGAATACTTCCGACGGCACATGTAGGGATTGGGGTGGAGAAAAAGTAGCCGGAAATCGCCGGAAAAACTGTTCGGAGGGCCGGCGGAGACAAAAAAATCCCCAAAAGAGGCACGTGCAGGGCTCGGATGGGAGAACCAGAGATGTAGGGAGGCTGATCGGTGTCAGGCAAGGCTAGAGGAGGAAGCACGTGGACCGTTTTCTGGCTCCGGCGCTTTGGAAAAAAATGTTGATCCCCTCCAGACGCTCCTTGCGGTGTGGGCGGTGTCGGAAAAAGATGTCGCCGGGGGCGTTCGCCGGAAAACTTTGGGAGAGAATTAGGTTTTCTCTCTTGGCTCTGATACCATGTTGAGAGAGAGTGAGAGATAGAGAAAACCTTTTTTTTTTCAAGTGCACTTCCTGCACATTTATTATTCATCACCATTATATTCAACAGGGATGTAATCTTATGAGTTTTAATTTTTAATTTATATTGCAGTGTAGTTAAATTTTAATATATATATTTTTAAAAAATAAAATTGTATCTAAAAGTTTGAACTTAAAAATAAATGCCCGCATCGACCGGTCTGTGTGCAGCCAGCCACATGTCACGGATCTACTTGGTCCGTGACATGTGTCCACTTTTTTGAGACATAGCATAATAAGTTATACTTTATACTTTTATGTTGATTGGTTTTGTCCAGTCTCAAGCTCATCAAGAGGGCGACTTCAGCTCCCGGTCAGTTTGTGTAGGCTAGGTCAATATTCTTCTTTATAATCAAGTCTCAGACTAGCGACTAGCTCCCCAAACTTAACTGAGTCGTCATTCCTGAACTTCGAAGAAGCATTATCTTTAATCCACTTACACTCATCATCTAGAACACTCACACACATTTTCACTCAAATCCATCGGTATGTTTTATCTATAATAAAGTCTTATGCTAAAGTCATGGATGTTTACACATTAAGTCTGTGACACACAGCACACAGGCCATATACAGCCACTGTAGGACCGCAGCTTGTTTCAGCCTGCAGTGCAAGTGATGCTGGTGCACAGTGCACTGCCAGTGCTCACTTCTCACTGAGCAGTTCCACTGCCAGTCCCAGAGGTCAGAGGGTACTGGTCAGTGTGCCTTGGGACTTTGGTCACTACCCAATACACAGTGGCCACTATGCTCGGTCCCAGCACTACCTACTGCCACTGGGCACTGGCCTGGCCAATGGTAGCACCATACCAGTACCACCCACTAGAGGTGTCAACCGGGCCGGGCCGGGCCGGCACGGTTCGCCGTGCCTGGGTAAGGCACGAGCCGTGTCGTGCCGTGCCTGACCCAGTATGGTTTAGTGCCTGTGGCACGGCTCACCGGCACGGGTTCGCCCCGTGTCCCCCTCGCTTCGCCCCTTACGTAAAAAAGACCGCGGGTCTCTTATGATGGACCCGACCCGCGGTCCCCCGAGCCGACCCAATCCCCCCCCCCCCTCAGCGGGCAAAAAAAAATTAAAAAAAATGTTACATTTCAGCCGTTGGATCTCGCCTCCAACGGCGGCCAGGGGGCAGAATTCAACGGCTCTCATGATTTTGCCCCCTAAAAAATTAAAAAAAAAATCAAAAAAAAAAAATTTTTTAAAAAAAATATTTTATTTAATCTATAAATTTCACCCCCCTCCCCTCTATTTAATATTTATGTTTTTCATAAATATTTTTTCTCTCAAATCTCACATTTTCTCTCTCAAAAATCTTGCTCATCTCTAACGGGACTCGGGATTTCGGCATTCGGCTTGGATTTTCGGGAATCTCAATTTGAGTTTTAAATATTCAGCTTTACTGTGGTGCACCGTGCACGTGATTGACCTCACTGTTTTTACCGGATAATTTATTTTAAGTTTTTTTTTACTGTCTCTCTAATTTCTCTCTCTAGACCAAAAATAGAAATTTTTAAAATCAGTCATCTAGTCTCTAAATAATTATTTTGATTAACAAAAATTTTAAAAAATGATAAATACTAATGAAACATTTTTAAATTTAGAAAATGAAAATATTACACAGAGGTCTGAGGCTGCTGAAATTTTGGTTTCTCCAGTCGTCTCAACTCAAATTTCTAAAAAACAAAAAACTAGGACTTATGTTGTTTGAACTCATTTTAATATAATAAAATAAAAAAATATTAGAGATGAGGAATAAGAAATGACACAATGCAAATATTGTATGATACTTTTAACATGTAAGAGTTCGTTTTGGACTAGGCACCTTAAAAGGCATGCCGAATTATGCACCAAAAAATATGGTCCATTAGATCCTAGACAAACCCAACTTGGCAATCTATTTTTTGAGACTGGATCGAGTTCAGTCTCAAAGTTTACTCCCTTCATATACTCCAGCGAGTTGGGTAGGGACGGCATGACTAGACTTATCACATTGATGGGTCTTCCAATCAGATTTTCGGAAGATCCAAGGATAGTGTGCATCATGCAGACATATTTTCAGCCTGCTTATCGTAGAATTCCTAGGTTCACATCTAGGAATGACATACTAAAAATATATAAGTTAGAAAAACAAAAAATAATTAATAAATTTATGGCATATAGTGGAGTGGTGTCCGTGACGTCCGATATCTGGATAAGTCATAATGAATCATCTTATGCATGTCTCAACAGTCACTATGTAGATTCTAACTGGACTATGAATAAAAAAATTTTAAAATTCTCTGAGATTCTTCATCCTCATGATGGCCCGGTCATTTTTGAGTGTATGATGAAAATTTTTAGGGAATATAAAATTTAAAATAAAATTTTTAGTATCACATTCGATAATGCATCTAATAATGGAGTAGCGATTAGCATGTTTGTTAGGAATATTAGAGACGCACCATCAGGAGAAATTTTTCATGTCATATGCATATGTCACGTGATTAACCTGATTGTTCAAGTGTGTATGAAGGTGTATTCCCCCGCGTTGAATAATATACGTAATGCACTAAAATATATTCACACTCCTCGTAGACAACAAGAGTTTGGTAGTCTCTGTTTGTCTGCGAATCTTAAGAAGAAAAAATTCTAATCGGATGTGAGACATCTTTGGAATTACACGTACCTGATGTTAGAATCATGTGTGGGATACGAACATATGATATCCAACTACGTCAATAGTAAGAGTGACGAACTTATTATTGACGACATTGACTAGGCTTCAGGAATTTCATTTATGAAATTCCTGAAGATTTTTTATGACACGACGAACATGTGTTCGTCGGTTTATACGCCCACGACTTGCATTGCACTCCGGTGCATATGCAACATTAGTAGCATGTTTAGGAAGTATCGAGCTGACACGACACTTACATTTCAGGTTGTAGAGATGGAAATCAGGTACTTAAAGTACTGGTTCATCGTTTCATCTCTTTATTGTCTCGCTGCATGCATGGACCCTAGGGTTAAGGTGGAAGGGGTAGAAAACACCCTGACTTACATTTCCTCGTGCATGAACCTGGAAGAGCCACCTGAAAGGTTCATTCATGAGAAGTTGATTGACCTATTCACATACTGTGATACTAGGTATGGTGGTGGTGGTGGTGAGACTGTGATTACGGACATAGATACCTTGTTCGGAGATGAAAATTTTTCCATTCAGCTAGCGAGGGGGAAACGTTGGGGTGGACCATCACATAGGAGCGAACTTTCTCGGTACTTAGATACCGATTACTGCTCAATCCTATTATATTCTAATACTAAGAATCTTGATATATTACAGTGGTGGAAATCACATGAGTCCATTTTTCCCGTGCTACCTTGGATGGCACGGGATCTACTGACTCCTCCGGTGTCGAGCGCAGTATCAGAGTCTATTTTTTCTGTAGCAGTGAACGTGATTTCGGATAGGGATCAAGATTACATCCAGATATTGTTGAGGCCTTGGCTTGTTTGAAGGATTGGAAGGATTTGATGTTTAGCATCCATGATCGTGCTGGAGCTGGGACTGGGACAAGGACTGCAGCCACATCCACCATGATAGCGGAGGAGTTGATTGCTGATGATGATGATCCATATGATACTGATCTTGATGTTGCGGCTGATGATGCTCATGATATGCCGATTGACGATTGATGATGATCTACTATTTTTTGATTTCGATGTTTTATTTTTTATTGATTGTACGCTTTATTTATACGTTACATTGAAATTTTAATTTATTTGGTTCGGACCTTCGGTATCTAATAGCTGATTGGTCATTTTTCATTTAATTTGTTTATGTTTTTTTTACTTTTTAATTTTTTTAAACATAATTTATTGATTTATTTATTTTTTTTGTTTTAATTTTTCATTTAAAAATTTATAATTCTATTATATAATTCTAATAAATTTTAAACTAATTTTATATTACATTATAAATACAATTTTAACTTTGTAATTTTAATAAATTTTAACAATTTTCATATTATAAATATATAATATTATACATTATCTATAATTTTATATATAATTTAATATTTTATATAATTAAAACAATAAAGTATAAAAAAAAATTTTTACCAGGCCCATACGGCCAGGCTAGGCCCGAGCGGGCTAGGCACGCCACGGCACGGCCCGCAGTGTTGGCAGGCCTTGCCGGGCCAGACACGACACAGTACAGTAACCATGTCGGGCCTGGCCCGGCACGAAAGCATGTTCGTGCTCAAAAAAATGGGCCGGGCCGGCCCGTCCCGGCTCGTTTGACACCTCTACCACCCATATCCGGCATGATCCGCTCCAACAAGTCATTCTCAATTTAGAAAGGCATGCCATCGGGTTGTGTCTGGTTGACCAACAATGTGGCCATGTTGGCACGACATGACATTGAAAACTACTTTATCAATTATTGTTTTTTTTATAAGTAATGAAAACTACTTTATCAATCATGATATTAGGGCTGCTCACATATTAGGTGGTCTCATTAATAATATGAAAAAGTGAAGCAGGGTAAGGAAACTGCAACACCCCACCATCAAGATGATATAGATAAGTCCTAAGGGACACAGTCACCGGGATACGACACGACAGGATACAGAGACATGATAAATTTTAAAAAACTAGGATATAGATACAACTATAATACGATATGATAAAAAAAATAAATACAAATATTATCTTTAAAAAAAATATATATAAACAAAAAAAATTAATCAAATATTATTTTTATAAACATTCAAACACAAACATAAGAATTATTAAAATAAGTGAGCATTGATTCTATAATATGATACTCTATATATTTGTCTACAAAAATTATATTGAAAAGTAATATTTTCTTCTCTTTTTTTTTAATTTCGCTTCTTTCGTGATGTACCTTTATGATTGAGCATTATTATCAATATCTTGATTATTCTATTGATTATTTAAAAGCTTATAATTATAACTTATTGTATTATATAATTCTGAATAAAAAAAATCATGCATTTAAATAAATCTATATTATAAAACCAAAACTATTATTCTTACATATTTATATATTGTATATATTACATATTGTATACTACAAAAATCATGCATATTTATATTACATACTTTAAAATAACTTGTTTATTATTTTTTGCACATTTATTAAACAATCATAAATTAAAAATAATACATTTAAATCCCCCCCCCCATATTACTCCTTTGAAATCTCAAAGCGAAGTCAACCTCTACCTCTCCCGCCATTATGGCTTTACCTTTTTAGAATCAAATGGTATTGTCTGCATCTTCGGGCACTTGGACACGGATTCCACCATAAAGACACGTAGGATACGTATCCGACGTGTTTGTCTGATATGCCATGTGGCATATCGGACACGGATTGGTCAATGATATACCATGTGGCATATCAGACACGTATTCGTAGCGTGTCCGTATGATATCCATGTGTCCACGTGTCTGACACATGGATACGGCTGTAGATTGGCACATCCATGCTTCCTTGGATATGTCTACAACACTGAGTTTGAAGGAATAAAAGGTGAGCTGATATTTCTTCAAGGCCTTCAATTAGATTCAATATAGGTGAAGATTTATTGATTTCTATGTCATTTGAGTCTGAATAAATTTTCGTATTCAAGAAATCTTATTTTCTTTAAACTCAATTTGATCTTAATTTATTGGTAAATATGATAATTTAGTGTGAGTAATATTATATTGAATATTAATATGCTCATATATAATCGTTGTGTAACTACTAAGTAGCGATGTAGTAAAAACTTAGGCATGTTGAAAATTTGAGTAATGATAAACAAAAATAACTTCTGCACTTAGTAAAATTCTTAACAGTATGATGATAAATATTTATTTCATTGGATACTTAGAATATTCAAGGAAATATATTTCAAGATTGTAGATGTCAACTTGTTTTGTCCTAGAGAGTAATCAAGGACAACAAGTATATCAAAAAATTCTAGAAAGTTAGTTAAATAGTATTCTCTCGGTTAATATGATTTGAAATGGTATATATTGGCAAAAGATAAAAAAATATTTTTTATTGATAGAGTAGATTGATAATGATGTAGGATATGATTGATAAGATTATAAGTTTAAAAAATTTTAGAATATTATTTCTAAGTAGGAGTATATGAACTATTTTAGTCATATATTTATTATTTTTTTTGTAATTACAATTTGTTGAAGTGTGATAATGCAATAAGTTTGATATATAATATCGTAATTCATATGTTAAATACTAAATCAATTTTAATGTATATATTAATATATTATTATTTATAAAATTGTTAATATTTTTTTAATTAAATTTTTATTATTTTGTAAAAAATCTAGGAAATAAATAATATTTATGATCTATTACAAATAACGTATATTCATATGTATCATGTGTAATAATAAAAAATGATTAAATACCTTAATATCTCTATGGTCACATCTCTATTAAGTTTTTATATATACGAGTACATCATATTGAATGAGTTCCTACTCAAACCAAACTTTCATATAGGAAAGAAAGTTTGAGAAAATATTTGTTACTAATATGTCTCACTCTAAGGTAGAAATATCTTTATGATTAGAGTATAATATTTTCAACTTAGTCTTTTATGAGTTACCAAACTGAGAATATACAATTAGTGAATTTAAAATATTTAAATGTTTATAGAGATAACTTATCGTTGCAGAGAGAATATATAATTTAACTTGCTAAATCCTAAATAGAGTCTTTCTCATGTTTTCTCAATTTTGCAAATATAAATTACTGCAAGTAAAAATAAAGTTAGAATTAAGTTATTTGAAAAGACAACTCATAAAAAAAACTAATTAGATAATCAAGAATAAATATGATATCGAAAAATAATAAGAATGCAAACTAAATAATACTTTATTCAATAATTTTAAATATTTATTATTGGCTATAATATTATTTTTAGAATAAAAAAATATATAGAGAATATGATATGATTATAAGTTATATGAATGCTCGTTCATGTATCGATATAAAAGTGTAAAGTGACTGTACCAGTGAAACAATAAATGATACTTGAAAAAATAAAACATTTATTATCACCTTTGTTAATAGTTTTATATACTTTTCTATAATAGGTATCATGGTAGGTGAAATCTATGAGGATTCTTAAATAACTCTGATAGTCAGAATGTCTCTTTCACTATTACGTAATACTATTAGTCTTTTTTTAAAATAATATAAATAATTATTTTTAATGTGACATTTTTTTGTAATAAGTACACTAAATTAGTATTCTCTTTTATCTATTTCTATTACGGCCATGCATGTTGATTCTTTTAAAAAATAAATCATAACAAATCTTAATTTTTGTCAAATTGGATTATGGTTTAATCTTTCAATTTTTTTATTTTTATCAAAAAAAAATTTAATTAGGGTATTTGCCTCATGCCATCGCATGCACTACACTCACCACTTTGTGCACCATTGTGTGCATTAACATACGCACATAATGGACACCACTATGCATGTCTTTGCACTCGTAGATTACTATGTGCAAATAAATAAAAAACCTTGTACCTAGTTGTGCACTATTATCCTCTCTTTGCGCATGCCTGCATTGTACATGTTGAGGTAATTGGAGCAACCTAATAATTGGGTGCTTCGATCAAAAAATATGAAAAAGTAAAATAAAATAAAAATATTATGTATTGTAATTCTCATGTTTATTTATTTAATTTTTTTTTTTGGAAAAGTTTATTTTATTATTATAGCTCTCTCTTTTGGCGGAAAAATATCATTAGTACAATTTAAAACTATCCTTAATCCATTTATAACCTTATGTTTTCTAGGAATAAAGATAGTTAAATAACAAAATAATGGGCTTCGGTTATCCATTAATATCTCTTTTGCCATCCTGATTTAGAGTATATTCTGTCTTTTCTTTTTTTAGAAACTTTGTGCTTCTTATTTTTCACTTTGTTTCCCTTTGCTCCACATTAGTCTTTAAATCTTCCTATTTATTTTTCCTTTCTTCAACTAATACTTCATGCTATATATAACATCACAAAATACAGCAGGATAACATAACATTAGCAGTGACAGCAATTTGCCTCCTTCCTTGTCCTCTTGTTTAATCAATTTTTCTTTTAGCTCATGCCACCTTTCCTTCTTATTGTTTGTCCTTAAATTAAAAGTCTTGAGATCGATCACAGCAACAACACTACTAGCAGAGTACATCCCACAAGACCGGGATGTGATTTCTGTAGTGAGCACGGACTTCCACCAGGTTAGATTCTGCCTCTGTCTATTGCTATATATTGTCTTTTATGCAACTTTACTATTGCCCTTTTAGTTCTTGTAAGACAGAAAACTCTTTTTATCTATCCATCTCCCCATTTTTTCCTACCCTTATATCCTTCCTGCAAGACAAACAGCATAATTATCCATGCCACTCTCAGTCCCCTCTATTTTCCTTTTCATTTTATTTTTATCAATAGTTAGTAACCACCAGGAAATAACTCATTCATTATTTGTGGTACTAGCCTGCAAACATAATAAATAAATACTGCAATTATTTCAGCTACTTTCCTACTTGCATGGCTATTCCTATGCTCTTACTTCTTGCATATACCACCAAACATAATATATCCGTGCCATCAAAATCACAGCAGCAACAATGCTAGCAGAGCACATCCCACAAGACCGGGATGAGATGAATTTTGTATCAAGACATCCCACGGGACCAAGATATTTTGAGCCAAGGTCAGAGAAATTTTTCCTGCACGTGCCCACAGGACCAGATTCTGCTTCCAAAACTTGTATGTTGCTGTATGCAGCTATTTACTGCCACTTTACTGCCGACTTTTAAATTCTGCAAAACAGACCTCCATTTCTATCTATCAATTTTCTCATTTTACCCTACTCTTAATTCTTTCCTACAAGACACAGCTCAAAACCATGCCACGCCCTATCACCCCCTCCACCATTTATTTTCCATCTTATTCTACCTATATCTAAATAGAACTGCCTTTCACAAACAACACAACAAGCATATCTATCTCCATGCCACGCCCATTTACCCCATATTCTTTCCCTCCCTTTGCAAACCTCATATAATCAAAATAAATAATTAAATAAAATAAATTCTGCTTTCATTTCAGCTTCTCTTCCCTACTTCAGTTGCAGGGCTTTTCATATGTTCTTTCCTCTTGTATATTATTTTTCTGCCTGATTTCCTATAAACCTGTGAATTCTTCTGCTCCCTGGCTTATCTGAAATCATTAAGACCACCAAAACAAAACAAAACTTTCCCTCCATATATCTCATGCTATTTCTCCTCTCTCGCCCTTCTTACATATGGACATTCTATCCTATCTAAGTGTACTAATCCTTTTATATTGCTCGGAATATTTTTAGAAAGCCACTCTTTATTTTTATTCTTAAATTTCTTTTTTGTCAGTTCATCCGCCACTGCATTTACTTTCATGTATACATGTATTATACTACATTGTAGTTCTCTGAACAAGCTTCTAATATTGTACATTTTCTCCTCATATCTTCACAGTTTCAGTTTTCATACAACTAGCTTTACCAGTAAATTTGAATCTACTTGTATCTGGCTTTTGTAACTATTTACATTTTTACATAGTTTTAACTCTTGATGCAGGGTCAATATTTTTGTATGCTGTGCAGAATCTGCCCTACCTCCAAGATGAATATTTTAATTATGCTCTCTTTATCTTTCCTCAGTATGCCTCCTCCTCTCGTGATATCCATTTATCTATTAAAACTGTCATCCGTATTTAGGACGGTTGTCCCTTGCGGCAGCTTGTTCCATTTGACTATTTTAATGCCTTGAGAATATATGTTTTTTTATTTTAAGTCTCATTCCTTCACCTTATCTGACTTTGTTTCTCATTTTCTAATCTTAATCGAGAATATCTCCGATAGCCTTTTTATTTCTCTTTTCACCTCTGTCAATATATCCTTTACTTTCATTTTCGTTCCCTCGAATTTATTTTTATATCTTCCCTTACATAAACACCAAATTGCTATATGCGGTGCATTTGCTATTATCCTTCTTTTTTCATAGTTTTGTTTGTCTTTCTTACTCCATCTTAGTAACCTATCCTTTAATTTTTCTTGTTTGTTTTTAAAACTTATTTCTTTTCCTAGTCTTCTCCATACTTCCTCTGCTACTCTTTATGTCGACAGTAAGTGATCTGTTATTTTTGTAGCCAATTTACAGCACTCATATCTTGAAACTAATGTTATGCTTTTCGATTGTAGCCTCTCATCCATTGGCACAGCTTTTTTAAGGCTTTCCACCAAAGAATTTTTATTTTGTTTGGACAAAACCCTTCCCATACCCATTTATACAGATATGATGAATTTTTACTATGTCTCACTAATTCTTTTGCACTTTTCAATGTAAAATTTTCTTGGGGGTTGAGAATCCATTTCATCCATTCTTAGTATGCTTTGAGTTCGCTTTCACTGTATGTCTTTGATTAAAAATTTGTTTTCATGTATTTGAAGTCTTTTTTGAGTTTCAAAATTTATTATTGTCTTTATCATATTTACTTTGAAAGAGATGTCAATTAGGTTAGTGAGTCCTAGGCATTTCTCCTCTTTGGGGTAGCATAGATCTCCCTATTTTAACCAATGGCTTTATATTTCTCATTATTATTGCCCCATAAGAAGTTTGACATCTCTTTCTCTAACATTCTTATTAACTTTTTTGGCGGCTGAATATTCTTTAATATATGCATTAATGAACTTTGTAGCACATGCACTTTCAAAGTAGTTCTACCCGCTATACTTAGTAGTATTTCTTTCCAGCCTGTTATTTTCCTTAGTTTTTCAATCAAGAAACTTAAGTAGTCTTTCTTCAACCTATCTTCAAAAATTGGGCAGCCTAGGTATAGTAGAGCTCCCGTTTTTTGAATGAACTCAGTAATTTTATTTATCTTTTGGACCAATCTTTCTGGGGTTTTTCTTTTAATTAAAAATTGATATTTATTTGTGTTCCAGACTTGATTGGTTTCTTCTTCCAAATCTTGAAATAGCACCATTAAATGTTTCATTAAATTTGTACTCATATTTTTGAATATTATCACATCATCTGCATAGGCTAAACAGCTTATCCTTAATGTATTACTCGGCTGTTTAAATGGTAATATTTTTCTTTTTTTATTTTCTTCTTCATATTCAAAATTAATACTTCCAGATATATATTAAACAGTAATGGCGAGATGGGGTCTCCTTGCCCGAGATCTCATGTAGGTTTGAATTGTTGGCCTATTTATTTGTTTATTAAGATTTTTACCGAATGACTTAAAATTCATCTATATATTAAATCTATTCAAAACTTGGAGAATCTCATTCATCTCATTATATAATATAATATATTTTATTCTACTCTATTGAATACTTTTGATAGATCTATTTTTACTATCATGTTATACCATTTTACTTTTGTGACTATGCCCCTTGTTATTTCCGAGGCTAATAGAATATTTTCTATCATTAATTTATTTTTGATAAACCATATTTATTCTAGTGAAATAATATTTGGTAGAACCTCACTTAATTTATTTTGTAACAACTTAGCCAATATCTTATATATCGAATTGTATAGACTGATAAGTCTGAAGTATTCGCATCTTTGAGGATTTTTTATTTTTGGTATTAAAAATATGAGTGAGCTAACCCAATTTTTAGATATCTCTACTCTTGCAAAAATCCAAGAAATCACTGTGACCAGTTCATGTTTAATTATGCCCCAACATATTGGAAAAAAGTCATTATTTCATCCATTTGGTCTTGCTGCACTATCTTTCTTAATACTAGAAACTGTCTCTATTATCTCCTCCTCATCAGGATCTCTAGCAAGTCATCTATTTTTATTTTCTGTTACTTTACTTTTAAAAGCATGTAACATCCCATCTTATCTCTCTTATTCTCCCACATAAGTGATGTATAAAGAAATCTTCTATTATCTCTTTCATATCTTTTTTCTTTTTTATCCATTCTACTTTTTCATTTTTAATACCTCTAATCACGCTCTTTTGCTTTTTATATTTAGTCATTGTATGAAAAAATTTAGTGTTCTTGTCCCCTTCATTTAACCATTTTACTTTTGTCTTTTATTTCCAAAATACCTCCTCTATTTGTAGTTTAAGTTTTAACTCAGCTTCTGCTTTACTTAGGTCACACATGTTGTTCTCATTTTCATTGTCTTCATATTTCTTATCTCATTCCTCTACTTTATTTTCTGTCTTTTGAATATTTTTGTTCATATTTTCAAAAGTTTTTTTGTTCCACTTTGCTAGCACAAGCTTTAGTCTACATAATTTTGTTGTGATAACCAACAAAGGATTTCCCGTGATTGGTATTGACTATGATTCCTCCACCACCTTTAGGAAGCCCGCATGTAAACCCCACATGTTCTGGAACGTAAAGTGCTTATTCCCCTCTGCTAACTTATGAAAATTTATGAGAAGTAGACTATGATCTGAACATGTTTTATTCAAGTGTCTAATCCTTATGCCCCTAAACTTGACCAGCAATTTTGTGTTATATAGCACTCGGTCTAGTCTTGTATATATTACACATCTCTTCCTCTAATTATTATACTAGGTAAAATTTGAACCTGAAAATTTTGCCTCCATTAGGCCAGCTTACGAAATTACCTGGTTGAAATTATTAACTGCTTCTATATCTGGTGTAATATTCAAAATGGGGGGTTTCGAAGCAATAACATGGGGGGGTTTTAAAGCATTAACAATGAGGGGATTTAAATGCATTATTTTAATTTATAAATATGATTATTTATTAAATATTAAATATTTAAATATGTAATATATAAATATGTAATATATTAATATGTAATATATTAATATGTAATATATAAATATGTAATATATAAATATGCAATATGTAATATGCAAGTATAATTATTTAATAATTTATTTTGAATAAATAATTGTAATATATAAATATGTAAATTATATGGAATTAGTTGTGTACCAGTCGTATTCATATCCTAATTTTTTAAAATTTATCGTGTCCCCGTATCCTAGTTTTTTAAAATTTATTGTCCCTATATCCTATTATATCGTATTCTCGTATTCGTATCTGTGTTCATGTTTCATAGGTTATTAGTATATTTATTAAGACTATTAGAGATGAACTATTAAGTGAGATATTTTATATTAAGAACATGTATAACATAATTAGCTTGATAATATATGAGAGAATAAAACTTATTGTTTCTGTTTTATAAAAAATAAGAAATTTACTAGAATATTTTATGATATTAGCAGACAATAAGAATTAACAGCTTGTATTTCTTTGTGAGATTAAAAAGAAAAAATTCTAAAAAGATGTGAAATACTATTGAAATTACATATATATTTTGTTGGAGTCATGTGTTGGCTACTAACACATAATATATGATTACGTCGATAGTAAGAATAACGAAATTATAATTAATGATTCAGACTAGGATATATAATTTTTTTTTATAAAATTCCTGAAAAAATTTATAACACTACCAACATGTGTTTGTCTGTATATATTCTCATTATTTACATTATTCTTAGATACACATATAATAATAGTAGCATGTTTAGTAAGTAATTAGGTCACATTACATTTATTATCATGACTGATGAGATGAAAACTAAGTATTTATAATATTAGTTTTCTATTCTAATTTTGTATTGTTTAGCTGTCTATATTTTAGCTGTCTATATGGATCATAGAGTTTAGGTCGAATGAGTAAAAAATATTTTAACATATATATCGTGTATGAATCAGATACACCAATCTGAAGTATTCATTATGAAAAATTAATTAATTTCTTTATATATTACGACACTAAGTATGGTAATTATAGTTAGACTCTGAGTATTGACATGAATATTATATTTGGAGATGACTTCTCTATCCAGGTAGCTAGGGAAAAATGAAGTATTCTATTGAATAGGAGTAAATTATATTAGTACTTAAATATTAATTACTATTTCATCCTATTACATGACAATAATAAGAATTTGAATATTTTACTATAGAAAAAATCGTACGAATTCACTTATATTGTGCTATCTATAATGACATGTGATTAATTAATCTCTTTTGTGTCTAGCATAATATTAGAGTCTATTTTTTCTGTGATAGCTAATATTATATTAGATATGAGATCGAGATTATGATCGAATATTATAGAGGTACTTACATGCATGAAGGATTAGAAAGATTTAAAATTAGATATTTGAGATATGATACAAGCAATAATGACAGATGATGATACATGCGACATGAAGATCAATAAAACTAAGGACACTTCGACATCTGCAGATGCATTCATAATGATAATGATCTACATCTTTATTAACATTATCAAATCATAAATATCGATTGATCACTGATGATTCTTGATTTATATTTATATATCATGTGACAGTGATACTTTACTAATCAGTTAGTGATTGTTTTTTTGCCATTATTTTATTTTGTTTTGATTATTGTACTATCGATATATTAGATATTGGATTTCATTTTTCATTATTTTTTTTAATAGTTGTTTATTTTAATATGATTTATGTATTATTTATATTATATTTTTGTTTCATTAATTCTTTATTGAAATTAATAAAAAATTATTATCTTTTATTTGAGCTAAACCAAATAGAATATAAGTCATGATTATGGCATAACGATTTAAAATTTAAATTTATATAAAGATCTAAAATATAAATTCTAAATTCTTGCTGGCATCAATAAGTGTGTTGTGATGGTGCATGACATGTAATATTTTTTTATCAATTAATTCTAGTTTGCGAACTCTAGTGCATAACACACCACATTTTTTTTAACAATAAAATTCTAGCTAGCAAACAATGGTGCATGGTAGTTGAAGGCGACACATAGAGGCATAAGGTGGCAGACAGTGATGTATGGTAGAGTTTTTTATAGAAACCCTAATTAGGGTTTTGAGAGATTTGTAAAATAGAATTGAGTAATATTTTTTTTGTAATTTTTATAGGAATCATAATTTTATAGCACAATATGAACTATCCTAGCATGGGTAGATGAATGATAGTCTTAGTCTAGTGTATTCATTACAAGATAGTAAAACATACCAAAAAATAATTATTATATATTATTTTTAGAGAGATGAGCAAGAGTATTATGCAATAGTGAGAGATAAATTGACTACTAGAGACATTAAGTAGTCTTCATAGAGTTTATTTACTATGAAATTTATTAGAGAGAAGTATTTAATATTTCTCTTTAAGACAATAATATGTACTTTTTTTGTATGTGTGTTATTAATTTTGTTTAGTGAGCTATCCCAAATCAAATAATATCCCTCTTCAAGCTAGTATAGTCATCTCATTTGAATTATATGTGTGTTATTAATTTTGGTTTGTTCTTCCAAAGGAGTCATATTTGGAGGATAATTTTAATTGGTTATCTATATGAATAGTTTTTTAATTATGAGAGATTATGAGTTGAGAATCACTCAACTCACGCTGTAGCTTCAGATACAGTTTTAGTTGAAAGTGTTTTGGAGGTTTAGATATTTTTTTGGCATATAAATGATTTATTTTGCATGTGATATCATCTTATTATATAGGAAATATATACTTCATACTTTTGTAAATATTGATTTTTTTTTGTGTTCTAATAGAGATTTTTAATGATTCAATTACTTTATTTTTGATATAACTCCTCTAGTTAAAGTTACTACTTAGAAGATAATTATAGGAAAAATTAAATATTTCACTATGATTAGACTAGTTGTAATATATCCAACTTGTATAGTTAGTGTTTCTTAGATTTATCTATGCAAATTTTTCTTAACGTAATTCTTCGCATACTAAGGTATGTGAAAAACCTGCATAACTTGGGACCTTTTCTAGAGATCATTCATATTTGTAGTTAGTCGGATATTTAGTATCAAGTTGGGCATCAGCATGTACTAAGTAATCTGCAATAAATTTTTATATTTTTATTAAAGGCAATCGTATCTCTTGGAAAAATAAGATGCATGCAGTTATTTTTAGATTTAGTATATAAGTGGAGTTCAAAATGAATACTATAGTTATTTATAAAATACTTTGGATATGATATCTATTTGAAGATATCATGTATGCACTCTTTTATGCTACTATATTTTATTATGATAATTAGACAACAAGATATATGATATTCAATTTGATTTTTGATGAGTTCATTCAAATAGTTGAACAGCTAACACATATCTTATCAAAGCCTTGAGAGGTCTTAGCATATATATTTTTTATATTTATTTTGTAGGATTTTGTATGCGCAATAAGAGTGGTGTTGTGAATTTGTATGCACTAGTTTGATGGAGGATCTACTTTTTATTTATTTTATATTTATTCTTAATGTTTGATGAGAATATCTAATTTGTGAGTTGTCTTGATTATTATTTTTTATTATATAAAGATATTTGATGTATTTTTATTTATTGAGTATTTATTTTATTTTATGCACTTCAATATTTAACATTATTATTTTTTTGGAATATCCATAAAATAAAAAATGTGTAATGGAACACAATATATATATATATATATATATATGATGTATGTGGTACACATATTAATGCCAACTCAGAAGATTGAAACTTGGTTAAATATATTTGCACGACCATTCTTCTTAAAAGCAAAAGTAGTGAACGAAGTATGAATCATAAGCGAAGCTATTGAAAAAGCAATCCTCAATGCGGACTTAGAAAAAGCAACTTGGCTCAAAGCCCTGGAAACATAGCTAGACGAAACATAGCACAACGCCAGCATAGAATGAGTTTAGGTGAGTATCAAAAAGAGTTCAAAGTTTGAATCAATGGATCGGGCATTATATACCACACTTCCTTTCCACTATACAGGTGTTAGGTTTGGTTTTTTTTTCCTTTATGTGAGGGAAATCCCAAAGCCCAATATCTAAGGTCTTTTAGACCTTATTGTATAAAAGGGAAGGAGATGAGGCCATGAGGGGTTTATCTTCTTATTTGATATTTTTTCTTCTTCTTGATCTTTGTAGCCATCATTAGAGAAAAACTTTTCTTCTTCTTAATTTTTGTAGCCTCCATAAGAGAAAAGAAGAAAGATAGAGAGAGAGATCCTTTTTTGAAGTTAGAGAAGAAAAACATAGTTTTTTTCTCTATCTTAACTATCCATATTTAATCAAATGACCGATCTTGGTTCGTCTGTGGTTTGATCAACATAAAATTTGAAAGAGAGGTTTTTGACTCATTGATCTTCATTCTGAACGCTGGAGATCTGATTTGGATTTTTGGAAGATCATATTTTCAGTCCGAGATCAGTGTTTCTGTGCTGTTGAGTTTTTCACTCGGATAGTTTTGATCATCAGTTCTGATCGAGGTTAATCCGTGATCTGATCGAGCTCATTTTTTGTGAGCGTGTTCTTAACTCATTGATCTTCATTTTGAATGATGCAAATTGGATTCTTAGTTCTGAACAGTGGTGTTTGTGTCCGAGAATAGTGACTCTGTCTTTGGTGAGATCTCACTGATTTGTACAAGTTATATTTGCCAAGATTAATTTTCTTAGGATATGATTAGTATATGCTTTTAGTTTTATCTAGAAAGAATTGTGTAATCCATTGATTATATTTGTGAAAGTTTTCATAATAAATTGTTTATGTTCATATTATTGTTACTTTGGGTGAAGTGTTATTGTTCTATTAAAATTATGTTCCTATTAGGTTCTCACAAGAGAGGATAAGATATGATTGTGCATTTTTTTTGTTTATCTCATCAAAGTGGTATCAGAGCTAAGGTTCAAGATAAGTTGTCTTGTGTAGGACGATGGAAAGCAATACGCATAGAATGATCACTCTAAATGGTTCTAATTATCATGTTTAAAAAGGAAAGATGGAAGACTTATTGTGAAGGTTTATTATTTGTCTGTATGCTCGAAACTCGAAAAAAAACCTCTAATGAGTAACTCAATCATGTTAGTGAAGAAAAACATGCAAGGAGTTTATGGAACAAGCTCGAATAGTTATATGCTCGAAAGACTATCAATAATAAATTGTTTATGATCAATAAGATGATGAGTTTGAAGTATCAAGATGAAATTCCTATGACAAATCACTTGAATGCATTCCAAGGTATTATTAATCAGTTGACTGGAATGAATATCAAGTTTGAGGAAGATGTGCAAGGGTTGTGGATTCTTGGTACATTGCAAGACTTGTGGGAGACGTTTAGAACTTATTTGTCTAACTCAACCCGAGATGGTACTATGAATATGGATTTGGTTAAGGGTTGTGTTCTAAATGAAGAAATGAGGAGAAAGTTACAAAGTTCTTCACAGTCAAATATCCTAGTTACTAAGAAGAGGGGGAGAAATAAAAGTAGACGTTCGAAGAACCATGATAGAAGCAAAAATAAGAATAACAAGTTTGCCAGTGTTGAGTGTCATTGCTGTCATTTGAAATGGCATATGTGAAAGTATTATCACCAATTAAAGAGAGATATGAAATAAGGAAATGTGAAGGAGAAAAAGAATGACAATGATGGTGAAAATGATCAAGTTGTCACCACCTCAGACTTCCATGTTTATAATAGTGATGTTAATTTTGTTGGCCAGGAAATTAGTTTGGTGATTGATAGTGGTGCCTCCATCCATGTTATACCTCGAAAGAATTTTTTTACAACCTACCCATTCGATGATTTTGGAAGTATTAAGATGGGTAATAATGACTCAGCTAAAGTATTTGGTATGGGAGATGTGTGTTTGGAGACTAGTAATGGAACTATATTGACTTTGAAGAATGTTAAATACATTCTGGATATTCACATGAATTTAATCTTCATGTGAGAGCTTGATGATGAAGGGTTCCGTAATACCTTCCGTGATAATCAATGAAAGCTCACTAGAGGTTTTATGGTGATAGCAAAATGTATGAAGAGTTACTCATTTTATTTGATACAGGCAAGGGTAATTGATTCTAATATCAATTTAGTGGATGATGATAGTATTGTTGAGATTTGGCATAATAGGTTTGGTCACATGAGTGAGAAGGGCTTGATGATTTTAGCTAAGAATAATCTTTTTTTCTTGTATGAAAAAGGATTTTTTGAAGAAGTGTGCTCATTGTTTAGAAGGAAAGTAGACCAGAGTTGCATTCGAAATATTTCGGCATACAAGGAATTCAGGAATACTTGATTTAGTGTATTCTAATGTGTGTGATCCTATGAAAATAAAAATACTTGATGGATCTCTATACTTTGTGACTTTTATAGATGATCGTTCAAGAAAATTTTGGGTTTATACCTTGAAAACAAAAGATCAAGTGTTAGATGTGTTAAAGCAATTTCATGCTCTTGTTGAAAGATAATCTAGCAAAAAGTTGAAATATATACAAACTAATAATGAGGGTGAATATTCTGGTCCATTTGATGAGTATTATAGGCAACATGATATTAGACATCAAAATACACCTCCTAAGACTCCTCAATTGAATGAGTTAGCTGAGAAAATGAATAGGACACTAGGTGAAAGGATAAGGTATTTATTTCCACAGTCACAGTTACCAAGATCCTTTTGGGGTGAGGCTTTAAATACTATTGTACATGTTCTTAATCTTACACCATGTGTTCATTAGAAGTTGATGTTTCGGATAAAATTTGGTCAGATAATGCAATTTCTTATGATCATTTGCATGTCTTTGGATGCAAGACTTGTCTATATTCTAAAAAATGAGATGTCTAAGCTTGATGATAAGACAAGATCTTGTGTGTTTATTAGTTATGGTCAGGATGAGCTTGGCTATAGGTTTTATGATCCGGTGTAGAAAAAACTTGTAAGAAATTGAGATGTGTTTATGGAAGACTATACTATATAGGATATTGAGAAGACTGATGCAATAGAATTTTAACATAGCGATGATTTGATTGATTTGGATCCAGTTCCTTTGACGGATCTTGCTGCATAGGTTGACGATGAAGCACATGATGACCAATATGTCATGGGTGATGTTGAAACTCTCACACAGGTTTAGATAGATGATGATGTTCACGAGTAGTCACCAATAGCAGATGCTCCATCAGGTTTTCCACTCGGGAGGTCTACCAGAGACCGACATTCTTCCACATGGTATTTTATTGATGATTATGTATTACTAATTGATGGGGGAGAACTTGAAAGTTATGAAGAAATCATGGAAGATGAAAATAAGTTGAAGTGGGTTGATGCTATAAAGATAGAATGAAGCCACTGCATGAGAACCATTCTTTTGAGCTTGTCAAGTTGCCAAAGGGAAAAAGAGCTTTAAAGAACATGGGGTTTACAGAGTGAAGCAAGAAGAACACGTTTCATAGCTAGAGGTGTCAAACTGGCTTGCCCGGCCCAACCCATTTTTTCGGGCCTAACTGGGCTGGCGTGCCGTGCCTAGCACGGCACGGCACGATTCGTACCAAGGGTCCACCCAGCACGAGCCTAGGCACTGCACTATAGCGTGTCGTGCCGGGCTAGGCACAACTAGAAGAGAGGTTTGACTCGTTGATATTCATTCAGAATGGTAGAGATCTAATTTGGAGTTCTGTAAGGTTATATTTTCAATCCAAGATTAGTGTCTTTGTGCTCTTTAGTTTTTCACCCGGACATTTTTGATCAACAGCCATGATCGAGGTTAATCCATGGTTTGATCGAGCTGATTCTTAGTTCTGAATAAAAAAGTTTTAAAAGGTGAAAGCGTATGGCGAGATATTTTTGTGTTCGTGAAACGAGACATAAGTTTTTTAAGCATCACAATATATAATTAATTAATATTATAAAATATATATAATAAAATAACATAAATAAAAATCAAAATTTTTAAAAATATTTTTAAGATGCTCCTTGATTATAAATATAATTAATAAATATTTTATAAATTATAATATATTATAATTTATAATATATTATATTATAATATATTACATATATATTATACATATATTATAAATTATAATATATTTTTAAGATGTCCCTTGCTGGAGCTTCCCTTGCTCTCTTCTCCACTTCCTCTCCCCTCACCCTTGCCCCTCTCCCCTTGCCCTCGCTCATCTCCCTTGACTGTCTATTATTTCTCTCCATTAAGTCTTTCAATTTGACTCAGAATAATTATAATTTCAATAATATTCATTAATTTTTTTCAAAATATAGATTGTGAAATTTTTTTCATAAATGCTCAAATATATATAAATATAATAGTGACTCTGTCTTCCGTGAAATCTTCACATTGATTTGTATAAGTTGTTGTATTTGTTAAGATTAATTTTCTTGAGATATGGTTAGTATATAACTTTAGTTTTATCTAGAGAGAATTTTGTAATTCATTGATTATATTAGTGAAGGCTTTCATAATAAATTGTTGGTATTCATATTCTTGTTACTTTGGATGAAGTGTTATTGTTCTATTAAAATTGTGTTCCTATTAGGTTATCATAAGAGGGGATAAGATCTGGTTGTGCATTGTTTGTGTTTATCTCATTAATGGGAACGTTGACGAAGCACCACTGATACGACAAAAATTGATCTGGTGGCTGACAAACATGTTGCAGATAATGATGGCTAGCTGGTGAACTCACTGAAGCAGCTGGTGGCGAAGTAAGAGTACCATCGGCAGCAAGAGGAAAAATGTCGGATGGCGGAGGAAACTCTGGCTGCAAAGGACGTGGAGGCACAACCATGAATGGCTGAAAGGCCGGTTGGAAATCCAGCTCCAGCACTGTACTAGCCGAATGCAAATGCATTTGATTCAAATGCCATTTCCAAGTACAAATTAAAATACGGACACGGAAATTGTGAGGACAGTAAACCTCCAAAATTTCTTCAGGCACCCACTTATCCGAATGGTGTTAACCACTTACCCAAACCAAATCTCCAAGCATGAATAAGTGCTCTCTACCTCCCACGGTAGACTTCTGATGATTTTGAGCCGATTCCACAGCAGCAGCCACAGTAGGACACAGTAATCACTTTCAGTTCCGAACAGTTTCATGCCCTCTTTGAAAGAGCGAACAAACTGCTTGGCTTCGCCATTTGATGCCTGATGATGAGGAGCCAGCAGCTGGTGCCGAATACCACACATTTGCAGAAGGAAATGAATAATTGACTGGTAAACTGAGGCCTGTTGTTAGATACAAGCTTTGCATAAGCCAAATTGAGTGAAGATTCTGCGCAAAGCCTAAATCAAGGAAGTAGAAGTAGGCGGCTCTATAAATGGAATAACTTTCAGCAATTTTGAATAAGCATTGACCAGAACTAGCCATTGACGATTGAATAAGGGACTGCAGAATTCTACATGCACTCGTTTCAATGGATGTTCCAGAAAAGCCTAAGGATGCCTTCCCATGGAAAACGACTCCTAGATGCCCCACTTTCAGAAATTTGAAGCATTTATTGTTGATGTGCGAACAATCCAGAGCCTGGTGATCACCTTTTCCACACCGATTGCAAGAGCCTCATTTGTTATATGTACCTTGCATTTTAGGCAGAAATGGCTTGGTGGCGGAAGTAACTGCAGGTCTTCTGGTGTTTTCCTTCAAAAATTCCTTATTTCCTGATTTATTCTGAAATTTATGTCGCTCTTGAATGGTGACAACAGTAGAATTCGAAGGCGAGGATGAAGAAGCAACGACGGTCGGGCTGGAATGGAGATCTGAAGCAATATCTTGATCAGCAGCTTCATACTTCTGAGCCATTTGAACTGTGACTTGAAATGTGGGATTTTCTGTAGTAAGTATTTGCCGTTTAATCACATTGCTTTGAAGACCATGAATAAACTGATCACACATAGCAGGCTACTAATGAGCTTGGAATCTGCACGTCAATGACAATTGCTTCAAATCAGCAATGAAAGCAGAAATCGAGTGAGAATCGACCTGACGTTGACTGTGGAATTTCTGGCTCTCAAACAACATTCAAAATAGCCGGTTTGAAATAATCTTCCAATGCAGTGACAAACTCAGCCAATGTGTGAGTCATCAGATCCTCGGGAGCCAGCAAATTCACTAGTAGTTAATAATGAGCATCTCCAATGATCATCAGGAATGTAGGCACATGCTTATTATCTAGAATATTGTTCACTGCAAGAAATTGCCGAAATCAGGCAATGTAAAGTGAAAATCAACAAATGGCAGGATTGTATGAGACAATATTTCCATCGATGCCCAACAACATTGCGGAATCCGAAATCAAAAAACAGAAGAAACGTTTCCACAATGTGCTCCACAGATTTCACCACTCAGCAGAATAATTGATCTTCCAACCATGGAAAAAATGTGGTGTATGTGATGCACTTTATAATGCCAACTCGGAAGACCGAAACTCAGCTAAATATATTTGCACGACTACACTACTCAAAAGAAAAAGCAGCAAACAAAATATGAATCATAAGCTAGGCTACTGAAAAAGCAATCCTCAATGCGGACCTATGAAAAAACAACTTGGCTCAAAACCCAGAAAACATAGCCAGATTGCACACTGCCAGCATAGAACTAGTCTAGGTAAGTATCAAAAAGAGATAAAACTCCAAATAAATGAATTAGGCACTGTACACCACAATATATATATATATAAACTGAGTAGTAATTAATAAAAGTAATCAAACATCTAAAATTTTTTGGGTCATTTTTACAAAATTTTCATATGCTAGAATATATGAGATCGATTGGTCTTGTCCTTACCTTAGTTAGAATTGATTTGTTTGAAAATGTAACTTATAGAAAAAAAAAATTGTTTCTTCTATCTATTTTTTTATTCTTTATTTTTTTGTATTTTTTTATTTTATATTTTTTCTATGTTTCTTTTCTCCCCAATTGTTTAGTTAAAATTAAATATTATTATATCTAATATATTTTAGAGAATTATTATTGGATATCATAATATTCAAAGAACATAAATAAAATATTAATAAAATAAAATAATCACATATAATCTGTGTATTGATTCTATAATTGATAATTTAAGAGCATGAAGTGGAGAAATGAGATGGAAGAGTTTTAGTATCTGAAAGTAAAAAAAAAAACTCATTGCTGACTCAATGAGAAGGAATCCCTTTGGCTATGGTTTGGTGGGAAGATGCTATAAGTATTCTTAGATGGATTTAGGGGTGTTCACCCTATCTTACGAGTAGGAAATATAGTCTTTTACCTTCCAACTTGAAATTTTGTGGAAGAAATAATTTTACCTTTTCCTACCCAAAAAGAAATAGCATTCCTATATGAAATCTTATCCAATTAATTAGATGGAAAGTCTGGTAGGAAATTAGGTAAAAATCTATGTAGTTGTAATTTTAAATTTTAAAAATATTTTAATAATTTAATTAAGTAACATGCATTGTAGTTGGAAAACAAAAATTAAAAAACAACTTAACAGATCGCAATAATGACAAAAAAAACAAAGGGAGGTAGCAGTCGGGCAGGCGGCGCATGCAGTGCAGGGTTCTGTTGTGCTGAGCAGAATCACTTTGCAGTGCAATCGGAACTCAGAACTCGGCAATCGGCAGTTTGCACTTCACAGTGCAGTCAGCAGTTGGAGTCGGCAGTTCTTACTTCGTAGTGTAGTTGGCAGTCGGCTCGGTAGTTCACACTTTGTAGGTTTCGCTCTTATGCATTCTATCATTCAGAGTCATATTAGGGTTTGGATTTTAGTTTTTTAGTGTTTATAATTATAAATTATATATATATATATATATATATATATATATATATATATATATATATATATATTGTTTTAATGTTGGTAGGGTAGGGTAGGGATATGGAAATGGATTCTTCTTTCGCATTCCTACCCGATTTAATGTGAAAGACAATTTTTTCGAATTCCTATCTGATTTTTGCTGTTACCTGCTCAGTCGGGTATGATAAGGTCGGGTAGGGTAGGAACTTGTGGTCAATCAGAAATTTGAACACTCCTAGATGGATCTAATAGACTATAGATGACATGTTTCTCTTAATTATGTGTAATGTTTTTGGCATTCTCTGTAGAGATAATTCCTAACAATTATCTTTGGTATTGAATATTTTACTATAATGTGTATATTAAATTGAGACTCTCTTATCTTTATTTTTATTACAACTAGTACTCCTTGATTGTTAGACGTGGAGAATGAAATGTGTTTTTTTTTGTATAAATTGAATCACTTGATAATATAACTCTAGTTTAGTAGGAAACTCATTGTGTATAGTGCACTTGGTTTCTTCTTTGGAGATAACTCTTATTAATTCTTTTTGGTGTGATCTATCTTTCTACAATGTAATACTGAATTGTGACTCATGTATTTTTTTTTTGTTGTGATTAGTACTTTTAGCTACTAATAAGTGCAAAATGAGATGTATATTTTTCTATCAATTAAATTGTTCGGTTATATAATTTATTTTAATAAAAAATTCTCTATCACCTAAAATTTGGATGTGAAACCAAGAAAATTCAATTGACATTGAATAATCCTTGGTACTTAGATGCGAATATCTCTAGAAATTATGTAGCTAATTGAGAAGATTATTTAAAATGAGTTGTTACTTGCTTGGGCTCGTTCATACTCTCCTATCTCAATATCAAAAGTTAAATGATGGTATCATGTATCTATATTATCTTAAACAAGTATGGTCATGTTGTTGACTCCCACAAAATCTTACTTATTGTGCAAAATGAAAAATTTGATATCAACTCAATTTCAACAAGCTTTCACATCATTAATAAAAGATGAGAATCTATTTGTAGCTCTTCTTTTCCATTTGTCAGCTAGATTTTTTATTTGTTAGGTGATCTAGTATCAATTGATCAAAGAACTACATTCTGCTTCTGACTTTGGTAGTTCATTGAACATAATTCTAGTTTTCAAGTTTTCATTAGATTAATGATTGAAATTATGACTTCTTCTATAATAAAAATATTATTATATTACTTCTCTTTATGAAGTATTCAGATAGCAGGGTAGTTAACAAATTATTTTACAAATGCCTTGAAGTGGTTTGTTTATTTTTTTTTTCTTTCACGTTGGATATTGTGAATTTGTTTGTATGAGATTGATGGGGGTGTTGCAATTCTTATTTATTTATTATTTATTTTTGTTACTTTTGATAAGAGCACTCAACTTGTGAGCTGCTTTAATCATTTTTTTATTATATAAAGGTAGTAGTTGTATGACTTTAAACATTGAGTATTTTATTTTTTTTATATTTTTGATGTTTTAGGATAATTAGGTCTATTGATGAGACATTATCTTATCCAGGAAGATGTGAGGTTATATTGGAAGAGATAATTGTCCTCAATTTCATTGGAAATTAGGAACTAGTATATCAATATTTAGGATTATTTGTTATTGATTACATGTGAGTTCACTATGAAGATCATTCTAGATTAGAAAATAAAACATCATAAGTTAGGACTTATTATGCTGAAGTTCACTTAGACATTTAGGATGAACTTTCAAAATATATATTTTTTTTGTATTTATGATAATTTCAGTATTGATTCTTGTATCACTCATAATTCTTATAGGTAGAAAATATATTGCTTAAATATAAAAAATATTTTTTTTATGACCTTAGCAAAAAGATATATATGAATTAACTACTTAGATAGTATAATTAGACTTAATTTATAGATTATGAAAAATATAATCTAAAATAATTATCAGTATTTGTTTGTGTTTTACAAGTATTTTTAATATTTTTCTTTATTTTTTTTTTTGGCAAAATTCATATTATTGATTGTCTATATAGATGATATCCTTATTAGGGGAGATGATGAGTCGAAAATCAATTTTAATGAGCACGGTGGGTCACAGTTCTAAATGATCTTGGGAGACTCCTACTTTAAGGATATATCTGATATACTCTAAGTCTAAGAGATGTATTATATTTTCACATGAAAGATATCCAATTAATACTCATAGGAATTAACCTTTAAGATGTATTGTAGTAGATACTCTTATTGGGTAAAATATTAATTTTTGATTTGATATCAATTTTCTAGTCAACTCTATTGTATATTGGATAATAATAGAAAAGATAGAGTATCTAACCATTATCACTTGATATATCTTATGTTTTTTATATAATTAATTATCTTTTAGATTCATGATAATAAATTCATCTAGACATGATATAATCTATCGCATACTATGGTATAAGTTGAAATCTCTGAGCATTTGTATTTATTTTGATGATCATAGATAATTTTAGCTAGCTAGGTTTCAAATTCAAGTTACGCATCAGCTTGCTTTGAGATGAGGTTATACTATAAGTTTTTTATAGTTTTTTGGAGATAATATTGTCTCGTATAAAAGTAGGAGACATATGGCGATCACAAAATTCAAGACCAATGAAGATTTTAGAGCTTAATAATAGTTACTTTTGAGATATTATGATGATCTCGATTCACTTATTCAACGTACTATTTTTTGCCGTGATAAGTCATATGGTCTTGAATCTAATGTCTTAAGGTCTAATGAAATAAATAGAAGTGAATTGCTTATTTATCTAGGAAAAGATCAAGATATGACTATTATAGTCTCTATTTTTTATGGCATATTTGCTTGTTGATATAGTCACAAAGTCTTTAAAGAGTTGTTAACTCTGTTTATTTTTTTTAGATTATATTTATTTAATTCTTTGCATATTTTATTTTTTATAGATTTGAACACTTAATATACAATATATGAGTTGTCTTAATTCAAGTGGCATTATATTAATAGGGGTTTTCCATTTGAATATTTCATTTCTTTTATTTATTATTAAATGTGATGTTTTTTGTTCATTGATTATAGTATTGTAAGACAATATATCTAGCTCAAAAACATACTCAAGTTTGTAACTACCTATAATAAGACTTCTATATTAGGTACACACTGATTTGTAGGATGTGGTACACTAATATATGGATTTTCCATTAGTAAGAGTTTGGGTTATCCTAAAAGTGTGATGCGAGTGTGGCTTTTTATATCATTCTTCAAACATTAATGAAGATGATAGTTGTGTAGCTTAATTTTGTAAGGGATAATATTATTGATTCTGCAAAATATGAAATTGATCTCAATCTTGGAAAATTGAAATATGGCAGAATTTAAATTAGAAAAATATTTTTTTAATAATTATTAAGTTTTTTCGTGGTGTCAAAATGCAACAATTCTGTGAACTAATTGTGAAAGAAACTTCTTGTATCGCGAGAAGTTTTTTAACAGAATGCAACAGTCTTGTTTGTGAACTAATCCAAACTACATGCATATATATATATATATACATGTGTGTGTGTGTGTGTGTGTGTGTGTGTGTGTGTGTGTGTGTGTGTGTGTGTGTGTGTGTGTGTGTGTGTGGGTGTGTGGGTGTGTGTATTTATGTATTGCTTGCTCGACAGGGTGAATTATTGTTCGAGGTGAGGGCTTGTTCTAAGAATTGGATGATTGCAGGGCGGAAGAGAGGTCATGTTCTGTTATCCCCTGAACAAGGTTTGACACAATCTGTAATATATAGCTCATGTGATATCACGATCTGGTAAAAGTTTGAGTTTGGTGTGTTTCTAGGAACATTAAAGTTTATATTTTGCCCTTTGTTTTTTTTTTTTCTTTTTCATTATTTGAAAAAGAGGCCAAATTAAAATGAAAATATTATCAAATATAGTTTCTGATTCTGAAAATGATTTCTAAAAAATTAAAAATATAAAATAGAAAACAATAACTCATCTAACCCATTTGTTTTCCTCATACGGTCATACCTTGATCCAGAAACGCTCCAAAACAGTCCATGATAAGTTGATTTTTTTTTTTTTTTTTTTTGTTATTCTCTTGCTTTTCCCATGACAGGCTCAATAGTGGTGGTTTCTGTGTTGTGTGTTCCACTGGTGGCTGGTTTTGTTCAACCTCCACAACTGAAGCTTCCAAATATCGATGAATCCTATATTTCTTTCAGTCCGGTTGGGCCTCATCTGGTTTGTGTTCTGCCTCCCATGCTCGGCGCCTCTTTGTGCATTCCCACGTAATTCTCTTCTTTCCGTCTTTTCTGTTTTGCTGATTAAAATTTGTTTCGCCAGCCAAATAGTATTTTTTGTGTATCATATTCCTTCAGATGTAATGACAAGCAGACTTGTGATTCTGCTTTACAATCAATTGGCACTGTTTTTGTTGTTTCTTTTTAGTTTTGAAAAAGAACATCTAGATGATTAGTAGTGTGGAACCAAGCCAAGTCCGTTGGGGGAAGGTATCTTGTTTAGAGATAGGTGTGACGTGAATTCAATTGTTTGGTTAATTTTCCTGTTCTGCAAGACAAGGTATTGCAATCGTTTCGTGTTGGTATTTTTGTTGATGACACACTGCACGGTGTTCGTGGTGATTATTTTTCCAAACAAAATGGTTGCAAAACAATGTGAGATTTAAAAGTGGTTGGACGAATGATTTTATTTCACAATGAGAGGTTGTGGTTATCGGGCGTATGAGCATAAGATTTATTGGTTGATGTATGTGCATGTATCATGGTATTCTTCTCATAAATACAAAAACAAAGCAAATCATGACGAGTATTGGGTAATAAATGTCTGTTTTGTAATTGTATATTTCATTGTATAACAAAGTAAATCATGGTATTCTTCTGAAATTTATTCTTAAATTTTAGAATAAATTTAAGAATAAATCTTATTAAAAATAAATTTTATTTTTGTATTTAAAAGTGAGTTTTTATTAAAAATAAATCTTATTAAAAATATTTCTCATCTTATTAAAGATGAGAAATATTGCTCATGTGAATCAGGATTTCAAAGTGAGTTTTTACATATTTATCAAAATAAGCATCTTATTAAAAATAAGAGGCAAATGTTAATTCATTGATTAATAACAAAACCAAAGTAAACCATGACAGCCATGAGAAAGCAACAAGGGATTATTCTAAAATTTTTTTTTTTTGAATTTTGTTTTTGTTTTGTTTTGTGTGAGGATCATAATGATACCAGTAATTTATTCTAGCTAATTTCTTTTGCAAATTTGTTAGTTTTTTTTTCTTAGTGTTGAAAAAATACATCATCAAAATGATAATCAACAAGATGCACTGTAAATAAATTTCTCATAGATAATTAGCAAAATGCATATCCAACATATATTCATACTTTTTTTTGAGGTCCTTTGATGTGTTGTCGCAAAGTAATTGATCTGTTTCTTAACCATAAATTAATCATAATAGTGAGAAGTCATGATAACTTATTGACCTGAAATGAATACGTATTGTTACATGCATGATAGATTATTCCCATGTAGATATCGTAAGTTTTATCCTCATAAGTAATGGTCTAGCAATTAAAGTTTATACATAGAGTATATACATGTGCTGCATAATGTTCAATAGCAATAGAATGTTAATTAAACACTTACCATATTCATTATAATTTTAAATATTTATTTTAGATATTTATTTAAATATTAATTATAAAATAAATTATGAGTGAGACAAATATAATTTAAATAGTTTATTTTTCATCAAAAAAAATAGATAAGCTTATAAAAAGAGCAAAATTTTAAAAATTAAAAATTATTATTTAGTAATTTATTTTATTTTAATTATGAATCATTTTAGGTTTTACAAATATATTTTAATTAATATCTATCTTATTAATAATCATTTGTTAAGTCACATAGTTATAATTTGGTTTAAAAAGTGAGCTCGTAATTGAATTAGTTGGGCTAGTAATGTTAAAAGCACCAAACCGTATCTTGATAATAAGTATATATGTGATCATCTAGTCGAAGTATCATTTAAAATCATTAAATATTTAAATGACTCATTTTGTGTCGGTATAGGTTCACAAATATCGTCATGTATACTGCTCATAGTCATATATCATCATGCATGCTACTGATTGTCCATTTGAATTTTTTATAATCCTTCAAATTGTAATTAAACTAGGATAACCTAACTAATTATGTCAAATTGTAAACTCATTATGATTAGTTAGCTTCTAGTTTATTGTAGCATTTGTCTCAATGTTATCAATATTAATGTAGTATAAGCTAGAAGAAAACATAAGCAATTTTTCTAGCTGGTTATTCTCACCTTAAAGAATAATCATAATATATAAATATTCAACATTATTTTTATTTGTTGCCTTAATATGATATTCATTATTGTGAATATTCTTGAAACTCAATAAATTATGTAGAACTTTTTTAGAATATAAGATATCATTAATTATAAATTTTGCTCCTCTGGGAAATATGATTCGAGCTTTTCTAGAAGCTCGATTAGTTTTGTACTTTCCCAAATTATACTAATGTTTGTTGTTTGCATCATTAAACAGAATAAATATTTCACATCTTTAAGTACATTTTGCATTGTTGCATCGCCTATGTAAATTATACTAATATTTTGAGATAATTTTACATTATTCATTGAAGGTGTGATAATATAAACATTTACCATAAAAAATAATATCATTAGCAGAAGGCTGAAGTTATCATTGTAGAATTATGTTATTCTACAATGATAACATTAGCCTTCCGCTAAAGTTTGTATCCCACTCCACTATGTTTGTCATGATGTTAAAATCAAATTAATATTTGATAAATTTAAAGTGATAATATTAATAAGTAATTAAAAATGAATAAAGTATAGTTGATGGCGTGTTTGCATCAATAAATATTCAAAATATAATATGAATATTTCTACTAGAAAAATATATTATGTTAACTAATTACGTTTTTTGAATAAATAAGTTATTTTTATAAAGGTGAACATATTAACTTTGATAAATGATCCATAGAAAAATATTAAAAATTCGTGCACCTTTTATTGAATCATTTTAATATCTTTATAAGATTTATATGATGAAAATGAAATTTTTAATTGAACTGGTATTTATATTTGTATAATATATATTAATATATATTATATAATATGTAATATAGTGATAAAAAATCTTTACCTACAAAATAATATAAGAATGAGAAATGGGAAATATACTATGGGATACTAATAATGTATCACAAGTCTTGCAACTTAATTACAACTATGCAAATTACAACTTGAAATAAAGAAAATATAAGAATGAGAAAAATTTAGAGAAATATGTCCACTTTAGGCATAGGAGATCGCTCCACCAACTCTCATAGAATTTAAACAAACATGGCCACCAAAAGAAAAAAAAAATTCCAACAAATTGACTAAACAATTAGATATTTTTTTATAACAAGATCCATAATTTTATAAAATAGTTCAATTCATTTCTGAACTGGAGTTGTCATTTTTTTTTTTAGAATATTTATTTTACTCAAGAATTAATTTATAGATATAGTCAAACTAACATAGAGACGACTATATATCCAAATATAGATTAAATCAATATATTTAGATAAATCAAGGTGATTAGCAAATATGGAATATAAATGAAAATATTTTTTTTAAGGCAAGATTAGTGCTAATTTTGGGGAAATGATCAAAGAAAAAACATGATGTAGGAAAAGTGGATGGCGGAACCCAAGTCTCATTCAATGTATGCTCCCCAATTTCTTTGTTTTCTATTTAAGTGTTATCCAAATAATTTATTTCTAGATTTATTTGATAAACATTGATTGATACCTATTTTGATAAGCATCAATAATTTTTCATAATATTTTATAGTAATTCGACATTATTTGATAATTTTAAAGAAAGTTTGTTGATCTTTGAACATAATTGATAACTTGAAGATCAATGGTGTATTTCAATGATAATTCAACCATATTTGATAAATACATTTCGATGATAATTCAACTATATTTGATAAATTCATTTCAATGATAATTCAACTATATTTGATATTATTTGACCTTTTTTTTAATGACAAATTGAATGATGCTAGGGATTATTTCAAGATAATTATTGAATCCTAATATTCGAATGTCAGGATAAAATGGTAGAGATACCAAGCCTTATGATCTATACTAGCAGAGATATACATATCAAGCTTTTTCAAACTAGATACGAGCCTATTGAGAAGCTGGGTGATCCTGCATCTAATTCCTATGACTATGTCTTTCTCTCTAATGAGACGTAAGAATTAGTATCATAATCTTTGAAAGGATATATTATTGATTACAAGTGGATTTTAATGATTAAAACAGATTCATATGAAATGGTAAAACATTTTAAGATGAGACTTATAGTGAGACAATACACTCACATATTTAGTGTTGACTACGAGGACATTTACTCTCTATTGGTCAAGATGGACTGGATGTATATTTTTATTTCTCATATAATATCTCATAATTAGAGAATACATCAACTAAATGTAAAGAATAAATTTTTTCATGGTGACTTTGATGATGAGTTATATATAGAGTAGTCACATAAGTTTTGAGATGTACAATTAGGTATGATTTATAGATTACATAAGATATTATACTTCCTTAAATAGTCACTGAAAACTTGATTTGCAAGGTTTTCATGATAATTATCTCGTTTGAGTTACAAAAGTATATTATAGACTTTTCTTTGTTTTTTTAGAAGATTCCTATCAACAAGATTTTTTTTATTAATTATCTACGTAGATTATATTTTGATTATGATAAATTACGAGTTGCAAATCATTTAATTCATTGAATACTTTTAGTCATGATTTTAGATGAATGATTTTAGGAGAGTCAAGTACTTTCTTGACATAGAGATGATATATTCTATGAAAGATATCATCTTGTAACAGATGAAATATATGTTTGATAATCTAATAAAAGATAATATTTTGGTTTGAAGACTAACAAATGTTCATATTGACCTAGATATAGATTTTACTTCTGTTATGACTTCTCTAATTGATTCTACTACTTATAAAAGAATAAAAAAGAAATATTAACTATTTAACTATGACTATATTTGATATAATATATATAATCAGTATAGTTAATTGATTCATAGATTCTCTTTGACAAATTCACCTTGATACTTCTCTTCGCATACGTAAATGTGAAAAGAAATTTTTAGGACATGAGATCTTTTTCAGGGATCATGAATATTTGTAGTCAGCTAGGTAATTAAATTGTAGTTGGATACTAACATGTACTGAGATGATATCTATGATATAGTTTTATATTTTTTATGAATATAATCTTCTCTACTAGAAAAGTAATAGATAAATAATTATTTTGAGATTCAATATAGAGATAGAGTCGAAAGTTATAATAACAACTACTAGTAAGATATCTTGTATATAGTATTTACTTGAGTAGATTAGAAATATACTCTCCTCTCTCTCTCTCTATATCATTTACTATGATTGTCAAGCAGTGAAATATATAATCTTCAATTCGATATTTTATGATCGGATTAAACATAAAGAGTAGGACTACTTCTTTAAGAAGAAAAAATATGATGTGATCATTATTATAATATATATTCAGATAATAAAGCAACCATTAGATATTTTCATGAAAGTCTTAAAAAAAACCTTAGGTTACATTTCTTTCTATCAAACTTAGTATTGTTGACTTATATGCATCATCTTGATGGAAGGGTGTTGTCTATCATAGATGAAAGGATAACTATAACTTGTCTTCTAATCATCCGACTTATAGAATCACTATACAAGATAAAAATATATATGTTTGTAGACCTTTAGACATTGATATTTCCACCCCAATCAGCATCAACTAATCTATTGACTTTAAAGATCTTCTCATTGATATTTCTATCAAATTATAATACATAATCAAGAGTAGCATCAAGAGTAGCATCAAGATACCATTGTACTCTTTTGATTATATTTTGATGCTCATTTCTTGGATTAGACATAAATTTACTCAACACTTCCATATCATGCACAATGTCCAGTCTAGTATATACCATGACATATATAAGACTCCCAACTACATTGGCTTATGGAATGAGGGTCATTATTTCCTTCTCTACTTGAGTATTAGAGCATTGCTTGGTTGTTAGTTTCATACCAATTGGCATAGGAGTCCTCACTAGCCTGCAATCATATATTTGTATCTTCGAAGTATGTCTCACACATACCAATGTTATCCAAGAAATAATGTATTCTTCTCCGATCTCTTTGAATTTACATGTCAATTATAAGGTTTGTTGCCCCACGATTAATCATATCAAGCTTCTCAGCAAGCAACATTTCCACCCAAATAATTATGTCTATGTTATTTCTCACCAATAGCATATCATCCACATAAAGCTTAGAATGATAAAGTTTCTTCCTAATCTTTTAGTATAGACGATGTGGTCAACATCATATCTATTGGATCCTATCTGCAAGACAAATAAATCAAATTTCTGATATTACATTCAATGATATTTTTTTAAGCTCATACAAAGACTTCTTCAATTTGTACATTAAGTGTCCTTGCCTTTCATCTTGAACCTAGTCTATTGCCCCATAAAAGTTACTTCCTCTAAGTCATCATGAAGAATTATTATTGTTACATCCAGCTTCTCAACTTCTATGTCATATCTTTTTTTTGCAGCTAATACCACCCTGATTGAGTTCATCATTGTTACTAGTAAGAAGATTTCATCATAATCAATATACCCCCTAGCAATTAGTCATGCCTTATATTTTCTATTTTTCTATCATCACTTAGTTTCTAATTATAAACTCGCTTGCATACCATCATCTTTCCATTAGAGGGAAACTTTACAATATTCTAGATATCGTTCCCCTTAGGGACTATAATTCCTCTTTCATGGATTACTCTCATGGTATTGATTGCTTGGAGGTTCAAGTCATTAGTAAAATAATGGGATCATCTCTCATAATATATCAAGTATTGTATGCACTCTCATGAATGAATTTTTAATTCATGTAGAACTTCTCAATATAAGTACTACCTCAACTAATTCTTCATCAGGAATGTTAGTATTTGACTATGAGAGCTATTTATCAACTTGTTCATCCAAGCCAAAAATTTATATACTTTGAGCTATGATACTATAGATCCATGTCGTGAGTTTGGACTAAGTTGCAACTTCATATCTTCATGTTATGACATTAAACTTAGTCATGACATCATATTTCCATGCCATGACTAGAGTTTGTTGTTCTCTATAAATTAATTATTTTTCAAGATCACAATTATCTATTCTATATTAGGATCTTCAAACAATGTCTTCATGTTATGACATTCTTATATTCCCTAGACACGAGATCTTTATTGTAGAATACTTTTATTGTCACTGAGTTTCATAGCTTGTAACCTTTTACACATTCTTTATAACTATAAACTTATAATTTTCTAAGTTAAATTCAACTTGTTCTTTCTTTCCTTCCATACATAGACATATGTATCACATCCAAATACTCTTAAAGTAGTTATTTTTAGCTTCATTCCTTATAACACCGTCTAATTAATCACTACAAATGTAGGAATGTAGTTATTTAGATAATATGTTGTGGCAACTATTTTAGCCCATAACTTTGGCTCTAAACCTATCCAACTCTTCATACACCTTGTCTTCTCTATCAATGTTCTATTTGACCTCTCAACCACTCAATGCTATTGTAGTATCATCCTAATCACGTCCTACCTGATAAATCTCTAATCGACATAAAATTCATCAATTGGAAAATGTTTAATCCCTTTTTTTTGTTTAGAATTTTTATCTTCTTATTGAATTAATTCTCTAAAACTACTTTAAACTCTTTGAACTTCTCAAACACCTCATAATTCTTCTGAATGAAGTAGATTCACATATACATGGAAAAATCATCAATGAATAACATGTAATATTTTCATCTTTTAAGTATTACCCTTGGTATTTCTTTAATAAAATCACTATAAATTAGATCCAACTTTGTCATGAATTTTGGCCTATAACTTCGACTCCAAACCTACCCAACTCCTCAAGTACGGTGTCTTCTCAATCAATGCTTTATTCAACCTCTCAACCACTGAATTCTATTGTAGTGTCATCCTAATCATGTTCTATTTAGTAATATTCTAACCGACATAGAATTGACCAATTGAAAATTGTTCAGTCCCATATTTGTGTATAGAATTTTTATCTTGTTATTGAATTGATTCTTCACCAATACTTTGAACTCTTTTAACTTCTCAAATATTTCATAATTTTTCTAAATGAAGTTGATCCACACAAACATGTAGAAATTATCAATGAATTACATGTAGTATATTGATCATTCAAGTGATACATTGGATATTTCTCTAAATAAGTCTCTACGAATTAGATCCAATATTATCATGAATTTGGTAATAGTAGATATGAACTTCATCCACTTTGGTTTTCTTTAAGATAGTCCTAACAAAACTTGAAGATTTCTATACAATTTAGTAGTCCTTCTACCATCTAATTCAAGGATACAAACATTGAATTCTTCTAACTAATATGCCTAAGTCTCTAATATCATAATATTATTTCATGTCATGATATCATATTTTTATGTCTCAACTTTGAACTAAGTTACGACTCCATGTCTCCATGTCTCCATGTCGTGATGTTGAACCTAGTTGGGACATTGTTTTTCCATGTCATCATTGGAGTCTATTATTTTCTTTGGTAGTGCTTCTTAGTAATTTCTACAGGCTTCCACACATTGCTCTATGAGCAATTATCACTGTTCTCCATATCATTTTACAAGACTTGCCATCATAATTAATTTTCATATCAATATTCATCATCACATTTGTAGAAATTAAATTTTTATTTGTGTGGAATTTGTATTTTCATCTTCACCTTTTCATGACTAACTATCTTAATTATTGAATTATTTTCTATTGTCATGTTTCCTCCATTATAAGTATATTATACTAACAATTAATCTCAATTTAACTTGATATTATAAAAGAATTTGTATGAGATATTTAGAAAGGTATATCATGGAATCAAGTGAGGATTTTTCCTAATTGGAGGTAATAACATAGAGGTGTCAAATGGGTCGGACGGCTTAGACCCGGCCCGAGGCACAGCCTGATTCGGTCATTCCTAGCCCGACATGGCATGGGAATGACCCATGCCCATGCTTGTGTCGGGCCTACTCACGGCATGGCTCGTGCCATGCCGTGCCTAGGCCAACTGGACCATGTTCTGGGCCTGGCACAGCCCGGCACAATGGCTTGTGGGCATGATATCTCGGCATGAGGGGAGATATGCCCCGACCCAGCCCCACACCCTTGACCCAAACCCGAGGCCCAAAGGATCCAAAATTTCTGTCAGATCCAAAATTTCCGTCGGGCCGAAACCCGACCCACTATCTTTTTCCACACCCCCCAGACCTGAGTCCGAGGCCTAAGACTGCCACTCCATGCCATTCCAGAAGCCATTTAGGACGGTTTGACAATATAACCAACCTGACGATAAAAAAACCAATCTAAGCCATTAGATTTCACCTCCAACGATTATGAGGCCCTAAGGATTCTACCCATTTATTATTATAAAAAAATATTAACATGTAAGAGTTCATGTGGGACTATGTATTTTAAAAGGCATGTCGAACTATACATCAAAAAATATGGCGTATTAGATCCTATGCAAACCCAACTCAACAATGGGTTTTTTGAGGTTGGATCTAATTCAGTCTCAAAGTTCACCCCATTCATATACCACAACGAGTTGCGGAAGGAATGCACAAACAAATTGATCACCATAATGATTCTTCCGATTAGATTTTCGTATGATCTAAGGATAGTCAGTATCATGCAAATATATTTTCAACTTGCATATTGTAGGATTCCTAGGTCAACATCTAGGGACAACATACTAAAATATTATAAGTTATAAAAACAAATAATAATTAATGAATTTAGTGAATATAGTGGAGTGGTATCTGTGATGTCCGATATCTAGACTAGTCACGACGATGTATCTTATGCATGCCTTACTGCCACTATATTGATTCTAAATGGATATTAAATAAAAAAATTTTAAGATTCTCTATGATTCTCTATCCTCATAATGGTCCGGTCATTTTTGAGTGCATGATAAAAATTTTTAAAGAATATAAAATTCAAAATAAAATTTTTAGTATCACATTCGATAATGTATCTAATAATAGAGTAGCAATTAATATGTTTATTAGGAGTATTAGAGATAGAGTTCGGTAGTCTCGGTTTGTCTATGAATCTTAAGAAGAAATTCTAATCGAATATGAGATACGGTTGGAATTAAACATACATGATGTTAGAGTCATATATTGAATATGAACATGTAATATTTGACTATGTCAATAGTAAGAGTGACAACTTATTATTGACAATACTACTAAACTACAAGAATTTCATTTATGAAATTCTTGAAGATTTTGTATGACACGACGAGTATTTGTTCATTAGTTTATACTCTCATGACTTGCATTGTACTCAAGTGTATATGTAATATTAGTAGAATGTTTAGGAAGTATCGAGATGACCCGACATTTAGGAATATGGTTTTACAAACAGAAACCAAATCCTAAAAGACATGATCCACAGTTTCATCTCTTTATTGTCTGGCTACCTACATAGACCCTAGGGTTAAGGTGGAAGGGATGGAGAATATTTTAACATATATTTCCTCGTGCATGAACCTGGAAGGCCCACATGAAGAGTTCATTTACAAGAAGTTGACTGAGCTATTTATATACTAAGATATTATGTATGGTGGTAGTACTAGTGAGGTTTCGAATAAAGACATAGATATCATATTCAAAGAAGAAGACTTTTCCATTTAATTAGCGAGGGGGATGTGGCGAGATAGACCATCGAATAGGAGCGAGCTGTCTAAGTACATGGATACTGATTATTGCTTAATCCTATCATATTCTGATACTAAGAATCTTGATATATTACAGTGGTGAAAATCATACGAGTCTACTTTTTCCGTGCTATATACGATAGTATGAGATTTACTAACTCCTTCAGTATCGAGTATAACATCGAAATCTACTTATTCTATTGTAATGAATATTATTTTGGATAGGAGATCGAAATTACGTCCAGATATTATTAAGGTTTTAGCATATATCCAAAATCATACTAGAACTGCAGTAAAAGTGAAAAAATTAATTGATGATGATGATTTGTGTGATATTGAGGATGATATAATGATTGATGGTATTAACAGTTTATAATTGAGACACTGATGTCTGATATTTGATTTCAATTTATTCATTTATATTGTATTTGTATTTATTTATTTTTTATTTGTGATATTACTTTGAGTTTATGCCTTTGTGAATTTATGCTTAGATATTAAACTTGAATATTTATTTTTTATAAATTTTCATTTTGCATTAGTTTTTAATATTTATTCATATTTAAGTTTAAATATGAATTTAATTCATACACTTATACTAATGACTAATACACATTTAATTTTAAAATTTAAATTGTTCATTATGATAAATAAACTTAATGATTTACTACTATTAAATTTAATATAATAAAAATTTAAATTTTACTTATTTATTTAATTTTAACAATTAACATTAACAATTAACATTACCTATTAGCATTAACTATTAGCATTAACTATTAACATTAACTAATTACAATTACTAAAAACAATAATAACAAATTTTAAAGTATTAAATATATATAAACATTAACTATTCTAAATAAAAAAATTTAAATATATTAAAAATTAAAACCATCCTGTAATGGCAAGAACTAGCCTATACAGGCCCAACCTGGCATGTACGGGCCCGACCATGCATGGTTTCATCACTTGCCAGGCTGACAAGCTGTGCCGAGCCTGGCATGATGAAATCATGCAAGGCCAAGCATGACCTAGTGGCATGGTTGGGCACCTTAAACTAGGTCGGGCCGAACCGGCTCGGGCTGGCCAATTTGATACCTCTATAATCATATTGCCTAGGTTTTTTGGTGTTTTTAGTTTGAAATCTAATTACTCTCTTCTTTTTTAAAAAAAAATTCTAAATTTTACTTTTATATTTGGGAATTCTTGTGTTGTTTTAAGATACAAGTCACGATACTGACTCAAGTAACTCTCATCTAGAGCATGATGTCGTAGCATTGAGAATGCTACGACTAAGATAAATTCTCTCTAGATTACAAAGTTATAGTACTGAGAATGATTATGACTTGATCTTTTCTTTTTGAAACAAAATATCATAATAATGTAAATAACCATAATTGATATATTTACTCTCTATAATACAAAGTTGTGATATTGAGAATGAATGTAACTTTTATATTTTATTATTGGAGCACAAAATCATGATATTAAAAAAAATTAACTAGAGTATATGCTCATTGGAATAAAATATCATGGCAGAAAATAATGTCAAGAATTAAAACACTTAGAATATTAGCCTTGCTTTGAATAAATCACGATACTAGAAATTATCATGATTAATTGTACCAATGTGAATACTTGGCTACTACAATATTTAAAAGAAGTATGATCGTGACTCAAAAGAAATATCATAGCACTAAAGGTATGTTGTATAGATAAAATATTGTATCAATATGGTAGTAGATGCATGACATACAAAGATTATCATAACTAATTTTATAAATGTACAACCAAGAAAGAATATCATAATTACTCAATATGATCTTTAAAAATGTAACCAATTCATGACATGAGTAATTTCATGACTCTCTATTATCTCTCCATCAAGTTTAAAAATTTGACTCAAAATAATTATAATTTCACTATTATTCATTATTTTTTTTTTCAAAATAGACACTTTGTGTTTTCTCATAAATGCTCAAATGAGTTTTGTACGTAACTAATACATTTAAAATAAAAAATCTGAAATTTAAGTCGGGTTTCAAAAATATACCCAGATTAGTGCAGCTAGAAACATGGCAATGCCATCGTTGTGAATAGAAACCATTGCCACGTTTAAATTTTAAAATCAGAAGCTAGCGTTGTGAATGCCGACTATTGAAAACACCCTTATCGTTATCTCAACTCGCTCCTCACCTCTTGCCTCTCACCCCTCGCCCCTCGTGGAGTTCCATCGAGCTCCATGATGTAGCTCGTGGGGCTCCAGTGAGCTCCAGCGAGCTCGATGATGGAGCTCCAAGAGCACCATCATCGAGCTACAGTGAACTCCATAGCGAGCCCGTTGGAGCTTGACAGAGCTCCACGAAGTAGCTCACTGGAACTCCATCATGGAGCTCGACGGAGCTCCTCAAGCTCCACGTCGAGCTCGCTGGAACTCGACGGAGCTCGACGTGGAGCTTGAAGAGTTCCATCATCAAAGCTCCAGCGAGCTCCATAGTGAGCCCGCTGGAGCTCGACAAAGCTCCTCGAGCTCCACGTCAAGCTAGCTAGAGCTCGTTTGAGCTCCATCATGGAGCTCGATGGAACTCCACTAGGGGCAAGCGGCGAGGGGTGAGCGGTGAGCGGCGAGGGGTGAGGGCCGAGGGCCGAGTGGCTAGGGGCATGGGCAAGGGGTAGTGGTGTAGGGCGAGGAGCGTGGTGTGAGGGGCGTAATGGAATCCCTATGATATTTTCAATAGTCGATATTCACAACGATGCTTTGCCATGTTGTTTCCAGACATCCTAGTTTGTGCATATTTTTGAAACCCGACTTAATTTTTAATTTTTTTTTAAATAAATTAGTTTCGTACAAAACTCATACGAATAATTATGATAATCTTCATAAATCATTATTCTATCACTTTGTTAACAAAATTATTCAACTATGTAATAAAATTTGTTGGTTACAAAAATTTTACTGATTCACAATCATACTAGCTCATGATATTATTTTTATAGTTATGATATTAATTTTATATCATTGCAATCAAATACATCACTAATAATAAAAGTCATGACAACCTCTAATATCATGATTTTTTTCATTATAGTGCAACCAAGACTAAGACAAAAATCTTGATACTTCTCAAGTGTCATGTCTTTTATCAATAAAAAATTATTTCCAAGACTACGACTTTTTGCTCTTAAGAAATGAGCTAAACCACAACTCATTTTAGCACCATGACTTTTGATTACATTGATGAGATGATTAAGCTATGACCATTCCAAATGATACAACTTTATGTTACAAAGATGAAATAAATAGTCAGAGTCATTCTTAGTGTTATGTTGTTGCGACTTTATTACGTTTAATTTTTAGAATTAGACAATATCTCAAAATCATATTGGGTGAAAGTCTCTCATCTAACAGTCCTGCAAATATATGTCATACAAGCAATAAAATAGATTTTTATCTAGATATTTATCTCACATGAATTATATATGTAATTCGATCAACCAATGATGAGTTAACTTATACTCTAATTGAAACTATATGATTGAGTTTTTAATAAGATTCTTAAATTTTATGATTTGTCCATTTCAGTATTCTATGATGAGTGATATAAATAGATTAGATTTTGTCTAGATATTAATCTCAAAGGAATTGTCTATGCAATTTGATTAACCAATAATGAGTCAACTAGTGCTCTAGTTAAAAGTATAAAGTTAAATTTTTAAAATAATTATTATATTTTATGATTAGTCTATTCCATTATAGATGATAGCTTATCTAAATAGGTTATATATTATAATGCTTGGTTATAGAATAAAGATTAAACTATTGTAAAAATATCCAAGTGCTCTAATAGCATACAAGATAGTTATCAACTATTAATCTCAACCTAATAATGATCTCATTATAATTGTCCCAACGATACTTAACCATCAAAATGACAAATATCTCTGTTTGAATATTATTCACAAGTTGATACCTTTTAAACAATTCATCGAGTATCATTGATGATTATTTCGTTTATATATTTTTATTCTCTATTTTCTTGTATCATAAAGATAAAAACTAACACGACATTAAAAATATTAGTATTTTCAGCTTTATAAGTATCATACTCATATAATTAACATATAGTATTTTCTCAAATCTCATGGATAAGATTCATACCACAAAAAATAACTGATAGAATTGACATCACTTTATGGATCATCTCTACTCATGCTTGTCTCATAATTTATTTATCATCATCTATCACTATGACCTATGTTGCACGGACACGGATACGGACACGCGGATACGACACGGCAGGATACGGGGACACGGAAAATTTCAAAAAACTAGGATACGGATACGGCTAGGACACGGCATGAAAAAAAAATTAAATATAAATATTTAACATTAACAGAAATTTAAATAAATAAATAAAATGCTCAAACTTTATTTTTACAAACATTCAAACACAAACATAAGAAATATTAAAACAAAAGATTCGCATTTTCTTATGAATCAAACAAAATAACTTCCAGTTCAGGTTCATCAAGAGAAAGATCTGCAATCTCGAGAATTCCAGCATTTTCAATATCCATTGATTCAAAACCATCACCTCCAATGTCCCACATTTTAGATTCGCCTTCATTATAGTTTGGAGATCTCCTTGACAGAAGTCGAAGATTGTTATGGATATAAACTAAGTCTTCAGCTCTTTGTGGTGTCAACTTGTTTCTCTTCATGGAGTGAATAAAATTATAAGTGCTCCAATTTCTTTCACAACATGAGGATGAACAAGGTTGTCCTAACAATTTTAATGCAATAGATTGAAGCATCGGTGCAGCAGTTCCATGAACAACCCACCATTTAATAGGACTCATATACCACCTGTCTTTTATGGAATCACTACTAGAAAAATCTTCCAAAAATGCCGAAAATATAGCATACTCGTCATTTGCTCTTCTCCTTTCACCTTCATTAGAAAAATATCTCTCAAAACATTTTTTTCTTTCTCTTACTATTTCTAAATCTCGATGTGGTGGAACACGATCACCAGACTCTGCAAGCCATTGTTGACTATAATACCTGCAAGTTATGTTATAACATTAGTTATAAAATATTAAAAATCATAGAATATCATTTATATTAAAATTATCATAATCTATAATTTAAACTCGTAAGATTACCTTGGATTTAAGGAATGAGCAAGAGAATGTAAAGGTGTGTGGCTTTTATTCCATCTTTCCACCAGGATATCATTCACAATATAAAAAAACCTATAGGTTAAAATACATAGCAAATCATATAAGTTCAATTATAATTAAAACTTAAACTTTCAATCAAGATAATAAAAATTAAAAATTAAATTAAAAGTATACCTTGAATTATCTGTGGGGCTTTTATGTTCTTTCTTAAAAATAGCTTCCTTCACTTTTTCAATCATAGAATCCCACCACTCATAAATATTGTGAAGGCAAGGTTTATCAGTGTCAGCTAATCGAAGCATCTCATAAATAGGAGTTGTAAAACTGAGGATATAATCTACATTCATCCAAAAGTCTTCATTTAGGATTTTATCCTTTACTTCTTTAGCTTTCACTAAATCATCATCTTTATACATTTCCCATTCTTCACTTATCACTAATTGCTCCAAACCTCTTTTTATTGTTTTAAATCGTTTAATCATAACAATAGTTGAAGCAAACCGTGTATCGGCCACTGAAAGTAACTTCAGCTTGCAATGATTATTAAACATTGATAATCTCATTGCATGATTCATAATGAAATTCTTGATAAAAAAAATATCACTTGATACTTGAGCGATCCAACCACACTGTTCCATCATATCATCATATTTTGAGTTTGTTGGTGCACAAATATTCTTCAAAGCAAGATTAAGAGTATGAACCACACACGGGGTCCAAAAGATATGCCGAAATTTTGATTCCACAATGTATCCTGCTGCTTTGCAAGCTGCAGCATTATCAGTTATAACTTGAACTACCTTTTGTGGACCAATCTCTTGTATAGCATTAATCAATAAATCAGCTATAAAATGTTTGTCCTTAATCTCTCCTTCGCAGTTTATTGCTTTCAAAAACATTGGTCCACTTTCTGAGACTGCCATGATATTAATAAGTGGTCTTCTTTGAGCATCTGACCATCCATCACTACAAATGCTCACTCCTTTTTCATTCCAAGTCTTCTTGATTGGTTCTAATAGATTATCAATATTATTCTTCTCCTTCTGCAATAATGTTGTTCTTAATGTATTATAGCTTGGTGGGACATAACCTGGTAGTTGACTTGCACTTTTAAAGGCACGTGCATAATAAGGATTTCTAGCTAATTGAAAAGACAACCCTCCAGAATAAAACAGCCTAGCTATCTCACTGTCAACTAATTCACGTGCACCAATTTTGAATGCATTTTCAATTGATCCCATAGTTCCCTTTCTCTTTTTTAGATCAATAGGATTAGCACTAGAAGAGGAATTCTCAAAAAAAGAATCAGCAATACTTAATGTGGGTAAAGAAACTAACTTAGGATTAGATTTTTTCATTCTCTGTTCAGATTCCTCCACCATCCTTCGCATCTCAATCAAATTTTAATTTGTTACTTTAGTACATGATGCAATCCCAGCCCCTTTAATTTTTAACAAGTGAGCCTTGACTCTATAATATGATCCTCTATATATTTGTCTACAAAAATTACATTGAAAAGTAACATTTCCTCCCCCTTTTCCTTTATCTAAATTTGCATCTTTCGTGACATATTTCCATAATGGAGCATTATCATCAACATCTTGAATATTTTCTTGATTACTTGAAGGCTCAAAATTACAACTCATTTTATTATATAATTCTGCATGAAAAAAAAATTATGCATTTTAAATAATCTATATTAATTCAAAATTAATTTAATCTTATTTTTTTTTCTCCATCAATAATTTATTACATTTTTCATTATATTTTTATTATTTTCATAAAATAATAATTTATTTTAAATAAATTATATAACAAAAACTATTATACTTACATATTATATATTACTAAATATTACAATTACATAATACATACTAACAAGAGTATTCATATTTAAATATTCCATATTTTAATATTGCATATTTATTATTATTCTTAAAATTATGTATTTAAAATTAAAATAAATTATTTATTTATTATATTTTGTATATATATTATACAAACAATAATAATTAAAATAAAAAAAATATATATTTAAGCCCTCTAACCCCTGCCCCCTCCCGTTACAGCTTCTAACTCCCTCTAACATATATTTTAAATACCGTATTTTAAAATAATTTAAAATTCTGTTTTTTAAAATAATTTAAAATTAAATTAAACCTCTAAAATTCTGTTTTTTATTTTAAATACCTTTAAAATAAAATACAGTATTTTAATCTTTCCCCCCCTCCCCCGCACAGAAACCTTCCCCCCCTCCCCCGCACAGAAACCTTCCCCCCCTCCCCCGCACAGAAACCTTCCCCCCCTCCCCCGCACAGAAACCTTCCCCCCCTCCCCCGCACAGAAACCTTCCCCCCCTCCCCCGCACAGAAACCTTCCCCCCCTCCCCCGCACAGAAACCTTCCCCCCCTCCCCCGCACAGAAACCTTCCCCCCCTCCCCCGCACAGAAACCTTCCCCCCCTCCCCCGCACAGAAACCTTCCCCCCCTCCCCCGCACAGAAACCTTCCCCCCCTCCCCCGCACAGAAACCTTCCCCCCCTCCCCCGCACAGAAACCTTCCCCCCCTCCCCCGCACAGAAACCTTCCCCCCCTCCCCCGCACAGAAACTTTCCCCCCCTCCCCCGCACAGAAACTTTCCCCCCCTCCCCCGCACAGAAACTTTCCCCCCCTCTCCCATACAGAAACTTTCCCCCCCTCCCGAAAACCCCTTTCCCACCCCTCCCTCCCTCCCGAAAATCCCTCCCGAAACCCCCCCACCGAACCCCCCTCCCGAAACCCCCCCCCCCCTCCCGATTTTCAATTTTCGAATTCTCCCCCTCCCGATTTTTTGATTTTCGAACTCTCCGTTCCAGATATAGATTTAAATCCTTACCTTAGGTATAGTCGGCGGATCGGCGGCGTGCTCCTCACTGTCGGCGGTGTGCTCCTCAATTCATTGGAGATGTAAGAGTAATTCTTAATAAATGGGGTATTTCCGATGCGTTAGACTTCAAAAATGCTGTGGTTGGTAGAAGACGCGTTGGTAGGTAAAGACGCGTCGGGAGGTAAATGGATGTTCACCGGAAAACTCGTCGGATACGTCTCCGACGCGTATCCGATACGCCACGTGGCGTATCTCAGTCGGATTCGTTTCCGATACGCCACGTGGCGTATCGGACACGTATCCGACGCGTGTCCGACCCGTGTCCGCGTGTCCAGGTGTCCGACACGCAGACACGGTGCTTCCAAGCCGTGTCCGTGCAACACAGACTATGACTAGTCACTCTCATACTAAAGATAAAATAATTAGGATAACTTTCTATAAAAAAATACACATTAATTAAGGGTTAGTTCTTATAAAACATGCATAATAAATTGCCTAATAAAAATATTCATATTGTTAGCTTCAATAATATAATACTCACATGATTAAATTTACCTCAATATCAAGTTTCAACATATAAATTTGTCTCAAGCATTATTAACAAAACTCTAATTTCACTAATAACATGATCACTTTCTTCCTACTATTATGTATAAAAATGTTTTGTGGTTTACATATCATTATTTATCATGATAACATGAACAAATCAACTAATAACAAAATTCTAATTTCACTTATACATAAATATCACATCTATCAGTAATTAAACAACAACAAAATTCAAATATTAAAATCAATAAATTAAATACTCATCATGACCTTACTTGAACATGATTAGTTCTATAGGGTGCACTGCATTGTCGAATACAAAAAAAAATTCAACACTAATCACACAAAATGAAATACATAAACTCTAGATCTCAATTTAAGTTGATATTTGAAATAAATTCACACAAAATAATTTAAGATAAATCTCTTGAAATTTCATTTCTCTAATGTTATCCCTCATTAGTTTCTAAGAATCAAATCCTATTTACATACTTCTTGTACATGCATCTCAAATTTGCTCATATGTGTGAGTCAAAATTCATAGAATACCCTCATTGTTATGCATTTTATCTCAGTAACACAATATTATAATACTAAAAATAAATCATAACTTTGATTTCTCCCTTACATCAAATTATTATGGTTCTAGAAATAAACCATTGATATGCATTTAATCTCTGAAATACTAAATCATGACAATATGAATGATCATGAATTATGCTTTTCACATATATAACCCAAAATCATGACACTAAGCATTATTCACAACTTTGGTTATTCCTCGAGAACAAAACGTTGCAACCTTATTAAAAGATGTAACTTAATTAAATAATCTTTAAAACTCTATGTAATTAAAAGTTATGATAATAAAGAAGCATTATTACTTAAACATTAGTCTTGGTGGTTATATAATAAAAAAAAATCATGATGACGGAGGATATCATGACTTTTAGCACGAATAAAATATTTGATTGTTTCAACATAAAATTAATGTTACAACCATAAAAAATATTATGAGCTAGTATTATTATGACTTTAAAAAAATTTTACGATTAAAAAAAAGTATTGAAAAATAAAATAATTATATTAATGAGATAATAAAATTTTGAAGTACAAAGATTACTACAATTAATTATGTAAGATTTCGAAGAATATATGCTTGAATCTTATAAACTCAATAAGATATATTAAAATTATAACACGGTAAATTTTATGACTTTATATCACTATTCCTCCCTTTCATCTCAATAAATTTATCAAGTTTTATATGTCATACACATATCACTTGATTTCACTACTATTCATCATAATCTATCAAAATTATAACTTAGTAAAATTGTTCTTTTTAAAATATTTTTTCATGCACAAATATAATGCATAATCAGTAAAGTAACTAATATTATTCAATATTTGATATACGGAACACATGACAATCTAATGCAAGAGAGATATCAAAATCATAACTTATTCACAGTATTACAAAGATTAAATATCTTAATTATGATCATTCATAGTGTCATAGCAATCTAAAGCAAAAAAAAAAAGATTAAATATGTGAGTCATTCTCAATGATGTACCTTTGAATTACATAGATAAAAACCTAAGTCATGCATTCCTTAGCATTATGAATTTTTATTTAAAATTACACACCATCATTAAGTATAAAAATACAACATGAAAAAAAAATGAAAATGAATGATTTTAAAGAAGAAAATATAGGCCATGAACACGAATGAAAATCTAGAGTTTTGGGAGCATTGAATTGTTTAAACATAAAGGAGGTCCACAAGTAAAACGACAAAGCAATGCATAAGTATATACCCTAATGTGGTGCACAAATTTTGACTCCTACCTAGAGAAAAATCTGAGTACTAATAGAAATAGAGTTTAGGGTTTGATTCATATACTTTTGATGGCTATCATTAGAAACTCAAAATTCCACAAATTATATATTAAATTATCTTGTATTAATTCCTTCTCAATTTTAGGCTAAATTAAAATTTAAAATTAATGTATTTCATTTCGTGAAACTAATAATTAATAAATTTTAATGCTTGAATTTTAGTATAATCTAATTATTGATAGATGTTATGATCATGTAGAATTAAAATTAAGATTTTATTATTGATGGTTTTTTATATATTATCATAGTGAACAGTGACATATAAATCATAAAGCACATTCATAGATAATAATAAGAAAAAAATGACAATCATTTTGATCATAATATATAATACAAATCGGTATATCAAATTTGACATTGAGGTATATTTATTCGTTCAAGTATGATACTTTCAAAACCAAAAACATTAATATTTTTATAAATCAATTCATTGTGTATATCATAGAAAAATTAATTCTCAATTAATATAAAAAATTTATAAAAAATTATCCTACAAATTTCACATTTAATCTAAGAGTCATATATCATCATAATAAATAATAACAAGCCAAACGACATATATGAGTAAATTTAACTAATAAGATAGTGATATAGTTTTTATCGTATGACTCCTACCAATAAGATTTGAGAAAGAACATATATTAATTATATGCGTATGATGGTTATGAAATTAAAAATACAAAAATTTTTAATAACACACCAATTATCATCTTTATGATACATGAGGTCAAAAAATAAAAATTCACATACAAAATAACTATCAAAAATAATTAATGAGTTACCTAAAAGATATTGACTTGTTAATAATACTTGAGCATGAATGATTTGTAATTTTCAATAGAAAAATATCAAGTAGATAACTATGAGAAAATTATCATTGGAGAGAACTTAATAGTTAATAATAAACTTCATACTATTCGGGCATTAACATATTTTTTCAATAGTCCAACTTTCATCTTGTAACTAAGCATAATAATAATCAATGTATTTAGATAGATCATTATATATAATAAAATGAGATTGATATGATTCAACTTATCATAAACATAATACATCCTAGAATCTAAGAGTTACCTAAAATTCAACTTTATCCTTTCAATTAGAACATTAGTTGACTTATCAATGATTTATCTAACTACCTACAAAATTCCTATGATATCAATATATGGACAAATACCAACTTTAATACTTGTATAATTCATATACTTGTTTGACTTATTAAATGAGAGATTCTCACCAAGTTAAGTTTTACGACATTGTCTAATCTTAAAAAATAGGCAATGTAACATATTCTTATCAAATTTTTAATACTATTGTTGAGAATTATTTAGTTTCATTAGTTAACTTTTGTTAAAATAATTATCCTTTATATAATAATTATTATTTTTAATAGTTTAGACCGCGTTATCTTTTTTTTATGTCTTAATTTACATTATTTGTCTTGTATTGCTTGTTTATAACTTTTCTTTTAGTTTTTTTTTTTTTTTTTTTTTTGTAGCCACCATATTTATGAGTAAAAACTATATTACTCAATTAATATCTTTGAACTCAGTAATTGAGAAAACCAAAAGAGTAATCTTGAGATAGAGAACTAAGAAAAAGTAGTTGAAATAAACTAGCAGCAACAGAAAACGTCAAAGAGGTGATCAGCAAGTTGTCTAATAACCCAACAATCACCGAACCTCAAAAGATTATTAGTTGTCTACTATGATGAACAACTACTCTAGGACCCGAATACAATCAAGAGAAGTGAATTATTAAGTTAGAATTGAGTCTAATAGAAATGATTTAATAACATTAGTATAGTGGGAGGCTATCAAATGATCCAAATTGATATATCTAAATGTTTATAAAGTTATGCAACCTAGTTTATGTATCTTTTCTTTGAGAGTTACAAGTTTTCCTCACAAAATTCTTCTCACCTAATTGTATCTCATAATTTTAAACTATCACTAGAAAGAGACATAGACGTGTGATAATTGAAACTAACTTAATAAATTATACCTTCAACATAAGTTTGAATTTTGGGTACAAGATCATTTTAAATCACCCAAAAAATATATTATTTATTTGAAAAGTTAACAAAAAATAAATATCAAACTCCAAATAAGCATTTTTAGAAGAAAATAATGAAGTATTAGCATTATATAAAATTATCATGATAAAGACAAATATAAAATATTTCTTAAAAAGTTAGAAGTGCAAGAGGAGAAACAAAAAAAAAATTATAGAAATTATCATTTTCTAACCACAAAAAAAATGATAAATTTAAACATCATTTATCAAGTGGAGGAGTTCAATGATTGGCAAAACAAATAGTATATGTTCTAACCCAATAATAATATTTCACGTATTATCATTTGAATGTGATAAATCATAATATTATTTATAATAATAAAAATATTTAAAGATAAGTCACAACGAAATTTAGGAACAATTATGTGGCATAATATACAAGAAGGATTGGGTTCACATTATTAATATTCAAAAATTATAGAAAAATTTTTATTAATGACAAATTTATAAAATTACTAACTGAGATAAAAAAAAATCTTTAAAAGAATGGAAAACTTGAGACAAAATTGAAGCATACGAATATGACAATGAAGAGTATAAAGAATTAATTTAAAAATAATTGACATTATCAATGAAATAAATATCATCAATGAACTATCAAATAATAATGATACAAACCCAAAAAAAGTACTTGTTAATTATACTTAGAAATTACAAAGAGATTAAGTGGAAATAATTGTGTCAAAATTTTTCTAAAAGTGGTGATTCTGACCATGATATTTTAAAAAGTCATAGCACCCAACACGATGGCTATTTTCAAAATCATGATGTCTAATGGATAAAATGTCCAGCTCAACCCCCCGATGGTGACAAAAGGAGTAATAGTGAAGCGAATAAAGATTATTCGAAGCACTGGAAAGAAAATGTGACAAAAAATAATGTTAAATGTAATTTTCTTCTAACCTTTATTTTTTTATAATGTTAAAAAAAAATTGGATGAATAATTTAAGAAAATTTTTTAATATTTTATCTAAGTTGAAAGTAAATAATTCATTTACTAAAATATTATCTTAAATATCAAATTATGTAAAATTCATAAATGATATCGTGAATAATAATAAAAAGTTAGAAACATATGTAATAAATAATATGATAGAGAAATAATATAATTATTCAACGAAAATCTCCAAGAAAGTTGAAGGATTTGATAAGTTTTATGATACAATATATAATTAAGGAGCACATATTTCAGAAGACATTATGAAATTTGAAATTGAACATAAACTTGATGCCTTAATATATAGTATAATGATTGAACCTGAGTGGGATCACTCTAACCTTTCTCCCTAAAAATGATAAATTAATCAATTAAGTACCTAATAGGTATAATTGAAGATGAAGATAAACATGCTCTATTGATTTTTAGATAAACATTTTTAAGTACTGGCAAGCCTACATGGGTGTCAAGAAAATAAGAATTCATGTTTCACATGGATGAAGTGTACATAAAATTTAACTTTTATAAATGCATACAATGTCCAAATAATGATGACAAAAATTATTAGAGGATAGATAATATCCTCCATATAACAAGACAACAAAACATAGACTTTAGGTAAAATTTTTTAAAAAAAAAACTACTAACATGATGACGATGAGAAAGACAAAAATATTGAACTACGAAAGTGAAGCTAAGAATAAAGAAAATGGTTGCTACAAAGTCGTAACATACTTCAAGGTTGTGACTTTTGAAGGGTCCGAAAAAGAATACTCCGGAGAGAAAGAAAATGAAAACAAAATGTCTAAATTTTGTTCACAATTGCATAAAGAAAATAAGATAAAGAATTGATAGAATATAGTTATAGCAAAAACAAAGACAAAATCCTAACTAATGACAGATGAAATGACAAATGAAGATAACTTTAATAATAATTTTGAGAAATCCAAAAGAAAAAAAACTAAAGGCATCAATGAAAATTATAGTTTTGCCTAGCACCATGACTTTGGAGATACATAAGTTAAAAAAATAAGATGTGACAAATTTCAATGAAGTAATTTTGGAGATCCAGAAAGAAAAACTCAAAATACTGCCTAGATATGTCGAACAGGTAATGAAGGCAAGCATGACCCATTTTTTGGTGGCCCACTCGAGTAATAATGTCGTGTCTGGCACGACATGTTACAAGAGTTGTGTCGTGCTCGGCATGGCACGACTCAAAAAGGGCAAGCTTGACATGGCCCGATATGGCCCGACATGGCCCGACCGGCCTGAGTCTACCAAATTCATGCCAGTTCATACTAGAGGTGTCAAACTGGCCGGGCCGACCCACCCAGCATGAGGCACAGCACGATTCAGTCTTGTCTGGGCCGGCACAGCAAACTACATTGTCGTGCCCAGGCCCATGCCAGGCACACCTACTGCACGAATTGTGTTGTGTCAGGCCAAAGTTTTCAGCCTGCATGCCGTGCCAGGCACGGCACGGCATGCCTAGCATCTCAGCACGGCACACGTGACCACGCACCGAGGCACGTCACTCCTTGGCCTGATGAGTTGAGGCCCAACGGACGAGACTCACCGAGTTTTGAAAGGGCGAAAACATGTGGTAGCGAGGCACGTGCTGCCAAAACCCTATTTTTTAAAAAAATTGGGTTTAGGCCCGGCCCCAACAGGGCCGAACCCGGCAGATTTAATGTTGCGGGCTGTTCAGGGCCTGACCTCCATAGAATCATGTCGGGTCATGCACATCACGGTACAGTAACCGTGTCGTGCCTAGCCCGACATAGTAGCCCGATTGGGCTACCTAAAACCATGTCGGGTCATGCCGGCATGACCCATTTGACACCTCTAATTCGTACTAGGCTTTGGAGATTTCCTATCGGGTCATGTCGAAATATGTCGGGACTAGAGATGTCAAATGGGCTGGGCAGCGAGGCTAGGGCTAAGGCACAGCCCAACTCGACAGTGCCTGGACCAGTGTCAGGCTGGTTCTCGGCACGACTCATGCCATGTCGTGCCTAGGTATACCGAGCTTCAAGTCAAACCAGGCACAGCCCAGTACCTTAGCCTAAAGGCACGAGAGTTCGGCATGACTCAAACTTATTATTGACGATACTAACTGGATTACAAAAATTTCATTTATGAAATTCTTAAAATTTTTTTATGACACGATGAACTTATATTCGTCAATTTATATTCCCACCACTTGCATTGCACTCCAGTATATATGCAACATTAATAGCATGTTTAAAAATTTAGAAATAACCCGATACTTAGCAATATGATTGTAGAGATTGAAATCAATTACTTAAAATACAAGTCTTACATTCTATCTTGTTATTGTCTGACTGTCAACATGAACTCTACAGTTAAGGTAGAATAGGTAGAAAACATTTTGATATACATATCTTCATGCATAAAACTGAAAGACCAACCTAAAATATTCATTCACGAGAAATTGACTAAGCTCTTTACATATTAGAATCCTAGGTATAGTGGTGGTAGTAGTGAGACTCCGAGTATGAGCATAGATATCATATTCAGAGATAACTTTTTCATTCAATTAGCGAGGAAAAAATGACGGGATGAACCGTCAAATAGGAACGAACTATCTTGGTACTTAGATACTGATTACTGTTCAATCATATCACATTTTAATAATAAGAATCTTGATATTTTACCATGATAAAAATCATATGAATCCAGTCATCCTATATTATCTAAGATGGCGCGGGATTTACTGACTTCTCTGATGTCGAACATAGCATCGGAGCCTACTTTTTCTGTCCCAGTGAATGTAATTTCATATATGAATTTCAGATTACAACCAGATATTGTTAAGGCATTAACATGCATAAAGGATTGGAAATATTCGAGCTTTAATATCCAGTATCATGCTGAAATTACAGCAAAAGCAGAATATTTGGTTATTAATGATGATTCATGAGACAAAGATGTTGATGACGATTAACGACTAATATGAGATCTAGGCATTGATGATTGAGCTGAGCTTCTAAGCCTATTTTATTGCCTACGATCTACTACTATTGATATACTGAAACTGATATTATCATTAATCATATGCTAACAATATTTATCATTTTTATTTATTATTTTTGGATTATCTTTTTTTTTGTCATTTGACTTTGAGACTTAATTCAGACATTTGTATTTCTGTGATTACCATTGGATTGAATTCATGTTTTATTAATTCAAACATTGATATTATTATTGATTCAGACACTTGTTAGTTTGTAGATTTTAATTTTTTATGGTTTATTAATTTATTAAATTAAAAATATATAATTAATTATTTTAATTTAAGTATAAAATAATTAAAATTTAAATTTTTTAATAGTTTTGAATTTTGGATTAACATTTTTCCAAACGCCATAAACTTGACTCGGACCCGGCCCAAACTTGACCCGAACGGGCCAGATCACACCACTCTATGCATGACCTGACCAAAAAAACTTAAAAGTTAAGCCGGCAATTCATGCAGGCCCAACACGAATGCCCGATTGACACCTCTAGCCGAGACGTCTATTTCAGGCTCATTCGTGTAATCTTTAAATATTATAATTTTAATACAAAATTATTTAATTAATTATAATAATAAAAAAAAAATTACAATCACATGTTGCACGATAAGGTAACCCGATTGACATCTCTAGTTGAGACGTCTATTTAAAGATTATAATTTCAAACCCATTCATGTCATCGTTAAATATTAAAATTTTACTATAAAATTAATTAATTACTTAAATAAATAGAATAAAAAATAAAATTACAATCACAAATTACAACTCAGAACTCACAACAATAACATAAAATAAATATTATAAATTTTAATCATTTCATAAAACAAGTACAGAATAATAATGAAAATTCAAAAATCAAAAAATCAATGATCAATCCTGTAAGTACCTGATTGTATCACTAGCAGTAACTCAATCTTAATTCTCAATTAGAAGTGTCAAATAAAATGGGTCAGGTCGAGTCGGCCCTGCCCAATTTTGTTGAGCCCAACCGAGTTGGCACGCCGTGCCATGCACGGCGTGCTAGAGTATCAAGTCATGCCTGGGACGACGTGGTACGTTGGAGGTCAGGCCTGGCATGGGCCTACGGCTCGATATCTGCCTGGGTTCGAGTAGTTCGGCCCAGTATGGGTCGGGCTAAAACATAATTATTTAAAAAAATTAGGGTTTCACGTCATGCCACCATGCCACTGTCACCCTATCGGGGCTCGCCAGCCAGGCTTCGGCTCGTCATCCCCCCATCATGATCACGCTTGGTGCATGGTCACCCATGTCATACCCACATGCCAGGTACTCATGTCGTGCCTGGAATGACATGTGGGCCAAAATCCCTCGGCCCGACATAGCACAACTGGTGCCAAGAGTGCGCACCTGGCACGGGCTCAAACACGGCACTATAGCATGTCGTGTCGGCCCAAGCATGTCTGAACCATGCTGGGCCCAATTCTGCTGAGCCCGTTTGACATCTCTATTCTCAATAAAGTCCAATGATTCATCATCTTTCACTAACTCCTCCGCTCTTGTTGTAATTATAGTACAATCTTGGATGTCAAAACTCAATTCCTCACATTCCTTCTTGCATGCTAATGTCTCAATAATATCTGATCGTAATTTCGATCTCCTATCCAAAATCACATTCACTACAACAAGTAAAATAGACTTCGATGATATACTCGATGCCAAATGAGTCAGTAGATGTCATGACATCTTAGACAGTACTGGACAAGTGAACTCATACGATTTCTACTATAATAAAATATCAAGATTTTTTTTATCAATATGTGATAAGATTGAATAGTAATTAATTTATAAGTATCAAGATACTCGCTCCAATTCGATGATTCATTTCATCATTTCCTTGCTAATAGATTTGAAAAGTCATCGTCTCCGAATAAAGTATCCATGTTCATACTCGGAGTCTGGCTACAACTGCTACAATACTTAATGTTGTAGTATATAAATAACTCAATCAATTTCTCATTAATTAACCATTTTGCTTGTTGATCCTAGTTCATGCATGAGAATATACATGTCAATAATATTCTCTACCCATTCCACCTTAACCATGCGGTCAATACATGCAACAGACAATAAAAAGATAAAATGATAGACCAGTACTTTAAGTACTTGGTTTTCATCTCAAAAACTATGTCACTAAATATCAAATCATTTTTAAACATCCTAAACATCCACTAATATTGTATATGCACCTGAGTGCAATATAATATTGAGAATATAAACTAATAAATAGATATTCATCATGTCATAAAAAATCTTCAGAAATTTCATAAATGAATTTCATGTATCTCAGTCTCTGTCGTCAAAAATAAGTTTGTGTTACTCTTACTATTTATATAGTCAGATATCACGTGTTTATATCTAAAACATGACTCTAACATTTGTGTAATTCTAACAATGTCTCATATTTTATTGAAATTTCTTCTTTAGACTTGTCGACAAACATAGATTACCAAGCTCTTGTTGTATGCGAGATATCCAAAGAAATTTTAGTGAGGTACATATTTTTTATAAAATAAAAAATATAACCTTCATCTCCGCTTTTACTATGATGTTAATAATATGACAAATACGTTTAACATCAAAAATCTCTCCTAATGACTCATCTTAATGGTACTAACAAGCATAGCAATGGCTACTTAATTATTAGATGTGTAATTGAATGTAATACTATATATTTTATTTTAAATATTATTTTTAAAAAAAAATTAACATCATGCACTTATATTTGGCCGAGTCATCATGAAGATGGAGAATCTCTAAAAATCTAAATATTTTTTTTATTTTGTATCAATTATGAATCTACATAATAGGTGGTAATGCATGCATAATATACATAATCATGACTAATTCAGATATCAGACATCACGAACACAACGCTATTATATTCTATAAATTCATTAATTATTATTTCTTTTTATAACTTATAGTATTTTAGTATGTCATTCCTTGATATGTACCTAAAAATACTACGATATGCATACTAAAAATAAGTTTACATGATACTCACTATCATTGGATCCTCCAAAAATCTCATCAAAAAACTCATCGTGATAATCAATTTGATCATATTTCTCTCTCTAATTCATTGTGATATAAAAAGCAAGTCAACATAGAAGCTGAATTAAATTCGACCTCAAAGACCAAACTACTAAATTAGATTTACCCAAGATCTAATGCACATGTATCATGTTTTTTGGTACTTTATTCGACATGTCTATTAAGGTGTCATGTCATACATGAACTCCTACATGTTAAAATTTTTGTATAATATTTACATTATACTGATTTTTTTATCGATATCTCTAATATCTTTATTTTATAAAATAATAAAGTAAGTCCAAACTTTTAATTTTTTTCTAATTTTTTATTTTTTGGATATTTAGATCGAGACAATTGAAAAAAATAAGATTTAGTAGCCTCAAACCTTTGAATAAGATAATAAAATTATATATGTTTAAGTTAAATTAATTTCATTCTCATTATTAAATTATTATTTATCATTTTTAATCTTTATTAGCTTATTAATAATATTTTAATTTAAAATATCCATAAAGAAAAAGACTATTTTATTTGGTTATTAATTATTATTAAATATATTCTAATTTTTTTTAAAAAAAAAAACTAATTTTTAATTTTTATTAGTTTATTAATTATATTCTAAATTATTAGTTTAATTTTTAATTATTATTTGTCATTTTTTATTAGTTACTTTAATTAAATTATTAATTAAAATAAAAATAAATAAAATAAATAAAATAAATAAAATTTAAAAAATAATATCAGTAAAGTGTAAACCCATTTATTAATTAGCCTCAAACCATAATCTAGACCCGATCTAGAGAGGAGAGATTGAGAGACGAGATAAGAGAGAAAAAAGAAAATGTGAATAAAAAATTAGAATATAAATATATATGAAAGAGGTTATGAATGAGAAAGAATGATATGTATAGATTTAAAAATAAATAAATAAAAGTCATTTTTGGAATAATTTTTTTATTTTTTATTAAAAAAATTAGGCAATACCCCAACATGCATTCACTTTCCATTGCAAGCTGTTGGGGGCACATCTAACGATAGGCAAGCGTGAGATTATTTAATTTTTTTTTTTTTTACCATTGCCAATGATTCTAGAAGGTTCAACTTTTGGTTATGGGCTCAAACCTCAGGGTCGGGCCGTTGGGGCATCAGACATGGGTCAGCTCCGACTCATGGGCATCATGTCAGGGGATCAGGTTCAGGCATGATCCAATCGGACCATGCCCTAACCTGACTCGATTACCAAGGCATAGTTCAGGTCGTGTTGAAGAACCATGCCTCGAGGCTGCCCAACTCACTTGACACCTCTAGTACTGCCCAACAAAAAACTATTGAAATCCTTAAAAGTCTTGACATCAAGATTGAATAAAATCAATGGATTCCAAAATATCATGATATCTAGAAAAAAAAAAAAAAGAAGGAAGCCTTAAATAATATGAAATGTAATTCAATGCTAAAATAAAGTTCAAAAAAAGTGAGATATTATACAACGAAGTTAGTCTGGACCTGTAGAATCATTAATAAATGTAACAACTCATTATTGATATAGCTACATACATTAACCATAACACTGCTTATGAGATAATTAAAAAAAAAATTTACATTGCATAATAAAATAAATATACCCACTCACAAAGATCATTTTAAACTCGTAAATTTAGTCACAGAATTCAAATCCCACAATGACTTATTTATATGTTTATAAAAAGTAGTATTACAATCTAAATATATTATGATACTCAATACTAATCATAACAAATATTTATATATGATGAATAAAAAGCTATTTTTTATAGAGATAGAATAATTTGGAGAAGAGCAACCAATTTAATATAGAAGTTTAACATATAAAATATCAAATAATATTAGTTAATTTATTGATTATGCATAATATCATTACATTAAAAAATACTTTAAATAGACTTATTTAATTAATTTATAATTTTGATAAAATATGATCAATAATAATAAAATCAAATAATATTTATTCAAAATATAATACTTTGTTGATTTGTTGAGGAAAAAATAAAAAATCATATAAAATCATAACATTCCTTGTATAACACATTTTTTTCACAAATCATATAAAATATAAGACTTTGTTGATTTGTTGATGTGTTATGATTTTGCTACATCTTAATGAGCTTATAGGATAATTTAGATATGCATTTTTAGCCAATATTTTACCCAAAATATTGATAATATTTTGGGTAAAACTTTTTTCAATTATAAAACTTTTTTCAATTCTATCATCTCATTAGCATAAGCATTCCATTATATAACATATTTTTTTCAATTATAAAACTTTTTTTGAGTCACAACTGCACTTAAAGGCGTCAAACATGCCGGGCAAGGCCCATCCAGACCATTTTTTTCATGCCCAACTAGGCTCACGTGCCGTGCCAGTACATGTGTCAAATGGGCCAGTCCGGCACGGCACGGCCCATTTTTCACGAGCACGATCGTGCTACCGTGCTACCGTGCCGTGCCGGGCACGCCTTGGCCATACAGGCCAGGCGGCAGGGCCGGGCAGGCGGGAGCCGGGACGCGGGACCGGGGTCCGGGAGGCCGCACGGACTCACGACTCACGCGGCACGGCCACACCCCACGCGTGCCCGGGTGAATAGGCACGGGACGAACCCGTGCCGGCGTGTCGTGCCAGGCACGGCACGGCACAAGCTGATTCTAACCCGGGCACGGCACGGGCCCGGGCACGCTTTAAAAACGTGCCGGGCCGGCCCAGGCACGGCCGAACCGTGCCGTGCCTCGTGCTGGGCCGAGCCGGCCCGGCACGTTTGACACCTCTACGTGCCAGGCACTGCATGGTACAGCACAGTGTTGCACCTAGCACATATCACTGGAGGGCTGGCCAGGCACGGCCCACAACCCAAAATCAATCCAAGTACCGACTGGTTCGGTACAGTTCGAGTCGGGTCGGGCCGTTCTAGGTAAAAATTAAATTAGGATTTTCCCTTCGTCGCCCATCGGGCATGCCGAGACGCCACTCGTCATGCATGGCCATTCATCCCCCGTCGGGCTTCACTTCATCGACCATAGTGAGTCGGTCGGCACATCGTCGCCCGTGCTATGCACACATGTCACGCACCCGGGTCATACCTTGCACGGTACGCGGACCTAAGACCCTTGGCACAGCACGGCACGCGGACTTAAGACCCTTGGCACAGCACGGCACGCGGACCTAAGACCCTTGGCACAGCACGGCACGCGGACCTAAGACCCTTGGCACAGCACGGCACGCGGACCTAAGACCCTTGGCACAGCACTGCATGAGGACCTAAGACCCTTGACACATCACAGCACGCGTACCTAAGACCCTTGGCACATCACGACACGATTTGTACCAAGGGTACGCCTGGCATGGGCCCTGCCACGCTACAGTAGCATGCTGAGTCGGGCAGGCTCAAGCACCCCTAAACCATACCGGTAATCAGGCCAAGCCTAGGCTGCCTGTCCCGTTTGACATCCCTAGTTGCACTAGCTCAATATATATTTTTAAAGCTATGACATTAATTTTACATCATCGTGTTATATAGATGCAATAGAATTTTTTTTAGTTAAATAGAATTCTAGAACACAATTACCCATTAATTAGTTTATTTTAGAATATGAATATATAGAATTTAAATTATGGACGCATCCAACTAGAGGATCAAGATTTTTTGCTTTCAAAATAACTCTAGGATCATGACTTTGATTTATAAAGACAAAATATATAAACCATAATCATTCTCAGCACTACAACTTCATGTTATATAGATGAAATATATGATTGCAATCATTCCAATGTCATAGTAATCTGATACAAGATAGACCGAAATTATGGCACATTCAAAGTATCATGATTTTTCAGATAAAAATTATATATAACGATTATATTATAAAAGTATAAAACAAGGATTTTATAGAAGACATTATAAATTACAAAACTGATATGAAAATCTATAATTTTGGGAATGCCAATTTGCCCAAACCTAAGGAAAATCAATGAGCAAAAAGGCAAAAAAGACAAACACAAACCCTAAAAAAATGATGTAAATTTGATTCCCATCTGAGGGCAATTCTGAGATATATAAAAAAGAATTATAAGTTTAAAGTTAAAATCATATACACTCTGGAGTTCTATTATTGAAACCCCAAAGTATTATGAGATACATTTCAAATTATCTCATATAAACTTCTCTCAAATATTAGGTTAAATTGAGATTTAAAATTATAATTTCATTTCGTATGGTCGATGTTAAATTGATTGATTTTTATATTCAAATTTTATGATAGTTTTGTTATTGATAAATTTGATATTTATGTAGAACTAAAATTATAATTTTATTATTGATCAATTTATACATATTGTCATAATATATGATATGTAAATCATGAAATATACTTGTACATAATGATATAAAGAAAATGACCATCATTCTGATCATAACAAGTAAGATAACCTTGTATGTCAAAACTAAATATTTACGTAAGTTTAAATGTGCGAGTATAATAATTATAAAATCAAAAGCATAAATATTTTTATAAGTTAATCTATTATACATATTTTAAAAAAATTAGCCCTTAATTAATATGAATTTTATAGAATATTATCCTAAATATTTTAGCTTTAGTATAAGAGTCAATTGTCATAGTGGTAGGCAGTGACAAGCTCATAGACATATACAAATAGAGGTAACTTGTAAGATGATAATCATGTAAGTTATTTTCTATCATATAGCTCATACAAGTGAGATTTAAAATAAAAATTATATACTAAAAATATAAGTATAATACTTATGAAGTCAAAAATATAAAAATATTTTTAATACTATATTAGTTAATATCTTTATAACATATGAGAATCGAGAATTAGAATTTTCATTAAAAACAAGAGAAATAGTATGGCAGAAATTCTTTACTATACAACAAGAGAGCTAAATTTAATCTGACATATCAAGTAAATGAAACTAATATTCTATAAAATAAAGAATATCTTCCGACCCTACCAAAATACACCCACTCATTATTTATATAATCAAAATTTATATAATCATGAAAATATTGCATACGAAAACCCTATAAATATATAACAGAACTTGAGCTAATATCAAACGAATTTTAGAAATAATTTGATTGATTATCAAATACAAATTACATCAAACTCAAAATATATTCATCTAAACTGAATAGAGAAGTCAATATTTGAAGATTTTTGTTTTGGTCTTGCTCATTGAAACAAAAAGAAAAAATAATCGTCAAGGATCTCATATAAGATGTATTAAAACAAAGATAAAACACATGAACACGGTGATAAAAATTATTGAAAATCAACTTAGACAACTAGCATTCTCAATAAAAGAGAAAAATAGGAGTGGATTATCTAGCAATACTAAAACAAATCCAAAAAAATGTACAATTATTAAACTGAGTAGTAAGAAAGTAGAGAGGTAACAATCCAAAATGAAAATAAAAAAGAAAAATGTAACTAAAGAAATTATAACTTTCCCTATTGTTACAACACATCCTTAAATAAAATAGAAAAAAAATGTGGCATACCTATCTCATGGCACAAAATGTTATAACATTTTTTAAAATTACAACATCACCAAAACTTAGAACCCAAGTCTTGCCACCAACATAATTAAATGAATAAGCAAAAAAGCAAGAGAAGATACAGCATGCCAAAAGAATATTTTTTCTCTGGATCTCCCATTTCTAATATGATTTAGAAAGTGAGACAAAATAGTAATTTAAGAAGTTTTAAAAGGTTTCTAAAAGTAGAAGGTAAGCATCCTATATGCCAAATCATTAGCCCAAATGTCAAACTAAATAAAATTCATGAATAAAACAACAACATCAACATTCAACTTATAGAATAACAAACACGCCCAAGAATTATGGTATCATTATCCAACATAACATACAAAACTAGAGAAAACATATTTCAGAATACTTTTATTTCAGAACTAGAAGCCACTAGTCATATTATAAAGATTTAAATTTTGGTGAAATAATTCCAATGATCTTTTCACTTCAAATAGTCAATCGTTCCATCAAATTTCCAATTAGAATAATTGAAAATATTTTTGTTAAAAATAGAATATGAAAATAATATTTCATACTAATTTTATTATGCTTGACATAGCAAAAAAATTAATATACTTCATTGATCTTTAGACAATTATTTTTAGATATTGGACATACATTAGTTAACTTCAAAAAGTAAAGATTTACATTTCAAGTTGACAAAGAGCATGTGAAATTTAACCTTTACTAGAGTACAAAATTTAAATTTTAGTGATGAAGATTAATTGAGAATAGATAATTTCCTATGCACCATGATGAGAATGAAGATAGATTTCAGATGGAAAGAAGTCGTAGAATAGTGTTGGCCTAGAGAAGAAAAAAAAATGACAGAATCTAAATTATAGCATGAAGAAAAAGATTTAAATAAAAATAAAAATAAGGAAATACTTTGAAGTCGTGACTTTCTTTAAAATCACAACTTCATTAAAATCTGAATCATACAACAACAAAGATGTAAAAAAAGATGTAGAAAAGATGAAGATATCAATACTAAAAACATGCAACAACTATTGAGGAAACTCTAGTAATATCAATGAAAATACAAGTGAAAAAAAATCTCCAGTTGATTATTGACATGATGAAGAATAAAGGCAGGGCTAAAATAAAATTGGTAAAAAATCCAAAAGGAATAAGAAAGTCATAATTTAAATGGACACCATAATTTTTTCTACAAAATCAAAGTGGAAAATCATGGAAGGAGGCAAAAAAGCAACTAATATGATCCAAATAGACATTCCACAAGTCACAACCACACGACAAGTCATAACCACACAAGTCATGACAATTTACAAAGAAGTCATAGACAACATTAGCATGATATTTCAAAAAATTATATCTATGGCTAAATATTCTAATAGAGATAATGACTATGAGTGAGACAACAAGAAGATAAGTCAAAAAAAAAAAGGAATACTAAGAAATTAACATAGATAGTTAAAGTTCTGAGCAAAAATAAAGGTCTAAAGAATATCTAGTTATGAACATTAAACATAATACTACTTGAGAGATAACCCAAAAAAATTATTTTTTTTTAGTGTAATAAATAAATATTTCACAACGTAAATCATACATATCCTAACAAATCCCAAAACTCTCAATCTTATTGTCAATATAAAATCTCATTACGACACTCAATCCTAGTCATGATTATCATTTATATATTTTCTCTTGGGATGAGAATCAGTAGAGATGATGAGAATCACCTGTGGTCCTTGGGATGAGAATCACCAATCAAACTTCATACTAATTTTAATTCATTCTTATTCCACCAATAATAAGTAGCAATAAACAATTTATAACAGTATTTATACTTTATTTGGCTTTTTTGTATTACTATCAAGTCAAATAATTAATGCTAATAATCATAGTTGGGTGTGTATGGTGTCACTTATCAAATTAAATAGTTAATAAATTATACAAATGCCCCATTTTTAATAAAGTATAAAATAATAGTAATTAGATTATTGGCATATAGCACATTATAGCATATTTGGTACCTTTTGTTTCAGCTATAACCAGTCATGTATGTCATGATTGCTAATAGACTATACACTGTTCATGCAATGAAAGTTGGGAGTAGATACATGCGTGATCCATGTAAATAATATTAGAAAGTAACAAAATGGATTCTTGGATACTTGAGAGGAACTATAGATTTAGGATTGTGTTTTGAAAAGTCAAACTTTGAATTACAATACTTTGTGGATGCTAACCTGGTCGGAAATGTTGATGGAAAGAATACAACCAAATATGTTCAGGAATCATGCATTGGGAGGTACTGCAATAAGTTGGGCCTCAATGTTATAGAAGATAGTTCTCCTTTCAACAAACAAATCAGAGAGCGTCTTCCTAAATGAAGCTAACAAATATAGAGGGAGGGAGAGAGATAAAAACAGATTTCTAGTTTTGTTTCAGAAAAAAGAAACATAGATTTATCTAACAAAATTCTATATTTTGATTGTATCACTACAAGAAAAAAACTTGTTGAGATTGATTTAAAATCAACAATGGGTTATATTTTATCCTAGATAACTTGGTTATTTGTGAATGTATCAATCCAGATTTAGAGATTATTTTATAATAATGAAATAGAAAATGTTTCTTTTCTCCATTTCAAACAGTTTGTTACACAAATTCTTATTGAATCAAAAAACAGCAGAATCCAAAAATGATACCACACATTACATTACACAGCGTAATATACTAATACGTTAAGAGTTCCAAAACCACTAAAGAAATGAGAGAATTTAGCAGACATGCAAAGTGAACTGACACGCTGCTACTTCATGCAACACAACGGACAAAACACAAATATAAGCACAAAATATATTTGAGACGACAAATATTTTATTCAATTTCATGAGTTCCAGCAGCATATTACACAGTTACAAAAAACACAATAAATGCACAACAACAAAAACTTCCTCTTTGTTTGTTTTATATTTTATTGTCGCCATTAAAAAATAAACAAACCAAATTAACCTGCCACCCTGAGCATACCCAACATCTTTTTCTTTTAAATACAAAAATAATTTTTTTGATTATAGTTAATCTTATAATTATAGTTATTGAGAAACTCAATAACTCTTAATACATAACAAGTAAAACTTAAGATAAGAAATAGATATAAAAAACATAGGGGCTTCCTATGTGTTGGGTGCTCCCATAAAAAGCAAATACATAGGGGGGAATAATAAAAAAACTCAACATTGCTTAAGAAACTGTTGCATACAAAATTCAGTACACCATGCTAGAAGAAAAATAAATAAATTGAGATATCTTCTAAGATATTTATAAATATATTGACTACATGATATGTTATAGTAATTCAGTACATTACTATTATTCTACAAATATTTATTATTCTCACCTTGAACTCTCTCTCTCTCTCTCTCTCTCTCTCTATATATATATATATAATATCTCAAGGTAATCATATACATCTTCCTTTTTTAATAAACATAATAGCCTCCATAAAAAATACAATACATTATCATAAATTTCTTATCAATCCAAGAGGATGCCTATCGAAAATCTAAAAAACTCAGGCTAAATGTGTATATTTCATGATCATTGAATGAGATTCCAAAACCTAAAGATTTCCTCACATATCCTTAGATTGACTAACTATCTCGTGAAAATCTATAAAATGACTACCTATTTTAAATGTATAAATTATGTATGATCTAGTATAATCAAATATTTAATTTTTTCTATGATGTTCATATATAAATTCAATCCAGTTGAATATCCAATAAAAAATAAGAAATTAGTATTTACGACAATATGATTATCTATTATAACACAATATGACTATCTAACACAATATTGTGATAAAATATTTATTGAACTTGGTGAATTTCAACTGACTTATCATAATAAGTTCATCTACAAATATAATCAACTAGATAAATTCTAAACTCCAATTACAAAATAAAAAGTATTCTACAATAGACTTATATAAACTAAAATAGAGATATCAAACGGATCGAAGGCACAACCCACGGCATGGCACAATTCAATCATGTCTGGCCCAGCACGGCATAATCCAAGACCATGGCAAGTCTTGGACCGTGCCACTCCAACGCACGACTCGTGTTGTGCTAGTCCAGCACGGTTCATGCCTCATGCTAGGCTAAGAACGACCCGCATGCCTCATGCCGAGCTAGGAGCGACCCACATGTCTAGCCTAATGACACGGTATGTTGGCCCAAGAACCAGAGATTGACTACAATCAAGTCCCGTCGAGTGCTCGCCCAATAGAAAAAGTTTTTTCATCAAAAAATCAGATTATGTGATCGATTACAATTAGTCGGCCACATGAGCTAGCCACCCATTGCATTTTCACGCAATGAGCTTCCAACATGGATAGCGATGGGCCACAATTGCTGCTATCTATGTTGCCTTGTCATTCATCATCAATAGTAATTAAAAAATTATTTATCATCTTTATTTTTTGTAGGCATCGGATTGATATTAATGGTCACAGATGCCAGAATCTAATAGCTATCATGATCCTGACCTATTTAATTTAAATAAAAATTAATAAAATAATAGAAAAAATATATTAAATTTAAATTTTATTTTTCTCTAAAAATAAAAAAAAAATAATTTAGATATTTATTCTCAATTTCTCTCTCTCTGTCTTTAACTCTCTAAATTTCTCATATTTCTATTTCTAACTTTAAATATATTGTAATTTTTATTTAGTATATCATTTTATGATATACATATATAGTATAATAGACTTTTTTTTTTAATTTATGTTCAATGCTTCCGCAAATGAAAAAAGGATAGATCGTTCACAGTGGTGTGTGTGTGTGTGTGTGTGTCTATCAACCTATGCAACACTACATGTTGGTTGCATGAACTCTTAACTCTTGAGGCTAGAATTTACAAAAAAAATAATATGCGGGTATGATACTAGTTTTAAAATTTTCTTGTTACAATACTATCTTAAAACTAGATAATTTTTTTAATAATTTTTATATTTTATTTAAATAATATAACAAAATAAAAAAATATCACATGATAAATTTAACAAAAATGAGTATCAAATAGTAGACATAAACGTAAATAATAATAATAATAATCCTATTGAAAGATATTATAATACGACCCAAACTCATAAGTCACCTAAAAAATAAAACACTAAATGAACATTAATAGTTTGTACATACTAAACTAAAAATTATAAGAGTATCAATAAAAAATCAACACAATATTTATATTATAAAAAATTAATATTAGGATGAAATGAATTACTAAACTGATTATGATAATTATATGATGTAGGACTAGACACCTAAAGAAGTATGCAGATCAATGTACCGAAAGATATGATATATTAGATTCGAAATAAACTTAACTTAGCGGTGGAGCCAATAATGTTAAATATATTTTAGTTTCATTGACTTCATTCATATATCACAATGATATTGAAATAAAATGTATTACCAAACTAATTATCATCATTAGTTTCCTGATTAGATTTTTATAAAATTTATTGATGTGTATCAATATTATGCAAACATAATTCCAATATACTTATCAAATGATTCTTAGATTTAAATATAAGAATGACATAATAAAATTTTATAAATAAAAAAATAATTAATAATTTTAAAAACTTTAGTGGATTGATATCTATGACATCCAATATATTGTCTAGTTAAGATAATATATTATTTATATATCTCACCGCCCATTATATAAATTCTAAATAAAAAATTTAATAAAATATATTAAGATTTTTGAAATTCCTTATCCTCGTGATGATAATACCATATATGAATATATAACATGAAAATCTTTAAAAAATATGGCATTAAAAAATAAATCTTTAGGAAATAGCAACCTATATTTGTCTGTGGGACTTAAAAATAAGAAATTCCAAATTAATGTAAGACATCATTGAAATTACACGTATATAATATTAAAATCATGTATTAGCTACCAAAACATAATATTTAACTATTTCAATAGAAAAAATAATAAATTTATTATTAATAATTCTGACTATGATACAAAAATTTCATATATAAAATTCTCAAAATTTTTTTATAACAAAATGAACTTGTATTCGTTTGTATATACTTCTCACAACTTACTAGGTCTTAGGTGCATATGTAATATTATACTACAAAAAAAAACAAATAGAAATAAAAATTAGAAATGCTCAATTTCATTTCTACAATTTGAAACAAATTGAAACAGATTAGAAACAGAAATGATAAATTATAAAATAATTAAAAAATGAAAAAATTTCACTAATTGGCAATAGATTGTTATATGTTTTTTAATTCTATCACTAATTATAACACAAAGTAAGATGCAAATATTCTTGGATGATATTTAGCAACAATTTTATGAATCTATATATTTTTAGAAATATAATACTTATCCATTTCTAGTTTTCACGATGAAATATATTAACGTCGCTAAATGAGAAATGTCGTACCCATCCATCACTATATCATTTTAAAAAATTTAGTGACAATAATATTCTAACGCTAATTTTAGAAATAAAAATTAATTAAGTCGCTAAATTATGATAATTAATTTATCAAATAGTACTTCAAAACTATAAATAAACTTAGAATTGAGAAATTTTTCATTTAGATTCCGAGTTCATCCAAATTGTTTATAGAATTCCTTTCCTATAATTATTGATCGATATACAATTAATCCATAATTAAGATATAAAATTATAATTTTTATTTTATCACGTAGTATCATATTCGAGAATAGATATATTTGTGCATTTTAATATTATGTATAGTTTATTTTTAACATCATTAATGGATTCTCTCTTGTAGTTTTGTTGAATTATTATAATTCTAATTGATAAATTATATATTTTACATTTTTTTAACATTTTTGAATTTATTAAATTTTTGTGTTACCTAATTGAAGTATGAATTTTTTATACATTTTATTATTGACCTATAATTTTAATCATTCTAATTAATTTAAACTTTATTTGCTTACTAAGATTAGATAAAATATAATAATTTTTAAAAGAACTCATACTAATGGTACAACTTTAACAATAATTAATTTAGAAATATTATAACAAATACTAATACTTTATTTGTAATAATTAATAACAATGAATTACATAAAAAAAATTTACGGATTTACAATTGGATGGATTAAACATAACGAATAATTATGAAATTAAAAAAATTATAACCTTATTTCAAATTTTATAGAGTTGCATGATCTATATTTTACCGAATGTGTAAAAAAATAAATAACACATCCCAATATTTAAAATTAAAAAATCATATCTAACAAATAATACTAAATGTGTAATAAAACTCATTTCAATTACATTTAATTTTTGTAATTATCCTCTGTACAAAAAAAATACAAAATATGTAAAAAAACAAAAAATAAATATTCCTCAATACGATGTATTATTTCTCATTGACACCTCGTTTGAAAATATTATTTATTTTAAAATCATTGCTAATAATATGAGTTGGCAAAAATAGAATAATATTAAAAATAACATGATGTGCCATTGCTCAGATTCTTTTGTGAAAATATTTTAATAATTATCATTTATCTTTTACAGATAAAAGTCAAAATATTAAATTATGAATGTACATAAATAGATTTCAATTATTTGAACAAACATGATAATAATACTATTTATGACCGATTATTATTATACTTTATAATGTTTGGTTATGAATATGAAGGAAATATGAATACATGTTTTTGTGTATTATTGTGCCCAATCCAAAAATTCAAAAGACAAATTGAATATTTTCCTACAACTTCTAATAGCATATCTCAAAAATTTATAAAAGAATTATGTCAAAACATATGATATATTTAAAAAATAATAGTTCAAAATGTGAACAATACTTATGTAGGTTAAAAATGACTTTGTTGCATATTTAATGTTGTAATGACAGAATACAAGAAAATTAGTTTATCCTAATTACATTGAGGACTCAGATGCATTTTATTTGAGCAAATGAGAAAAAATTTCTTAGTTTAATAATCATCATAAGTAGTTACAAGTAAAATATTCATTTCGAATAAATACTAATGCATTTAGGAAAAACTATAAAATCATAAAATGTGCACCACCTTGAAGTCGGGTGATTAAATATTAGATATAATTAAAAAATATATATTTAAAAATATTATAAATATTAATACGGATTATATTAATCAGCAAATTTCAAAAAAAATTCACTGTGGATAGAAGAAAAAAATATTTTTTGAGATTTATCTTATTAAAAAAATAATCTAATTAGGCATAATTTAGACATGATACACATTAAAAACTTTTTTGAAAATATTTTTAATACTATCATTATTGTAAAAGAATAAATAAAAGATAATATTAAATCAAGAAAAAACTTTAAAAAATTCTATTCACGTGCAGAATTACATATGAATGAATCAACAAATAAATTCTATAAGAATTTTTATAATTTAGACAAGGATACGAAAAAAGCTTTATGAAAATAATTAATAGAGCTCAAGTTTCCTAACGAATATGTATTTAACATAAAAATATATGTTGATATGAAAAAACATAAGTTATTTAAAATAAAAAATCATGATTGTCACGTATTCATGAATTATTTACATAAAATATTTGAGAAACTTTGACTAAAATAAATATTTTTTTAATAATCTCACTAGTAATATCATAAAGAAAAAAATAAAATAATTACAAAATAACACTTACATTACTTTATACATACTTGAACCTATTTTCTCTCCTAGCTTCTTCGATTTCATGAAATATCTTCTAGTCCAATTTACTTTTAAATCCACAATAGCAGGTCATGTGCAATACCTTTAATAATTCAATTTTTTATTATATTCATTATTTTTTTTTATATTATGTAAGACTTATAATAATTTTATATTCTCAATTTTTTATCATTGTATGCGATATAACTTTTTAATAATTCAAAATATTTTTAATATTATTTTTAAAAAGTTATGCTAAAGAATTAAGACAAAGAAAATCACATATTGATTATGCTTCAATTGATACAAAGCTAAAAAAAATTTATCAATTAATTTAAAAAATTTATCAGTATATAACTTATCATTCTTTGTTTTAAATAGTTACATATAATATTATATATGTATGAATTTATCTTTTATTATTTTGTATGTATAATTTTTATTATCAAATACATATAATAGATAAATAAAGAATCTTACAAAATGAGCATTACAAAATTTATATATGTATCTTATATATTATATAAATGGATATCAATTTCATACTTTAAAACATAGTTCAATTAGAGCTACAATAAATAATTATGTTTTCATCAAATAGTCTAACTATACTGTATCTATTATTAATTTTTAAGATTGATCAATTAAAATTCTACATGAGGAATATCATATTTTACCAATTAAGAGGATAATTCTATTTAAGTGTGAATAATTTAATCTTATTCCAAATATTACTAGAATTCATCACCAATACAATCTTATTGATGTGTATCATAAAAAATATTATTATATGTATAAGATATTTATTTTTGCAGTATAAACCAAACAAATTGACTACATTTATCCAATCACAATAAGAAATCCTTGTGGCTGTTGAGTAATATGTAAAATAAAACCTAGATCAACTATAAAAATTATTGAAAAATATATCATCACTTTATTACGTGTATCAACATTTCAAAAAAATAATTTGAAACTTCATTCAATCGTTCGAATATTATTTGATGAAAATGAAAACTATTTGAATTTTGATGATAACCATGTTAAAAAAAATAATAAGGAAAAATTAATTACAAAATCAGATAATGATGAGATAGAAATAATTTATTCATAAATTTTTGATGATAACTATAAATTTATTAATTATCATGTTATGTTATTATGCTTATTTTGTAATCATTATAATTTGAAGGTTAAATAAAAATTTTGTATTTACTTGTTTGAATGTCAATATATTATATCATTATGTTTTGTTATCATGACATTTTCATAACATATTTGTATTGCCTCTATATAATATAATATTTATACAACTTGATTTAGGTATAAAAGAATATTATTCAAGTGACAGATGATATTAATGTGTAGACAAGAGTAAATGAAGTCAACTAATAATTCATAAAGAAGAAAAATAACATATATTCAATAACGACAATACTATGAATGTTTGTTCGCATTCTCCTACATGTACAAAGAAAACATTAATATTACCTTATCATGACATATATGGATTGACTGCCACTAATAGTCTATCTTCATCTCATTTTGTATCAAAAAATATTGATAGCTTCATCCCTATCTTAAAAGGATATCATAATTCATAATTTGCATGTCAAATTATGAGAATATTTATTCAACCCACAATTGATAATAAATAATTCATAGCTTTCTTAAATTTATTATATGCATGCATTATCATTTTCATTATTTTCATTTTACATAAGTATAAATAAATTATGAGTGAATTTATAAATATTTATAATTTTACAACTTATCAAACATTATCATTTAGAATTAAAATAATATTTATATTACAAAATTTGAATAATAAATATAAATAAATTAAAATTAACTTAGTAGCAGAAAGATTAATATATTTTATTTATATGTATATATACGTGCTAATATTAATTTTCATACAGATTTATTCTTTCTGTTTTCACACAAATTATAATCATAAAGATATTTAAGAAGGAACTAGTTCTAAAGAATATAAAATAAGATAAAATACTCCTAAGTATGAAAGGATTTTATTGGCATAAATTTGAGGTATAATTTTTATATATTTACTTATTTTTTAATTTGGTCTAATATGATTTATTCTTAAAATAAATATATTATAATATATTATTATTTTATTTGAATTTTACAAAATATATATAAATAGAATAATACTTTGATATTCTCGGTGAAGAATACATAAAAAATATGTGGCAAATAAAAGAAATAATAACAAGCTTCACAAATGAAAAAAAAAAATATGATAAAAATATAAAACTTAATAGTATCTCCCTAAATATTTGAATAAAGTGATGAAAAAATACTAGAATTATGAGTAATTCAAGGCCTTGCCTCCTAGATAGCATCGAACAATTGTTGATCAAAGAAAGCATGTGAAAGATTAAGATTTTGAAAACATAAATGAGGTTCAAAAACAACCTACCAATATTCAATAGATTTGATATAATTATCTTTTATTTTTTGTTTTTATTTAAATTTTTTGAATACAAAAGATAATATATGTGTCATAACATATAATGTACCTTAATATTTATTATTATTTATTTTCAGAAGATTGAGTTGAAATGCCCACCAATACTATTTGAGATATTCAGGTAAATACACAAAAAGAATAATGTATTATTTATGGACAGTAATTAAATGATATTAATATAAGTTTTTTATTTTGTACTTGTAATTTCATATGTAAATTACAATTAATAAAAGAAACCAATATGAAAAGATTAATTATTTGGTATTCCCTATAAATAATATGTAAATTTGAGTATATTATTTTATCATGACTAATGAGTTATTATTTATGAATTCATTAAATATAATAACTAACATTATTTTTATGTTACTATTAAGTAGTGAGATACTAATTTCTTGTACTAGTATAAATTTTATTTAAATATATTAATAATAAGTTATGTTGTATTTTTAACAATTATAAAAAACTATAGAAAATATAATTGCAATCACTTAACAATTGACTGATTTTGTTACAAAAATATCAAAGATTAGTATTATGCATATTTATCTTCAGACTGTTAGAATAAAAAATAAAGAGATGCAAGAAATTTAGGATATATTTATAAAAAAATAAAGAAATATAATAAAATAATGAAGAGATACAACAAAAGAATAAAGAGATACAAAAAAAATTAAAAAAAAATTTGAAAGAATGAAAATAGATAATAAAATACAATAGAATATTTTAAAAATTAAAAAAATTATGTGCAAGTTAACAGAGATATCAACTATCTTTCATCATTATGAAAAAGATTCATCCAAACCTCTAAATGAAAAAGATCACCATTAAAAAATATGTTCTTGCTTAACTACTATATCATTTATTTGTAACATAATGCTAGAGATATAATTAATAATATTACAATTTATTTTAGTTACTAAATAAAAAATATCTTAATAATTCATTGTAAATTTTTTAGTAAAATCTCTTACAAGTCTTGCCTCCTGGCAATTTATCTTCCTATCAAGATGAGTTTATATTATAAATACTCATTTACAATTAATAACAGATCTTTTTAAAAGTCAACATACTAGTTCCAAGTCTCATTTGAGTAGAAATATTTATTTATTTCATCATAATTTAAAGAAGTTGCTTAAGATTAATTCTTTAAAAAAAAATTTTAAGTAACTTAGTATCACCTAGAAAAGTAATAAAATAATTCAAAAAATAAAGAAAATATAAATATAACAATAATTGTAATATTATAATGCTCTTAGAGTTAGAACTAACATCAACCCAAGAGCTAGTTGATAAGTTGAATTAGGTAAAGATTTATTTCTAAAAAAATCTCTCTAAGAATCAATTTATTCTTTACCCATTAGTACATATAATAACTCAAAAAAAAATTATCATATGAATTAATTAACAAGTTCAGAAATAATTAAATAATCACTCCCTCATTTTTATAAGCTCACGTGAAACTCCACAAAAGTAAGAAAGGGAAAGAGATCTAGATTTTCTCTTAAATTCTTAGTATGCATAAATTCTTATAATGCTCAAAGAAATAATATTAATACTAACTAATACTCTATTAGTCTCAGACAAATAATACATGCATCATATTTGGATACTAGAATAAATAAGAAATAGATACTTTAAATCTTTTGATATCATTATGTTCTAAGAGATTCTGAATAAAATAAACTCTTTAATATTTTAAGATAGATTAAATAATTTCTCTATTATATAAGATCTAAAATAGTACATGAGGAAAAATATATAAAAAAAGTCATTCAATTGGACTAACAACTTGTAATTAAAATGTCTCAAAAAATATTTCAGAATATTTTCAACATATAAAAAGAGAATATTAATTATCTCAATCAATATCTATTTTTTCTTCTTACAAATTAATTTTGTAAAGATATGCTAGAATAGGAAGTATGATATATGATTTTGTGATTAATATAATAAATATTAGTATTATCAAAATCATATATATATATATATCTATATATCTATATATATATCTATATATCTATATATATATATATATTCTAATATATTATCCCTTTTAATGCTTTTAATTTTATATTATGCTTTTTATTCTTTTAAAAATTATATAAAAATAGAATAAATATGTAAGATCTAAAACAATATATATATATATATATATATATATATATATATATATAAACCAAGTAAAGCATGTCCAATCATCAATAAGTATCCTATATGGTATAAAAGGCTTTCAATTAATGCACAGTATAGAAAAAAAATAATATCTTAATAATATTATCCTAAAAATTTTAAAAATTAGATTTGATGAATCTCAATCTAGATATTTCCTATACTAAGATGATTATACTTATCATCGCATAAGACACGATATCTAATAAGTCATACTCACACAGATAATAAAGTTAAACAAATAATCAATAAAGATAATAAAATATATCAAATCATCTTAAGTCTTAACTCTATTATATTTTATTATCTAAGTAAATCAAACCAAATAAATCATAATCACATTGATATGACATATAAGAAAAAAAACTCTAGTACATTTTACTAGCTGACATACTCATTGTCTCAGATATAGATATCTCTCACACTTAGATCTAACATTATTAGCTTTATCAAAGGCAACTAACCGAGTCAAAAATAAAAAAGTAATTGATCAATAATATTCAAACACATGGTTGAAACCTTAATCATAGAGGAGACAACATATGATTTATCTTACATTATGTCAAAGAAAGTCTTCAATATTTTCCAATCTTACAAAATAATATCAATAAAAAAAATAATATTTGCATTGAATTATTTAAAAAAATAACTAACTAAAAAATTATTCAAGCATCTATGAACAAATAGAATATTTGAAATAAAAATATTATCAAGTTGATTATTATCATAAATAATATTTTGAAATAATTTATCATTAATTATAATAATATTCATTAAGAATATTATATATATATATATATATATATATATATATATATATAAAACAAAAAATAATAACTTATAATATGATTATTTGCTCATGAATTCATAAATCATGACCTTAAAGTAAAAAGATGAGTCATGATAATTAAAATACCCAAAGAATAGTAAATAATACTACCTTACTAACAAGGAATTATGCATATTCTAATATAATCATAGTCACAATTAGAGAACACTCAAGATAGCAAAATAGCTCTGGTAGCTAACCTATCTCGCTCAATAATTTACAATATCCTCAATCTTTACTTCAGAAATAACTCCTATTAACTCTTCCTAATATGATTATTTCTCCTTTAATATGTACATTATACTAAAGATCTTTTGTCTATATCTTTTCAATTATTGATACTCTCCTTACCTATAAGGTATGATGTATAAGAAGTCTTTACCATATATCTTTATCTACCTTGTATATATTGAGCTACCTAATTATAGGCCTTTGATCTAGAGAAACAGACACGATCACCTATAATCCAATTGTAAAACTCATAAAATTGTTAGGTACAGAATACAATGGCATCATACCAATACGTTGTTCCTTATGTCTCGCTATCATAGTCACATATAAATGTAACTATGAATATGGCAAATAAAAATGTATTTAACCATGTGAAATGAGTGAAATAAATGGTAATCTATTCCAGCTCTCTATGCTCCTCATGTCTCAACCGAATCAGTTGAGAAATTTGCTAGCTATGTAGTTTAGAATGGATATTATGGTGTGAGCTGCCACAACATTTTACATGTGCAAAACATGAAGATAGAGGGCAAATCAATATTAATGAATTATCACATAGCAAATAATAATTTGGAACCAACTAACTAAGCCTCCTCTGCCTCACCACTAGGAGATTTCGCTATCAAGTTAATCATGCTACAGTAAAGCTAAGGCATGCAGATATTTCATGCTAAACCACATGCCATGCCTTATGTATTCACACATATTTACACCACATCTACACCACACATATCTATACTATTACAAACACCAGAAAATATTCACCATTGTTGACATCTATACACAACATGCCTTTTGCATGATTATACTAAAAATTACACCACACATTAATTATTGTATTAGGTGCATGCAATATATATTATTTTCTCTCTAAATTTTGATCAAACATCATGTGAACAAAAAAACCAAAGAAACATTATAACTCAACTCTCAATACATATCAAATAAAAATACAAGTACAACAGTCAAGTTGGGTACTGCCATCAAATATAAAGGCTAACAAAAAAAGAGTCATTAATATTTGAAATATCCAACATTAAAGCAACCCACAATAAAACCTAAAAACCCTCTAATAACTAAATCATTTTTTTTTTGTTATTAGAAAACAAACCAAACAAATTAGGCCAACACAAGCATACCCAACATATTTTTCTTTTAAATAAAAAATTAATTTATAAATTATAATTATGTTGATACTCAATAAAATACTATCAATATCGTTTTTAAATGTGAAAAATAGTAATGTTAATAATATTTTAAATTATGATCAATGCAACTCTTATAGTATCAATATTACTTAATAATTTCAATCTTGCATTGCAATCACGGTCACCATTACTATCATCAATACCAACTTTTTCATGAATTGTGATGGTGGTGGAGAAACCCAAATTCATAATGAAAAATGGAATTCAAAATGGAAAACATGACTAACTTCATAATCAGCCATTAACCTTCAAAAAAAATAAATCACAATTTTTCTGCAATCTATTTCCTAGTAATTTCAGTTATCATATCACAGTGCAGTGAGCAACAAAGCTGATCAGTTAGAGCCATAAATAAATGTAACTCACGCTGGCAACTAGTCTTAAGAATACAAAATCTGGTTTTTAGTCACCATCACCATCAGCAACCATGACAATGCTGCTAAGGACAAAACCACAGTTAAACTGGTCATCAGAATCCCCATCACAGGCATACCCATTCTCTGCGTTCCAATCCATTTGTACAGAAGCATTTTCCACACCAGTTGAAAGAAAATCTACTTGCACTGTTCTTGTTTACGTTTTGCGTGAAACACAACTGCATCAATGAGCCTCTTGAGCCTCCCGGCTCCAGGACCAGGTTTAATATTGTACTGGTCACCAGCCTCTGAGCACATGGGGCTGCCAGTGCACCAACCACCAGCGGTAAAACTTGAATTTTTCCGGCCAAGTAAATTATCATCAATCAAATCTAGAACGGGGTCATCTACTTTAAATTTTCTAGCAAAAGCAGCTCCGCTAGAAATTAACTGTTCATAATCATTAATGGAAAGCATATGCGGGTGCTGTGTTGGGGGATTGTCCCAAGATATGTAGTGCAGGTCATGGTTGATTGCTGTTCGAGAATACTCAGGGACATTGCATATCACAGTGTGGAAATAGCCTTCGGGGGAAGACACAAAATTGGTGTAGTACATTAGTAATGTTCTTGGTAGATTATCCCATCCCCATATTAAGTACTCTACAAACGATCTCGAAAGAACCATCCAAGCTGATCCTGCATATCATACTAAATTTTCAAGAACAAACAAAGCCAGATAAGGGACGCATATAGGAATGCTGACCAGTGAATAGTTTAAAAGCTGTGGGGAGAGTTCTCCGTGGTGTAGCCAAGTATACATCTGCTTTGGTGGTAGAAAAGAGTCCCGGGTCTATGATCAAAGGCAATGCTCGCTTTTCCCTGAGCAGCACAGTCACAAGGCATATCAGCATGTCATTCACTGCCACGAATTTTCAATTTGCGTTTATCTCGCATGCATGAAGATGAAGAGAAGCAGAAAACATTTGCACATGCAGAGTATACGCAGAAAAACATGCAAGCTGGCAACAGTAAGTGCTTATATAGAAACGCATGCGCATGTCAAACGTAAGCACAGAGAGAGAGAGAGAGAGAGATTACTCCTTCCAACCCAACTGGCTTGAGTGTTCAATGAAGTTTAGGTTTCGGTCTATGGTTGAAAATGTATATATGAGATCTGAAAGCAGCGTTGAATCAACATTCATATCAAAATAGGCACTCTGACAGCAAACCAAGAAATAAAAATTGAAAAGTAAAGACTAACCATCCTGCGTCACAAGAGGATAATCGGAAGCACTGAGATTAATAAACCAATCCCACTCTTTACTCCTCTTAAGAAGAATGGCACAGGCATGGAGTGTATTGGCAACCATAGTCGGTCCTCTATACGTAACCATATTAGCTTTGGTGATCATAAAAACATTGCGACGCGTTGAGAAAATTGGATGATTTTCCACGCGAGAAGCAAGCTCAAGTCTTTCCTCTGCTGGGGATTCGAGGTCCAAATGAATGGCATATTGGTTAAGTGGATGATAAAGTGCATGAAGAGTTCTCCATAGCTTTTCCAGATCACCTTTAGACCCGGAAACCAAATAAGCAAATCGAGGAATTTTGTTATCCCGTGAAGGAGACAATTGTGAAATAACCGTTTCCGCATAACCACAGCTTGTTTGGTTTATTCGAAACGGGAAAAAATTGAATATTTTCGTAGAAGAAATCAGACCCATGTCAAAGGATGTAACTATAAGGAAAACGAAAATCAAAGAGCTGATAACAAGTGGAAAAACCCATTTCTTATCCAAGCTTATTAGCCCCATTCGAAATATTAAGGCACCAATATATATCTACAAGCATGCTGATTCCGTGAACACGGTAATAAGATTAGCTGTTGAGCATCCCATGGGGTTTCCCTGCAATTAAAAAAATGTTGTTAATGAAGAACGCGCCACCCATCAGCTCAAAGGTCTAAACCACGACAGAAAAGACACCTAAAACAACGAGAAAAATATTACCCAACAGTTCAAGCTTGAGCTTGACCGAGCTTAAAAACAGTGCTAAATAGTGCTCAAAATAAGAATCAAATTAGAAGATCTGCAGCAGAAATCGTCAAGAGAACTTTATATATCACATGAATATTCATATTACTGTATTAAGACAACGCATACTGAAGAAAAAAACAAAAGCAATGATGACCATCCCATACTGCATCCACGTTAAAGGGCATACAAGCATTATATAGATGCATCATGAATTGTGATTGCAAAAAAAATAAAGATCAAAAAAGCAATGAGAGCCAACCAAATTTGAGCCAAAATGAACATGATGACCAGAGGAAGCTAATCAAGCAAAGAAAGGAAGAGGAACCTGCGTATTTGAGTCAGATATTAGTTGCGTGATTTATGCACTACTCACGAGGAAATTAGAGAGAGATAACAAAAGTCAAAATAGAAGAAATCAGAAACATCGAATCTCTTTCCTTTATTCTTGTTCTGAATGAAATTAATAAATTACCATGGCTCGGTTTGAAGACTGCAGTAAATAAATTTCCGTTCATTTTTAATTTTTGTGACATTCTTGGGGTTTGGTTTTTTAATGATCATTCTTAGGGGAACGTGTTTTGGGGCACCAACCAAAAAATATTTAAAAAAAATAACTCATTTTTTTATATTTTTAAAAAAATGCACAAATTATAAATAAATTAAAATTTAGGACACTCAAAAACATTAATCATAAATTACTATCGCCCTTGCCATTGCCCCTCACCCTTGCCCTTGTCATTGCCCCTTGCCCTTGTCATTGCCCCTCGCCCTTGCCCTCGCGTCTCTCCCCCTCCATGAGCTCCACAATGGAGCTCGAGGAACTCTCTTGGGCTCCATCATAGTGCTCGTGGAGCTTGTGGAGAAGAGAGAGGATTGAGGGGATGCGATCAAAGTGCGAGGGACGAGGGGAGATGATCAAAGAGTGAGGGGTAACGGCAAGGACGAGGAAAAGGGGCAAAAGTAATTTATGATTAAGGTATTTGAATGTTATGAATTTTAATTTATTTATAGTTTGGTCTTTTTTTTGAAATATTAAAAGATGGGTTACCTTTTATTAAATATTTTTTAATAGGTGTATCAAAACACAATTACCCCATCATTCTTTGATGCCATCAGAATTATCATCAAATAATTGAAATTTAAAAAAAAAAAAAGTAAATTAAGCAACCATTGATTCTTAACGCACCTTATAATGTATGTATTTTATACAAAAGCACAAAATGCCAGAAATAATGGTTGATTAAATAATTAAAATAAATAATAGCCCAAATTAAAAAAAAATCTCAATATAAAAATAGTTTTAGAGATACACCCAATAAAAATTGAAGTTCACGAAACAAAAATATTAAATCGAACAATAAATACTAAAGATTTATTCACACATATTAAAAGGTGATAAAGCACAATACACCCAAAATTATATTTTGGACCAAAAATAATTTCTATGATATAAAATCTCCAAAGATTAGAAATTCTGTACAAATACATAAACCTGAAATTTTATAGTGAATATCATGGGTCTCTTTTCATGTTATAGAATCAACAATGTGATAGCATATATATTTCTAGATCGAAGAGAATATTTTGTCTGTAGCATACAATTCTTTAAATTGTCTAAGCTTTAATTCCTTACAGCATACATATATCTACACAAACAAAAATCAGCAATATCCACACTATACATGTTAAAAATATATTGTGGTTATATATAATTTACACATATAATGTACCAAAAATAAATCACATCAATGCACACATATTGCTATCTAAATTCAAACATATAAATGCATACATTATAATATAAAATCAATATATGGAGGAGAGAGATGAAGGAAGAGAACCAATAAACAAAAATGGCAAAAACTATAACTCAAAAATTTACCAAAAAAACTTTCTCCCATATCAGCATGTACTCTAGAAGAAAATAAATACAATACACTTTTTTTTCTTCACACAAACACTACACCTTACACTGCACTTCTCTAAAAAAGTGGTTCTATTTTTTGTTATATTAAGGAATCTAATGAGGACACTCCTCCATCCAAGAGGGCATTGCGTTCCCTCTTTGTGAAAACCCTCATTTTCACAAAAGTTCTAATATTTTTTATTTTTTTTTAAAACAACACATGATTTCAATAAAACAACAAAACAAACTAAACCGAAATAAATAAACCAACCAGGCTACCCAACTCGAGCATCCCAACATATCTCATCCTCTTCCATAGGTGGGAAGACACATAATTGCACATAATTTAAAAAAAAATAATTTTAATGATGATATTGATTGAATAAATATATCTACAAATTTTTTATACATGTGTACTTTTAAGTACAATTAATTTTCTATTTAATACACATCATATTCAATAATACCATACATCATTGTGCTTCGACCTGTTCTAGAAGGTCACATTTTTAAAGATATATATGTCACTCTGACTAAAGCATCATATAATATATGTATCTTATCATACATCCAAGTCTACAAAAAAAAATTCAATCCATAAAGTTTCTTTGCATGCTTCGGTAGCTGCAATGAACTCAGCCTTAGTACTTGATATTACTACGCACTTCTACAACTTGGATTAACAAGATACAACTCTCCCCTCTAAAGGTTATAAGATAATCTAAGGTGAATCTAAGTGAATCTAAATCATCAGCCATATTGATATCAGTATATATGAGAAACATATGTTTTAATCCACCCAAGCACAAATATAGTTGAGAAGTCCCCCATAAGTACTTTTAGATAAATTTCACTATAAACTAGTAATATCTTCTAGGATTTGAGAGAAAATGACTAGCAACACCGATAGTATGTGCTATATCTGATCTAGTGAAGATCATCGTATACATAAGACTATCAACTACTAAGGCATAAGGGGACACAACTCATGACTCTCCTTTCTTCATTAGTCTTGGGCTATGCTCAGTATTCAACTTAAAATATTTAGCTAAGCAAGTTGAGACTGAATTGTTAGATTTTATGTAATTTGTTCCTATCTCAAAATAATACAATTGGCACATCATAAATTTAAACAACACTTATTTAGAATCATGCTTATGATAAACAAATTTCAAACCCAAAATAAACAACTCAAATCAAAGATTTACAAACAAAACAAATTTAAACAATTGGCACATCAAATATATCTATGCTAAAATGAAGAAAAGCAAAAATATCAAGCAGATTAGTCAGCTACCAGTTGCCTGGGTCACCTCTTGAACTCCTCCCCAACCCTATTTCACGAAGAAGAGTGCATTTTATATGGTTTATGATAGTCCTAGTCTCAATAGTTTTTTTTGTAAAATCCAAAATGATTGGCCCAACCTTAAATTCTTTTCCATAAACTCAAAATCTTTTTTTCTCCTCATTTCTCTATCACGACTGAATACTAATATCACGACCACTTTTGTTGTAATGACCATGTTCTAATATCATGATCAAGTTTGCTATCGTGACTAAGTTCTAATGTCATGACCAAGTATGTTGTCATGACCAAGTTTTGCTATCATGACCAATTCTGATGTCATGACTAAGTAATGATGTTATGACTACATTCTGATATCACGACTGAACTTTATCTTGTGATTATTCTCTAAAATACTTCTTTGTTATGATAATAGTTTTCTTGTCATGACTTTGCATAGATCATTCTCTCTTGAAACCTGAAGAATATGTCGTGACCAACCTCGTCTTTCTTTCTTCTGGTTGTTGGTTGCGATATTATTCACTAGTTTTGATTGAATTTTTAGTTCTTCAAATTTTTGTCACAATAGAGTTGATTTTATCATGACACCATTGATTTCACCAATTCCCTAGACTTTTACTGTCATTTTCCTTCTATTAGCTGAAAACCTGTAAAACTATGAGAGTAGTGAATTTCTATCTTTTATCTATGAAATCCATCTTCTAAACATTAAAATATGTCAGGAGAATGGACTAAAACATATATGATTTTTTGGCCCATCAACCATATCATTTTTATCTATATAAGTGACCCTGAAATTGTTTTCTACTTGATGAATTTAAGACTGATCGATAATGAAGAAATTATACATTTTATGGACCTATTTATTAAAAATATTTCTATTAATGTTGATAGGATAAAAATTATTAGAAAAAATTACTTAAATGTTATTATTTATTTATATTCATTTGAAGACAAATATTCATCATTTAGATGTGAGGTTCTTGGAGAGTCAATAATCTCATCATCATTGGAGGTATATTGACAAATAGCATAATTATCTATAAATACCACTCAACAATTAATGTGTATTTTTCTCATCAAGACAATAAACAAAGAAGAGGTGACTGAAGTAATGGGAAAGATAAAATAGTTGTATACTTCAATGCATTCAATGTAGAAATTAAAACATAGTTATGATAATTATTTAGGATTACATAATAAAAGGTTCACTTTTATATGACTAATTAGCAAATTAGTTCTTCTTGTCATTGATTTTTACCAAGTCTATATACTTAGATAATTTCTATTATGAAGAAAACTTTAGGTTGTTCTTCACATCTTCTACAACTTTTGTCTAGTCTTTAATTATTTTTCTTGATTGAAAAACATGTATGTTAAAAAAGCATGCAAAAATATCTTATTAATATGTCAGGATAATATTATTATGAAAACATTAATTATTCCTTGACTTGTATTGATAATTCATCATACTACATCCTATTATATGTATTTTAAAATGGATGGAAATTATATATATATAACATAATACGAATCAATTTAGTATGGATATTAGAATTTCAAAAAATAATAATGCACCGAATACACCTCAAGATCATATAGTTCAAACTATTTGTAGCATAAAGTCATATATTAGACATTCTATGTATGCATGCCTCCTAACAATTGAGTGAATGAAGAAAATTTTGTTAAAATTGTTATGTATTTCTATAATTATTTTGATAGGATTTTGTGAAGATGTTTTCTCGAATACAATACATTTTGATCAAAAAAGTCATATTGTATGTTTTATGGTAGGATGCTTTGTTACAATTTACATCTAAATAGAAATTTTGTAAGCTTTCATCCAAAGTTTTCAAAAGCAAAATTTTTTTTGAAGACTTTTTCTTAAAGAGGGACATTGATTGCTCGAGATATCAAGTTTTTTTTATTGACTACTTGTTTGTTCATCATAGGGTAATGCATGTTGTGACTAACTGAGACAGAGCCCAAAAATAAAGAATGGTATTTAAACTATTTATTGGTCTAACAATAATAATTAATTTTGGCCTTATGAGTATATTTGGTTTGAAATATATATGTACTCTATCTTTATATATATATATATATAATCTCCAAATAAATAATCTATCACAATATATATTTCAGATGTTTCCAACATATATATATATATATTAATAAACCCTAAATTTCCACAACAACAAATTCACCAAAGTATATTCTATACAAAACTTGCATAATATAATTACACAATAAACTAGTATTATATGCCAAAATGGTAGAATACATAATGAAAATAAATCATACAAATTTAATCATGTCTAACATCCAATTTCCAAACAAAAACTCACAAATTAAGACCAAAATATAAAATATGCTAAAAATACCTAATTGAATAAACTTGAAGATTGATTTTTTGGACTTGGTGCTTCTTGAATTTGATATTTTTTCAAGCATCCACGAGTTCTCTACACCATTCATCAACCTCACAACCGTAGTATGTGCACAACAAGAAAACTATAAAGCATTGCACGATCATCATATGAACATCGCACGAACAAGAAATAAAAGAATAATTTAGTAATTATTTAGAGAATAACCCTCTCACCCCCCTTTCCCAAGCTACAAAATGTTTACAGAAGGTACATAGAATATCCCTTTTTTTCCACATTTGTTCTTTATGTTACACAAGGTTAAAAACCTTTTGTAACTCCATTTGTTCGAGTACATGAACACACAAAATGGAAAGTTAAGCTTCCCATTAACCAAGTCAAGTCAACAACAAAGTCACAAGGTTGACTCCCAATAAAGCAGAATGGCTTTGTTGTTTTTTTTTTTGGAAATCAAGCAAGCCATCACTTATTCTATTCTCTTGTCCAAAAAAAGCTATACTATTGTTTTTTACATGAGAATTGTAATTTAGTGTACCAAAATAAAATATTTGTGTTTTAGGCACCAAAGTTTTCATAATTTAAAAAATTAACAAATTCTAAAATAATCAAGTTTTAGTGCATCAAACTTTTATAATAACAAAAATATACTATATTTGAAAATAAATAAGATTTGATTCTCTAAAATTCATTAACTCAATTTTGTCCATTGAAATTAGAAAAAAAATTTATTATTTGGTTACCTACAATTGGAAAGCATGAAATAATTTACTATTGTAATAAAGGCAAAGTGAGATCCGAACCACAACCACCACTAGCCAAAACCGAGAAAATCACTTGGACACATGTAATTGAAATTTGACAAGCATATTGAAATACTTATATATAGATGAAAAAATATAAGAAAACACATATATAAGTATACATAAATTTCTATAGATATAAAAACATATCTAAATTGAATATATATATATATATATATATATATATATATATATACTTATATAAACACACACACACACATATATATACCTATATAAACAAACACACACACACACACACATATAACTATATATAACTATATATATATATATTTTTATTTATTTATTTATTTACATTTATATTTTATTTATATTTATATTTATGTGTGCGCGTGTTTGTATACATACAAACACGCACACACATACACACACATAAAGATATTTATATAGTTATGTATAATTATATATATATATATATATATATATATATGTATGTATGTATGTATGTATATATACTTATATTGTGTTTACATGTATGCATATATATGTGTGTGTGTGTGTGTGTACATACATATATATGTATGTATGTATACTTATATATGTGTTTCCATATATTTTTTATCTATATATATGTATTTCAATATGGTTGTTAAATGATAATTTACATGAGTCCGAGTGATTTTCTTGGATTTGCCTAGTGGAGGATGTGGGTTTGAATCCCATTTTGCCCTTGTTGCAGGAGTAAATCATTTCATGATTTCTAATGGCAGCTAATCAAATAATTAAATTTTATTTTATTTTTTTTCCAAATTTTGGAGGGCAAAATCGAGTTAATAAATTTTTGTATACTTAAATATAATTATTTTCCAATCTGGTATATTTTTTTAATTATAAAAAGATTGGTGCACCAAAATTTAATTATTTTAGAATATGATATACTTCTTTTTATTATGAAAACTTTAGTGCAAAAATACAAATATTTTGTGTTTGGTGTATCAAAACACAATTCTCCCCTTTTTTAAGGCAACTTATATACTTGTTAAAAAAATATTATTTTTTAATCCATATTAAATATTATTTCTATCCCTATTTAATGAGATCACCCAATGATTCACATTAAAGTAATCTTAGCATTTAATAAATATAGTGCACATTAAATTTAAACCATATCAAACTTAAACAAAATGAAAACCAATATGCCCAAAGCATGAGTAGACCCAACAATGTACATCTTTTAAATGCTCATATAAGTGTATTTGGTTAACAAATAATATAAAAGCAAATTAAATATCATCTCAACATGGATTGAATACAAGTGAAAAAAATTGTAAAATGAATCAACTTTAATGAAGTTACATAAATATGTTCAAATCAAGCAGTAAAAGATATGAAACTAAGTTAAAATAAGCAAATCATAAGAATTATAAAAATAACAAATAAGACAACTAAGAATCAAGTAATAAATATATAATGAATTATACTAGAACTATAAATTACTTTATGATGTTTTTTTTGTCCTGATATTATTACTTTGTTGTAGTATAATATTAGTTAATATTTCCTAGTAAATCAGATTTTGAATTTAATATGTAATTTTTCAAAATTTAACATGCTTTTTATAGTTTGTAATCTTGATTAAACATATTCATATACTAATATAGCACAAATAACACAGATTAAAACATCAATCCTTTGGGTTTTGCATGATAATTAATATATTTTTTTATTACTCAAAAATTAATAATCTCCATATTTCAGAATTAAAATTATTGGGTAGGTATCATCCAACATAGGTCTACTAATCTCAACCTTTTTAGTATTAAAATTGCCATTTTTTTTTACATGTGTTGGCCAACCAAAAGTAAAATTTAAACACCAAATACAATTTAATGAACTATAAAAGTTTTCTAAAATACTAACTTTATTAATTCACCACGACTTAAAATTCACACTAATTCTAGCATCAATATATTCAGATGGTATTTAGGTCCAAATTAACACGAGTTTGTTTTGTCCATTGTTCAAAAAAAATTAAACAAAATTACAAAATACAAATATAAAATAAAAGAAAGGAATAGAAATACTTTGTGTGACTTGATGATGTCTCCTCACAAAATCTTCTCCATTTCGTATTTAGTTCTATCATTCTCCTTTGTATTTTTGGTTATTCACTTGTATTTTTTTTAGTTCTTCCTTGTTTTATGTATTCCATCATCTTTCTTGTTTTCTATTCCCTTGATTTCATTTTTGCATCATTTTTTTTATTCTCATTATCTATTTATATTTCTTTTTTAAGTGTATTCTCTTCAAGCTAAGTTTCCTTGTATATGTATTGACTTTTCTTTATATATCTTCTTAGTTTCTACTTTTTTTTTGTATTCCTTATCCTTCTCACAAATCTCTCATCATGTCTTTTACATTCTCACAATCTTCTCATGACCCTTCATTTTTTTAAAAACAAACAAAAACTATCCCTCTTATTTTTCTTTCAAAATGAAGAACAACTTGCTTATTTTTATTTATTTATTTTTTTTTTAATAATCAAGGGCTACCCACGTGGATGTCCACTATATAGAGAAAATAAACTACCTTGCTAAATTCTATGATGAGATGTTGTGGAAATGTTATAGCATCTAGGGTAATCTTGATTCTTAACTAAGTTTAATCCCCAAAATGTAGTGATTTCATACCTACATAAAAATTAATCTAAATGAAGGATTTTTTTCCTAACAAATTGAAATCAAATTAAAAAGAAGTAAAGCATGAAAATATATATCTATAAATACATAAGAATAAAACTTTACTTTTTCTTTTGAGTAATTTTAGGCTCATAAGGGAACAGAATAACTCACCTTCAAGTAATGAAAAATAAAGAACAAGTCATATATAGGTAGAGGTAGTTATAGTCATTTGTAGCATTAAAAGTCAATATTGAGATATATTTAATAATGGGAGTAAAATACTTACGAAGCCAAAAATCTTAATACTTTTATAAGTCAATCAATTATATGTATCTTAGATGAACTAATCCTCATTTGATGTAATAGTTCAATAGGGTATTTTTCTATGGATTTCACCTTTAGTATGAAATTCATATGATATCATAGTAGATGATGATAGGTAAGCTATAAGATATATACGAGTGGAGGTGACTCATAAGGTGATGATAGTCTTGTGTGTTAATTTTTATTACATGACTCCTACTAATGATATTTGAGAGAATGCATATGTTAATTATAATGAGTATAATGCTTATGAAGTTAAAAGTACAAAAACTTTTAATTTCATATCAGTTTATATCATTATGACATATAAGGTCAAAAAATAAAAATGCATATTTGAAGCAATCATCAAGAGAAGTTGAAGAGTTACTAATGTGTGAACATGTGAATAACTCTAAAGTAGTAAAGTATTGAATAAATAGCTATGAAAAGACCATTATTAGTAAGTACTCAATAGGTGACAACCACCTTGTATGCCAGTAGGATACTAGGGCATTTTCATAGTAATCTAACTTTCATTCTAGAACCAAGCACAATAACAATTAACAACTAGATAATTTAGACAAGTCAATTATAATTTGTCATGAAATGAACCAATCCTATAATTTAAGAGTCTTACCAAAAACATAGTTTATTCTTCTGACTAGTGTAGTATTTGACTCATTGTAAGTTGATCAAACTACCTGCATAGTTCATATGAGATTGGTATCTGGACAAAAGTTTATTTACTACTTGCATGATCTATATACTTATTGAGTTATGTTAGATAAGAGACCCTCATCCAATGAATTTTTGGGATATTGCCTATTCCTAAAAATTAGACATCATAATAAAGTCACAATACCTCCCATAAATTGCATAGTTTATAATCATCAGTCTAACTTCTTTAAACCATTGAGAAGTAGTTCATCTTTTGCATAAATACTAGAAATTTGCTTTCTTCATTGTCACATTCCTCTCCAAGTTGATCAAAAGACAAAACCTTCATAATTTCTTTGTTGTAATTCTCATTTATAATTGAATACAAAACATTGATGGTAGAGTATTCATTCACTTTGAAAGTTCTTGTTGATCATTATCTCTCATGATATGTTTTATTTTTTGGACATATTAAATTTCTCCTAAATTTAAGGAATGACCATCCCAAATCATGGAGACTTCTATATCATCTCATACTCCAACACAAGAAAGTTTATTAGAAAAATGAAATTTTCTACATGAACTAACATTAGAGGTGTTAAGTGGGTTGGGTGGCCCAGACACGACCTAAGACATGGCCAAATAGAGTTGTGCCCAAGCCCAACATGACATGATCCAGAACTATGCCTAGACTTGAGTCTTGCTAGCCTGAGGTACGACTTGTGTCGTGCTAGGCTAGCATGACCCACATGCTTGGATTGTTGGCATGGTCCACCGGCATGGTGACCATGATTCGAGACCACATCCCAGAAAAGGATTATGAGTCATCATGACCATAGACCATGCTCCAACCCATTTTTTAAAAAATTAGGTGTTTTTTAAGTAATATACTTGCCACATCTACATTACAAATATTTTTAAATTATAATTAAACTTGATTCTCCACATTGACATGGCAGACTAGCCTATTGGGATAGAAGTACCAATGACTAAGGGCGCATCATAGCTTTGAGCGAATGCACACGTGCCCATCAGCAACAACAATCACTATTGTTGTCGGGCATGTGTCAATGTTTCATTAAAAAAAAATTATCTCAACATCCTGGCCATTAGAATTTATTCCAATGGCTAGGGGAAGGAATCTAATAGCAACTGGGTTTCTGCCCTTTTATATATTAAAATATGTGAAAATTAATATATATATATATATATTATTTTAATAAAAAGAATATATAAATATAGATTAAGTGCTTAAAGTTTTTCATTCTCATTTTTAGAGCTCTCTTTTCTCCTCTGCTATGTACCCTCCCTTATTGTTCATCTTTAACATACTCAAATCTCAAAATACGATTTAGAGTTTTTTTTATTCTCTAATTTTTTTTTCTCTCTCTCATCAGAGTTATTGATGTGATTCTGCCCTTTGGAAGTTGGAAACCAAAATGGAATGAAATAATGCCTCTGGTTGTGCTTACTCTAATATCTGTTGATAATGGTACAAGAATTCGGGTATTTTTTTTAATTATTTATAAATATTAGTTAATTAGTTTTAAATATAAACTAAAAATTACCTAATGACTAATAGTGAATATAATGATAATAAAAGTAATATTGATTTAGATATAAATAATAATGATAACCTTATAAAAAAATTGAGGCCAAAACCATGTTTTCTTTTATAGTCATGACTTAAACTCAAATGCCTAAAAATAAAAAATAAGCTATAATTCAGTTATTTAAACTCACTTTTAGATAATAAAAAATAAAAATTTTAGGGGTATCGTTGAAGAATCAGAATGATGTATATATTATCAAAAAATATATATATATGTAGGAGTACATGTGGCATATGGTACCAAAAGAAGAATAGTGATTAATATTTCAAAAAATATGGTGCATTAGATCCCAAACAAACCATACTAAATAAAAGTTGTGGGGTATTTGAAGCTGGATCTAGTTTAGCTTCTTTGACCCCTTTTATATATTACAATGATTTATGGAGAGAATGCATGTCTAAATTGATTATGATCATGAGTATTTTGATTAAATTTTCAGAGGATCCTAGGGTAGCCAGTATCAAATAAAACTACTTTAAGTCAGCTTATCATAAGATTCCTAGGTCCACATAGAAATAACATGATTAAATATTATAAGTTAAAAAATAATTAATAATTAATAAATTCAGAAAATATAGTAGAGTGATATCCGTGATATTTGATATCAAGACTAGTCATAATAATGTATCATTTACATGTCTCATCATCCACTATGAAGGTTCTACATGAAAATTTAATCAAAAAAATTTAGGATTTCTTGAGATTCTTCATCCTCATGATGTTATACCATATATGAATGAATGCCTAGGATATTTAGGGTATATGACATCCACAATAAGATATTTAGTATCATATTTAATAATGCATATAATAATAGAGTTACTATTAATATGTTTGTTGGGACCTTTAGAAATGAGTCATTAGATTTGATTTTTAACGTTAAGTATATGTGTCACATTATTAACCTGATAGTACAAGAAAGTATGAAGGAAGAGGTATCAAATGGGCCGAGTGGCTTGAGCCCGATCTGAGGCACAACTTGACTCGATTGTGTCTGACTCAGCACAACACAGTCCAGACCTATGTACATGCCCATGCCGGGCTGGCTCAAGGCACAACTCATGTTGTGCCTTGCCTAGGTTTATCGGGCCACATGCCGTGCTAGGCATAGACTGGTACGAGGGCCTGGTGGGCACGCTATTTCGACACGACCTGAACCGTGCCCCGATCACGCCCCACCCTGAGGCCCGATGCCCTGATGCCCCGACACCCCGATGCCCTGATGCCTGACCCCGAGCCCGATGGATCAAAAATTCCATCAGGCCCATAACCCAACTAACTCGACTCGTTTCCCCAGCCCGAGCCCGATAGTTTCCAAAGCCAAAACTTTTGGAACCAGCAACCATCTGGGTCAGTTCGATGGTCGAACTGACTCAATGGACCAAAAAAAAAAAATAAAAATAAAAATTCAAATCCCCCCCATCCCCAATCAAATATTTATATTTTCAAAATATAGATCTTTCTCTCTCTCTCTCTCTCTCTCTCTCTCTCTTTCGGGCTCTTGCTTTCGGCTTTCGGTTTTGCCTTTCGAGACTCGGGTGTGGTGTGGATTGTGGTGCATGTGTGGGGCGGACATCAAAAAGGCAAAGTTTATGTATTTTGCATAGAGGTGTCAAACGGGCCGGCCCAGCACGGCACGACCCGTCTTTCACGTGCCTCGCCGTGCTACCGTGCCGTGCCGGGCACGGCACGGTATTTTAAAGTCGGGCACGGCACGGCCCGTGGACACGGCGAGGCCGTGCCGTGCCGTGCCCGGCCCGCTCGGGCACATTTGCTCAACCGGGGTCCGGGTCCCGGGAGCCAACAGGCAACACGCAACAGCCAAGCACGGGCACGGGCGCACGGCCCGTGCTTGGCACTTGGCACTTTGACTTGGCAGAATATAAAAAAAATTTTTTTTTTTTTAAATTTTTTTATTAATTTTCTGTTTATCTTTATTTAAGTTTATGTAATAAATAAAAAATAAAATTTTTTGTAAAAAATATTACATTTAAAATTAAATGTAAGTATGTAAAAAAAAAATTAGAAAATTTATTTTTTTTTTCAATTAAGTTTAGCATTTTTTAATATTATAATGTATTAATTAAATATTAAGATTTAAAGTTAATAAATTTTAAAATAATATTTAAATCTTAAATTAATAATTAAATACATTAAGTTAGTAAAAATTTTAATTAAAAAAAATTTAAACTACGCAAATAAAAATTACCATTCATGCTTTTGAAACCAATACTCCGAAAAAAAAAGTATAAGTTTCAACTTCAACACAACGTATAATACAAAGTACAAACAAAGCGTATAAATAAAAAAAAAATATCGAAAAAAAGAGCAGATGAGCATCAATCGTCAAGCGGCATATAATGAGAATCATCAGCCGCAACATCAAGATCAGTATCATATGGGTCATCATCATCGGCAATCAGCTCCTCCGCCATCGTAGTGGATGTGGATGCGACTGCAGTGTCTGTCATAGTCCCAGCTTCAGCACGATCACTGATGCTAAATCTCGATTCCTCCCAATCCTTCAAACATGCCAAAGCCTCAACCATATCTGGACGTAATCTCGATCTCCTATCCGAAATCACGTTCACTGCAACAGAAAAAGCAGACTCTGATGCTACGCTCGACACCGGAGGAGTCAGTAGATCCCGTGCCATCCTAGATAGCACGGGATAGGCGGACTCATATGATTTCCACCACTGTAATAAATCAAGATTCTTATTGTCAGAAGGTGATAGGATTGAGCAGTAATCGGTATCTAAGTACCGAGACAGCTCGCTCCTATGTGAAGGTCCACCCCTACGTTTCCCCCTCGCTAGGTTAATGGAATAAGCGTCATCTCCGAACAAGGTATCAGTGTCCGTACTCACAGTCTCAACACCACCACCACCATACCTAGTATCGTAGTATGTATATAGGTCTGTCAACTTCTCGTAAATGAACCCTTCAGGTGGCTCTTCCAGGTTCATGCACGAGGAAATGAAAGTCAGGGTGTTTTCAACCCCTTCCACCTTAGCCCTAGGGTCCATGCATGCTGCGAGGCAATAAAGAGATGGAATGGTGGACCAGTACTTCAGGTACTTGGTCTCCATCTCTGCAACCATATGGGTGAGCGTCGGGTCCGCTCGATACATCCTAAACATGCTACTAATGTTGCATATGCAACGGAGTGCAATGCAAGTGGTGGGCGTATAAACCGACGAACACATGTTCGTCGTGTCATAAAATATCTTCATGAATTTCATAAATGAAATTCCTGAATCCCAGTCAGTGTCGTCAACAATAAGTTCGCCACTCTTACTATTGACGTAGTCGGATATCACGTGTTCGTATCCAACACATGATTCCAACATCAGGTACGTGTAATTCCAACGATGTCTCACATCAGATTGGAATTTCTTCTTCTTAAGATTCGCAGACAAACAGAGATTACCAAACTCTTGTAGTCTGCGAGGAGTGCGAATATACTTGAGTGCATTGCGTATATTTTCCAACGCGGGGGAACACACCTTCATACCCGCTTGAACTATCAGGTTAATAACATGACACATGCATCTGACATGAAATATCTCTCCTAAAGGTGCGTCTCTAATATTCCTAACAAACATATTGATCGCTACTCCATTATTCGCAGCATTATCGAAAGTGACACTAAAAATTTTATTTTGAATTTTATATTCCCTAAATATTTTCATCATACACTCAAAAATGGCCGGGCCATCATGAGGATGAAGAATCTCTGTGAATCCTAATATTTTTTTATTTATTGTCCAGTTTGAATCGACATAATGACTAGTGATACATGCATAAGAAGAATCATCGTGACATGTCCATATATCGGACGTCACGGAGACCACTCCACTAAATGCCAAAAATTCCTTAATTATTTTTTGTTTTTCTAACTTATATATCTTTAGTATGTCACTCCTAGATGTGGACCTAGGAATCCTACGATAGGATGGCTGAAAATAAGTCTGCATGATGCGCACTACCCTCGGATCTTCCGAAAATCTGATCGGAAGACCCATCAATGTGATGAGCCTGGCCATGCCGTCCCTACCCAACTCGCTGGAGTATACGAAGGGAGTAAACTTTGAGACTGAACTCGATCCAGTCTCAAAAAATGTAGTGCCAAGTTGGGTTTGCCTAGGATCTAACGGTCCATGTTTTTTGGAGCATATTTCAGCATGCCTCTTTAGGTGCCCAGTCCCACATGTACTCTTGCATGTTAAAAGTCGCATACAATATTTGCACTGTGCCATTTCATGTTCCTCACCCCTAACATCTAATTGTGTTATTATTTTAAAATGTGTCCAAACTACAGAAGTCCTCCTAGTTTTTTGTTTTTTAGAACTTTGGGCTGAGATGACAGGAGAAACCAAAGTTTCAGGAGCCACAGACGTTTGTGTAACACTAACATTTTCATTTTCAAAATTTAAATTTGTGTTAGGTGAATTTGTCATTTTTTTATTTTTCGTACGTTTTTCTAGAGAGAGAAGATTTAGAGAGAGAAAATAAAAAAAAAAGCAAATTATATTACCCGGTAAAAGCAATGAGGTCACTCACGTGCAAGATGCACCGCAGCCCGCAGGAAGCTTTGATGTTCAAAACTCAAGTTGAGTTTCACGAAAATCCAAGCCGAAATCAAAAATACGAGGGCCGAGAGAGAGAAGCACGGATTATGTGAGAGAGAGAAAATATAGAGAGGATTAATGTTTTTGAAAAACATAAATTTTATAGGGAGGGGGGTAGAATTTATAGGCTAATTAAAGTTTTTTTTTTAAAAAAAAATTATTTTTTTATTATTTTTTTGAATTTTTTTATTATATTTAAGGGGCAGAATCACGAGGACCGTCGGATTCTGCCCCCTAGCCGTTGGAGTCGAATCCAAGGGCTGAAAATCGCTCAAATTTTGAAATTTTTTTTTTTCCCGTTAGATATATCGATTTTCTCGGTTTTTGGCAGAAAATACCACGGGTCGGGTCTGTTTGGACCCGACCCGCGGTCTTTTTACCGGGGGGGCCTGATGGGTCGAGTGACTCGAGTCACGACTCAGTGAGTCGTGACTCGTGACCGTGAGTCGCGACTCACGCCACGGCACGCGTGGCACGCCGGCAGTGCCACGCGTGCCTGCGGGACCGGCACGGGATGGACCAGTGCCGGCGTGCCGTGCCGGGCCAGGCACGGCACGGCTCGTGCCAAGCACGGCACGAATCGTGCCTTGCTCCGCCCGGGCACGGCACGGGCCCGGGCACGGTTTTTGAACGTGCCGGGCGGGCCCAGGCACGGCCGAACCGTGCCGTGCCTCGTGCTGGGCCCGGCCGGGCCGGCCCGTTTGACACCTCTAATTTTGCATTATGATTTATAAGTATTTTTTTATTTGTTAGTTTTTAAGTTTTTAATTTTAAAATCTTCTTCTCCTATCTTTTTTATATAAATTAATTTTAATTTATTAATAAAAATACATTATAATTACAAAAAATAAAAAATAAAAATGACAAATAATAATTTTAATTATGAAATAAAATTAATTATAATTTAGATAACGAAAATCCTACAGAAAAGTCCAATGTAACCGAAACTTTAGTTTCTCCGGTCATCTCAACCTAAATATTTAAAAAACAAAAAATTAGAAGAACATCAGTAGTTTGAACTCACTTTAATATAATAAAACAAAAAAAATTAGGGGTGCCGAAAAAGAATCAGCACAGCCAAATATTGTAAACAAATTTTAAGCTGTAAGAGTTTGTGTGGGATTGAGCACCTTAAGAGGGATGCCAAACTATACACCAAAAAATATCGTACATCAGATATTGGGAAGACCCATCATAGTAGTGGGTTCTTTGAGGCTGGATCTAGTTCAGCCTCAATGTTATACCCCTTCATATACCACAATGAGTTAGGGAGAGAAGGCATAACCAAACTGATCACCACGATGAGTCTTCCAATTTGGCTTTCAGATGAACCAAGGGTAGTCAGTTTCATGCATACTTATTTTTAGTGTGCAAATCATAGGATTCCTAGGTCCACGACTAGGAATGACATACTAAAATATTATAAGTTAGAAAAAGAAATAATAATTAATGAATTTAGGAATTATAGGGAAGTGGTATTCGTGATGTCTGATATCTGGACTAATCATGATGATGCATCTTATGCATGCCTCACCACCCGCTATGTAGATTCTAAATTGACACTAAATAAATAAAATATTAGGTATCTATGAAATTCTCCATTCTCATAATGACCTAGCCATTTTTAGTATATGATAAAATCTTTAGAGAATATAAAATTCAAAATAAAATATTACGATCATATTTGATAATGTATCTAATAATAGAGTAGGGATTCACATGTTTGTTAAGAGTATTAATTATGAACCATTAAAAGAGATTTTCCACGTTAGATACATCTGTCACGTTATTAACCTAATAGTATAAGTAGGGATGAAGGTTCCCCCATTTCAGAAAACATACGTAACTCACTAAAATTTTTTTGAATGTATCGCAGACAATAGGAATTCGGTAGTCTCTGTTTGTTTGTGGGTCTAAAGAACAAGAAATTTTAATCGGATGTGATATACCAATGGAAATACACATACCTTATATTGGAGTCATATGTTGGATATAAACATGTGATATCCGATTACGTCAATAGTAAAAGTGACGAATTTATTATTGACGACACTCACAAGGCTATAGGAATTTCATTTATGATATTCTTGAATACTTTTTATGACACGATGAACATGTATTTATCAGTTTATACTCTCATGACTTGCTTTGTACTCATGTGCATATGCAATATTATTAGTATGTTTAGGAAGTTTTGAGATGACCCGACACTTAGCGATATGGTTTTAGAGATGAAAACCAAGTACTTAAAGTACTGGTTTACCATTCCATCGTTTTATTGTCTGGTTGCCTACATGGACTCTAGGGTAAAGGTGGAAGGGGTAGAGAATATTTTGACATACATATTATCGTCTATGAACCAGGAAAACCAACCTAAAGGGTTTATTTATGAAAAGTTGACTGAGCTCTTTACATACTATGATACTAGGTATGGTAATAATAGTAGTGAGTCTTCGAGTATGGACTTGGATACCATATTTAGAGATGATGACTTTTCTATTTAGGTAGCACGGGAGAAACGACGTGGTGGACCATCGAATAGGAGTGAGTTGTCTCAGTACTTAGATACCGATTACTGTTCAATCATATCACATTCCAATAATAAAAATCTTGATATTTTACAGTGGTAGAAATCATATGAGTTCACCTATCACATGATATCTAAGATGGCATGGGATCTACTGACTCCTCCGGTGTCGAGCATAGTATCGAAGCTCGCTTTTTTTTGTAGTGAATGTGATTTTGGATACAAGATCCAGATTTTGACTAGATATTATTGAGGCATTAGCATGCTTGAAGGATTGGTAGGATTTAAGTTTGAGCACCCATGATCGTGTTGTGACTACGACAAAAGCAGATGAGTTTGTTACTGATTATGATCCATGTGATATGGATGACGATTGACGATTGATGATGATTGACGATTGATGATGATTAGCAAATTGAGACACTGATTCTTATCTTATATCATCATTGATCATATGTTGTAATGCTGTTTGCTGACGATATTTTTCATTTATCTTTGTTTGGATTGACATTATCTTTGTTTATTTTTTTTTGTCATATTACTTTGAGGCTTGATTTTTGAATATGCATTAATATTTTTTGTGATTTGCATTGCATTGGTTTGTATTAATATTTTAATTTTATTAATTTTGACATTATTAGTTTTAAAATTTTAATTGTTTATTTTACTAAATTAATGTTTTAATTAATTTAATAAAATAAAAAAAAGTACTTATTTATTTTAATTTAATAATTAACTATAAACTATTTAAGTATTAAATAATTAAAAGTTAATTTTTTTTAATATTTTAATATTATGAATTAAATATTTTCAAAATGGCCCAAACTAGGCCCAAACACAGCCCAAATAGCCAAACTCAGCCCCAAATATGACCCAGATGGGCCATAATTGGCCTATCCAGGCTCGACCTAGCACGACTTCATCATAGCCGGGCTGATGGGTCATGTCAGGCTGGCTGTGACGAAGCCATGTCGGGCCAGGCATTGCACGGTGGCTTGGTTAGGCCACCTAAAAATGGGTCAGCCAGCCCATTAGAAAAAAAAAACTTACTAAAATATCTTAGGATGTCTAGTAAAGAATAAGAAATTGGTAGTCTCTATTTGTCTCTGAATCTAAAGAAAAAGAAAATCCAAATGGATATGTGACATTATTGAAATTATACTTACAAGATATCGAAGTTATGTGTTGGATATGAACACATGATATTCAACTACGTCAATAATAAGAGTGTTGAACTTATTATTGATGACTATACCTGAAATACATGAATTTCTTTTATGAAGTTCATGAAGATTTTTTATGACAAGATGAACATGTGTTCGTCTGTGTACGTTCTTATCACTTGCATTACACTCGAGTTCATATTCAATTTTAGTTGTATGTTTAGCAAGTTTAGAGGCTGCCCTACATTTAGTGATATGCCATTTGAGATGGAAACCAAATATTTAAAGTACTTTTCTACCATTCCATCACTTTATTATCTAATTGCTTGCATAAATCCTAGGGTTAAGATAGAAGGGGTAGAGAATATTTTGACATACATATCTATGTGCATGAACTAGGACCACCAATCTAAAGAGTTCATTCAAAAAACTTGATTGATTTATTTATATACCTAGGTATAGTAGTAATTATAGCTAAGCTTTGAGTATGGTGCATGGACATCATATTCGGAGATGGTGACTTCTACATTTACTTAGCTAGGAGGAAATGATTGGGTGATCCATCAAATAAGAGCAAGTTGTCTCAATATTTAGATACTAATTACTAATCAATCCTATCATATAATGATAACAAGAATCTTGATATTTTATTATAGTGAAAATCATATGAATCCAACTATCTCATACTATCTAAGGTGACACGGGATCTACTAACTCTTCTAGTATCTAACATAATATCAGAGTCTACGTTTTCTATTACAGCCAATATTATGTTAGATAGGAGATCAAGATTATGTCTAGATATTATTGAGATACTTACATGCAAGAAGGACTAAGGAGATTGAGGTTGAGCATTTAGGATAGAGCAAGACAATGATCACAAGAGTTGTTGGCAAATAATGACTCATGAGACTTGGAGGATATTAAGGCCATAACTAGTGATAAAATCAAATGCTTACATGATGATGATGATTTGCATATTATTACTAATTGACATTAGGATTAATTATTATTTGTTGATGTTATATAATGTGCTCATTTTATGATTATCATTTTGGTATGATACGATTCGATTTCGATACTATAATTATGATTTATGATTGTATTTTTTTTTTGCTATTATTATTAATTATTGTTTATTATTTTTATTTCATGTATGCTTCTTAGACCTTGGATTGAAATAAAGACAAACTCATGTATGTCTATATTTTAATTATACTTATGCTTCATTATTGTTATGTCTGACGTGTGTTGTATTGTACATGTAATTAGTTTTTTTCTTCGTTTTATTTATTTTATATTTTTTTATGTTTCAATAGTGATTGGCCATCGCTGTGTGGTGGTGGTTGTTGTGGCTGGTGGATGGTGTCTGTGGTGGTGCTACCCACAAAGTATACACGATCCAGCATGACCCAAGATGACCTGGTATGGTAGGCATGAGTTTGCCTGGAATCATGCCAATCATACCATGCTAGGCCAGACAGGCTGGTAGACATGTCGTGCCTACATGGCACGACCTGCTAGATACCTCTAACTAACACATCTTCAATTTTTTATTTGGGATGAGGAAAAGATCTATCAACAAGCTAAAGAATAACCATAGTGAGCATTGCTTCTCCAAACTTAATTGCTGGAAGATAGAAATTGACATCAAGTTAATACTTGATCCAAATCACATACCACTTTCACAACAACATAAGTGTTATCAATATAAAGCACAAGATTGTAAATTTTTTTAGATTCTTCAACTCTAGTGGGAGTTTGCATTCTAAAATATAGTTTCATTCATAATGTACCATCATTTCAAATTCTCTCAATCTTGTCTTCTTGGAGAGAATATCTTCAGGAATTTAGCATAATCAAGTAATATTTTTTAAACTTCTACAAGCAATATATTAATATGCTACTATTTTAGAAAATCTATAAATTGACTAAATTATTTCTTTTGTTGTTGTTTGGAAAATCATTGAGGAAAAGTTGATGATGATCACTTATTCTATTATTCTTGACTACAAATAGTTCTCATCAATCAAGATAATCCTTTTCAATTCAATCATATAAGGAGCTAGAAGGAAATAAAATTTTCAAGAAATCTTCCTCAACCTTGGATATTACTTTTGGCTTGTCAAAGGGTAATGTGTAACTTTAAATACTCATGCAAGTTCACACGGTCAATATGTAATATGAAATGCATTGAGTATCATCTTCATAGGAATTGAATATGTGTGGAAAGAAATACAAAAAGAATTAGTTTTACTGAAGTTACTTAATATGTTCAAATCAAGCAGTAAAATATATGGAACTAAGTAAATAAAAGTAAATTCTAAGAATTAACAAAAATATCAAATTAGATAACTAAGAATCAAAGAAGTAACAAATATATAATTGACAATGCTAGAATTAGTAAATTTCTGTAAGTTATTATAATGTCTAGATGCTATTACTTTCTTATAGTGTCTAGCATGAAGAACACAAATTAAAAATATCAGTCTTTTTGGTTTTGCAAGATAAATAATATATTCCTATTTTAATCATAAATTAATAATATCAACCTTTTTAAAATTAAAAGTATTGAACAAATATCTTCCAACTTTAATCTACTAATCTTAATATATTTAAAATTTAAATTAGCATTATATGTTATTAATATTGGTCAAGCAAAAGTAAAAAAAATAAATAATAAAAACAATTAATGAACAATAAATGTTTTTAAAATTCACATTAGGTTTATCATAATAAATTCAATCCATATTTAAATTCAATTTAACACAAGTTTGTTTTGTAATTTTTTTAACAAAAATAAAGAAATTACAAAACACAAAAAAAAAAAAAAGAATATGAATATTTAGTGTGGCTTAGTGATGCCTCCTCTGAAAATTCTTCTCACTCTTCTATTCGATAATCCTCTTCTTCTTTTTGTTTTTGGTTATTTACATGTATTTGTTTCTTAGTTCATCTTATTTGTTTTCTATGTTTCATAGTCTTACTAGTTTTATTTTCACTTGACTTCATCCATGCATCTTTTTTTATTCTCATTTTCCACCCTTGTTCTCTTTTTGTGAGTATAGTCTTCTACCGAAGTCTCCTTGTGCATATTTTACCTTTTCTTTATATATTTTTTTTATTGAGAGAATTATGTTTTGGTGCACTCCCTATATAATAATTTAAAAAAATAACTCAATTTTTAATATTTAAAAAATAGTGCATCAAACTCTTAACTACTTGATTTTTGGTAGACTTATATATAGTAATCCCAAAATATCATTAGCTTAATTCCTGAATACTTAATTAATCATTATTACTATTCATTAGGTAAATCATTAATTAATCATTAATCCCTCGTAACAAGCTCATAAAGCTCTTAATGAGCTCGTCTAGCTAGGAGCTCAATGGAGCTCCTTGAGCTCATACGAACTCATATGAGCTTGACAAGCTCAGAGCTCCTTGAGCTTCCACGGGCTCCTAGAGCTCACGACGAGCTCGTACTGGCTCGAGGAGCTTTTGGAAGCTCTAGAAGCTTCTAGCTTGATGAGCTCCAGGAGCTCGATGACCTTCGAGCTCGTGGAGCTCTAGGAGCTCCAAGCCCGACGAACTCTTTATGAGCTCCAGGACCAGGTGTTCTAAGCTTGATGAGCTAGCCACAAGCTCTAGGAGCTCTGATCTTGAAGAGCTCCTAAGCTCCATCCAGCTCCTGAAGCTCCTGAAAGCTATGAACTTGACAAGTTTGTCAAGCTCGTATGAGCTCCTGAAAGCTCTTAACTTGACGAGTCCGTCAAGCTTGTACAAGCTCCTAGAAACTCCAAGAGTTCGAAGCTTGATGAGCTCGTTATGAGCTCCAGGAGATCGATGGAGCTCCACCTAGAAGCTTGATGGAGTTATAAGCTATGGGCGAGGGGTGAGGTGTAAGGTATTATTGCTTAACTTAAGTGAATAGGATGAATGATTAATTAAGTATTTAGAGATTAAGTTAGAGGTAATTTGGAATTACCATATTTGAGTGCTCCAAAAATTAATCAGTTAAGAGTTTGATATACTATTTTTAAAATATTAAAAATTAGGTTCCTTTTTTTTTTGAATTATTTTATAGGGAGTGTACCAAAATATAATTTTCCTTTCTTTATTTCTACCCTTTTGCATTCTTTATCTGCCTTGCATAATTCCCATCATGTATTTTCCTTTATTGCAAACTCCTCGTGACCCTTCATTAAAAAAAACACAAACATAAACTAGCCCCTCATCTTTCTCAAATTGAAACTCAACTTCTTTATGTTCCCCAAAGTAAGGATCACCCACCCGGGCATCCACCACGTGGGCCATACAATTGGTTGTCGAGTTACCAAACTTATTCTCTACTAGATTTTGACTTGCTGAATTTTATGATGTGATTTTGTGGAAATATTATAGCATTTGGAGTAATTTATAGTTCTTAGTCAGTTTTAATTTTTTCAAAATGTAGTTGCTCAATTATTATCCAAGATTAACTCAAATAAAATTTATAATTTTTTGAGAATTATGTTTTGGTACAACTATCATAAAAAAATTGAAAAATAAAATGAACCAGAACTTTAATATTGATAAAATGGTATATCAAACTTTTAAGTAATTAATATTTGGAGTACTAATTCATAGTAATACGAAAATACTTTACTTTTAAATGAAAAACCTAACTTACAAGCTCGCTTGTAATGTGACCACGTAACCAGAAAAACAAAAAATGATGCACCAATCATCGAGCTCGCTTGAACTCCTTGAAACCACTTAACCACAAATTCCTCATAACCACAACTTAACTTATGATCTCCATTGATGAGCTCAATGGAGTTCCTTGAAGCTCCATGAGCTCCTTGAAGCTCCATGAGCTCCTGGAATCTCCATGAGCTCCTGGAAACTCCACGATCTCCTGGAAGCTTGTGTAGATCTTCCAGGAGCTCCTAGAAGCTCCACGAATTCTTAGAAGCTCCATGAGCTCCTTGAAACTACATGAACTCTTGGAAGCTCATGTAGATCTTCCAGGAGCTCCATCGATGAGCTCATGCAAGGCTTCTAGAAGCTCCATAGATGAGCTCGATGGAGCTCTTGGAAGCTCGATGGAGCTCTTGGAAGCTCGATGATTGGTGCACCATTTTTTATTTTTCTTGGTGATGTGATTGCGTAGTTACAAGCAAGCTCATAAGTTAGGTTTTTTGTTTAAAAGAAAGTATATTTTCTTATTATTATAAATGAATGCATCAAAGATTAATTACTCAAGAGTTTTATATGCTATTTTTAAATAGTAAAACTTTGGTTATTTTTTTTTTACAATTTTTTTATGAAATGTGCACCAAAACATAATTCTCCCCCTTTTTTTTCAATAAATTGTACCAAAGTTAAAAAGAAGTAATATATATATATATATCTTTAAATACTTTGAAAAGAATAATTATTAATATTGTAATATTGCACAAGAATGATTATATTAGCTTTTTTTGGGAAATTTTTTTCTTTCATAATTAAAAATTAGTTGATGGACCTTGGGGACCATTTGGGACTCTTTTACTTTCATGTTATGAGGATTCCCATCATAATGCTAGTAGAGAGTTGATTTTCAGTTTTTCACTGTCAATTATAATTGTATGTACTTTGACCAGCAGTAAAATAGAAATTCTCAAAGTATCACTATTCTTTGACAAGAATAATTACAAATAGTGTAATATTAATTGTGATTGTATGGACTTTGTATAATTTAAATATGATTTAATTACTTGAATATTCTATCATTTTGGAAGCAGAATACTTGGTCGTGTGTACTTATCTATTTCTGCCGGTTTAGGACAAATGATATTAGTGTGAGTGCTTGTGATTAATTGTAGTGTTTAGATGTGTGTGTGTGTGTGTGTGTGTGTGTGTGTCATATTTTGGATAGAAAATCTATGAAACCCAAAACATTGGTTGGTATCTACAATTTTAGTAAAACTTTTAAAATGAAAAAATTAAAAGATTTAAAATATTAAGTCAAATTGATTAACTTTGTTGGACCGATAATTTGTTTTGAAACTAATTATGATTTTCATGCTCCATCTCAATCAAACCCTAACAATTTGTATCATAACTTTAATTATTTTTTTTTATAAATTTTCCAAGTGGTTATATTATTTTTTCCAAGATTGAGGAATAAAAAATTTTGATTTTCGAAGTGACTGGATTATTTTCGAAACGGATCTAAGGTAGGAATCAAAAATGTTTAAAAATTATGAGTTTACAAAATGTTTAAAATTTTGAGTTTACAAAATCATGAGTTTCGCATCTTGTCTGTCAGATTACCATGCGATTCACATCAAATCTTTTCAATCGTATGATTTCAAATTGCATTTAAATTTCAAAACCCCATATTATAATTTATGAAAAAGGCATTAAAAACAAAATGTAAGTGTCCATTTCCAGCTATCAGAAACTAGTTATCATTGCGTAGCATAAATCATGAAGATAGATTAGGGCATCTAAAAAAAAAGTAGGTTAAACTTTAAATAAAAATGGAGAAGATGCTTTATTAAGTTTCAATCTCTATTAGGTTAGCTTCACGATAGATATGAAATCATGAAGATGTTGCATGGCCCCAATTTCCTTCCTAAGAGCAACTCCAACGGGAGGTGCTATCAGGGGTGCCATCCCCGTAACTACCAAAATGACATCCAAATCACAAATTCTTTTGCTCCAATGGGGGTGGCATCGGGGGTTGCAAAATACCATCTAAGGTATAGAGATACTATATTTGGCAACTTTTGGAGAGAAAAAAGAGAGGATGCAAAATAGGAGTTATGACTACTGTATGTCTCACAATGACTCTCTCAAGGGGTTGAAAAAATAACTTTTGAATAAAAAGAATATTTAATTATTAAAATAGCACCCCATTTTGACACATACTATTGGAGCAAAATTATTGTTTAAGGGTGTCAAAATACTATTTAAGTTTACAAAATGACATTTAGCACTCTTTTTTTGGCAACTGGAGTTGCTTTAAAGGAAAACAAAAACAAAAACAAACACAAAAACAACTAATGGGGGGTCCCAAGAGCTCAACAAACACTAGAACACTTGAACCATACCCAAATCTGCTCCATCTCCACCCTTTCACCTAATTAGAAAACCCATTTCTTTTTGATAGCCATGGATCACACTCATAGTTATGAAAGGCGCGCCTGAGGCACGCCTAAAGCTCAGGCGCCACTACTCTCGGAAAAAATGCCTCACTTCAGGCGAGGCGCAGGCGCGTGAGGCGCAGCAGGCATCGACTTCCAGTTTCGGCGGCGGCAGGCATCGAGCCAGGTACACCATTCTTTTCATTCTTCCTCTTCTTCTCCCCTCCTTTTTTTTGCCGGATTTGCCGTCGGAAATGGGGAAATTTCGTCGGAGAAGAAGGGCAAAGCAACGGCGGGAGAAGCGGTGAGAGGCAGAACCAGACGAAACACAGGAGGAGCACATCAGGGAAGACGACGTATTCGGCCGATCCAACCCAAAACGACGTCGTTTTGGGTTGGTTTTGATTTTTTTAAAAAAACAAAACCCTCAAAACGACGTCGTTTTGGGGTTCTGATTTAAAATAAAAAAATGTCACCTCCAAAATGATGTCGTTTTGGTCTTCCAGGAATCAAAACGACGTCATTTTGGAATTTTATAATTTTAAGCCCTATAAAACCCTCTCTTTCTCGGGTTACACCCTAAAACTCTCAAAACAACCCTCCCAAAATACTCTTAAGACTGGATTGAAGAGGAGAGAAGAAGAAGAAGAGGCTCAAAAAATATTTTTTTTATTTTACCTATTTCTGTTGTGAAAAAATTCGTCAAAAGGTAAAAAAATATTTTCAAAAAATACTTAAAAACTAGGGGAAATTTTTTTGAATAATAATTTGAAAAAAAATATGTAATTTTCAAAAAACTAATGGATAAAAGAGAAAAAAAATTCTGAAAATTAACAAAAAATAGAAAAAAATCATGAAAAAAATTATGAAAATTATGAAACAATCAAACCAAAAATTATAAATAGTTTTAGTTGTTTGGCAAAGATTGAGTATGTTTATAATTTATAGATTTATAATATATAATATATTATGTATATATTTTCATTTTTTTCTTAATATATTTGTCATTTATTGTAGATTTATTATAAAGATACATAAAAATGAACAAAGAGATTGAAGTTGAAGTAGATGCCTCAAGTGGAAGAAAAGATTTAGGATGTAAATATGCTCGTTTATTAAATGAGAAAGATACAAGTACACTCATTTGTATTTTTTGTGATAAAATAACTAAAGGAGACATTTATAGACAAAAGCAACACCTTGTTGGAGGATTTAGAAATTCGAAAAAGTGTAAAAGATATCCAGAACATGTTATAAAAGAAATAAAAGATTATATGCTAGCTAAAAAAACTCAAAAAAAAATCAAATAAATTTTGGAAGTCATAATGTGAATGAAGATATGTTTGGGTTCCAAGATGAAGATGATGAAGACCCGGAGGTTACTAGCAAAAGGGGAAGAAAGGATGTTTCTAGTGGTGGTAGCAATGGAGGGGGAAGTGGTGGTAGTATTAGTGGTAGTTACATAAAGAGAATGAGGCAGAAAGGTCTTATAGATCATTTCTTTACTCCTAATCCAGAAATGATTATTCAATATAGAAAAAAAATACTCAAACTACTATCAACAATGCATACAAGAAAGAGGCCAAGGAGAGAGCTGATATACTATTTTGTAGATGGATGTATGATGCTGTGATTCCATTTAATGCAGTGAACTATGCTAGTTTCCAACTAGTGCTTGAGGCAATTGGGCAATATGATGTGGGTTACAAGGGACCAAGTTTTCATGATGTAATGGTTACTAACCTCAAGAAATACAAAAGCTTCAATGGAGGTTCATTTCACATAATGAAAGCAAAATGGATGTTCAATTATGTCAAATGGATGGACTGATAGAAAGAAAAGGTCATTGGTGAATTTCTTAGTGAATTCTTCAAGAAGGACCGTGTTTATGAAATCTATTGATACTTCTTCTATGGTCAAGACGGGAGAGAAATTGTTTGAATTACTTGACAGTTTGGTCGAAGAAGTTGGTGAAGCCAATGTTGCTCAAGTGATAACAGATAATGCTTCAAATTATGTGGCGGCAGGTACTTATAATTTAATTTCAAATTTTCATTTACTTATTTATGTAAGTGATTATATCTATTATCTATTTATTATGTGTTTAAATTATGTAGGAAAGTTGTTGGAAATAAAAAGACCACATTTGTATTGGACACCATGTGCCGCACATTGTCTTGACTTGATACTAGAAGATATTGAAAAACTACCACACATCAAGAAGACAATAGAGAGAGCCATATCCATAAGCGGCTACATCTATAATAGAACGGGTTTGCTCAACATGATGAGACAATTTACTGAGCAAAGGGAGTTGTTAAAGCCTGCAAAGACTCGGTTTGCAACAGGCTTTATCACCTTATCCTATATCAATGAACAATAAAACAACTTAAGGAAGATGTTTACTAGTTCAGATTAGACGGAAAGTAAATGGGCAAATGAGTAAAAGGGAAAAAATGTAGCCAATATAATTTTAATGTCTTCTTTTTGGAATACTGTAGTATTTTGTTTGAAGGTGTCAGGCCCTCTTGTACGTGTGCTTCGTTTGGTGGATGGTGAAAAGAGACCTCATATGAGTTACATTTATGCATCCATGAAAAAAGCAAAGGAAATCATCATTAAAAGCTTTAATGGGAATGAAGAGAAGTATAAGGAAATCATGAAAATCATTGATAGGAGGTGGGAGGTTCAACTTCATCGACCTTTGCATTCAGCTAGGTATTTTTTGAACCCACAATTCTATTATGATACAGAAGGATTAGGAATTGACTTAGATTCAAAAATCTTTGAAGATGTATATAGTTGCAAATTTGAGATTGGTAAAAAACAGAGATGAACAAGATGCAATTATATCACAACTCGACTTGTATATGCATGCTAGAGACCTTTTTGGTAATGAGTTTGCCATTAGAACAAGGAAGAGTAAACCTCCAGGTTAGTCCTTTAGTTATGTTAATTAGTGCATTGAAATTATTATATATGTTTGGTTAAAATAGGTAAAATGTTCAACTAATAATTTATTTATATTAATTGTAGCTGAATAGTGAGGTATGTTTAGATCAAGTGCTAGAAGTTTGCAAAAGTTTGCATTGAGGGTTCTCAACCTAACATGTAGTGCATCAGGTTGTGAAAGGAATTAGAATATCTTTGAGAATGTAAGTTACTAAAACAATTACATGTAATTGAATTTGTCTTTAAGTTACAACATTATTTAATGTAACTTAGATTCTTCAAAACTAAAACATTGAGATATAATCATGAAAACTATTTGTTTTTTCAGATTCATAGCAAGAGGAGAAATAGGTTGGACCATCAATGCTTGAATGATTTGGTATACATTAAGTACAACCAAACCTTGATGAAAAGATACACTGAGCGTCATACCATTAATTCTATTATCTTGAAAGAAATAGATGATAACAACGAATGGTTGATTAGAAGAATGAAAGATGAAAGTGTTACAGGAGATAATTTGATGTTTAAAGGTGATAATTTAACATGGGATGATGTTGCAAGAGCTAGTGGAGCTGAGGAGCTTAGGGTTTATACAAGAGCTAAACTAAGCAAAACACAAACACTAAAACCAAAGTCAAGACCATCTAGCTCTAAAAATACTCCTACTCTTACTTTGATTGATGAAGATGAAGAGATGATCTATTCATCGGGAGAGGAAGATGAAGAAAAGAGAGAGTTGAAGATTGATGATGGGGATAATATTGATGAAGACTTTCTTGATTTAGATGTAGATACATGAATGTTTATTTTATTTTAGAACTTTAAATGTTTAGATGATGAGAGTACTATTAATATTTGATTTTTATCTTTAATGTTCTTTAGTTTATTATTAGATGAAAATTAAAGACTATATTTAGTAAAATATATAATTTTTATGTGTATTAGGCTGGGTGCGCCTCAAATAAAAAAGCCCGTGCCTCAAGTGCACCTTGCGCCTTAAGGCCCCAAAAGACTTTTGCGCCTCAGTGTGCCTTGCGCCTTAAATAACTATGATCACACTCGTGATCAACCAGAAATAACCAAACCATTAGTAGGGATTACGACCATGGGGAACATTGCTGTTTCTGCTGCTTCCATTGCGATACTGCTCATCCCAGCACATAATATCATCAAAGATGAACCTGTAACAAAAGAACTATGCCTGCGACCAGCTGCTTATCTCCATCAGCAACGTGCATTCTTCGCGGGCATGAAAGGAGTTTTTTATTATTCGTATCACAAACTTTGGTGAGGGAATTAGCTTTTGCAATAGAATCTCGAATGCAATGAAATGATGCGATGCAATAACTACCAGAACATGCTATGAAATTGAAGGAAAGCTGTGTGCTTACTTACTTAGGATGTCAACTTCTGGCCCAATCTTGCCAGAAGTACTCATCAGTCACCAGAGGATCGCTGGGGGAAAAAGGCTAAGCAGTTTCGAGCCAGCTTCGGTAGTGTTTTGTGCATTGGAAGCCAGCACATCCTGGAGAAGAAACAGTTTCAAGAATTGGTTTTAGGCCACCACTTGGGTCATCAACATTTGAGGAAGCTCTTCTGCATGGATTTGAAGAGATCGGTAAAAAGAAGTTGGGGCGGAGAAAAATATACACCAGCATTACATTGACAATTACATTGACATTGGAGAACAAGGCTTGATGACTCATTACATTGACAATTTTGTCCAAAATATACACCAGCAGGTGCAGAAAGAGCAACAAAGACAGTTCTTTTGTGGCCTTGGACACTCTCTCCGTCCACACGCACAAATTGTATCAAAAATAGCTTCGAAGTTATTTGTCCATAATAGCCTCGCAGACATATAAGCCTAATTACTTGATAAATAATTCTCACATACATAGAAAAATGAAAAAAAAATGCATATTTCTTATTTAGAAACACTAGTTCGAGCAGTTAGAATATTATGTGTGATCACCACCACAATGAGAAAGCACTAATTTATACATCAGGTGAGAAATTTCAGTGGAAACAGAAACTGAAAAGGAAAGAAGAGACAGCAGCATTGAAAGCACGTTCACAATAAGGTCATAATATAATTCATAGAAAACAAATGGAGCCCCATTGATTCTTCTCAAATGAACCCAATAGAAACAAGAGATAGATAACTTGAAATCAAACTCAAGATTTTTCTCTACAAAACAAGCCAGCAATCCAAACAGTTCACTTGACTACCTGTGACTGCTTTATCATCACTAAATAATCTATGAGAGAACAAAGGCAAAATGTTTGGTAATTACAATGAAATGAAACATCTTCAGCAGAATAATTTGGGGAAAGAAGGCCATCTCTGAAAACAAAAGTTTGATCACTCACAGAACCAGAATACCATAATTTATCAGTTTCCTTTTTGTTTGTTGCTGATTCATACGTAGGATGAAAACCACATTCATGTGGCACGCCGGGGATGCTGCCCAGATGAGCAGCACAACAGGGCCTGCTGGTTTCTGACAACCCTGGTTTCAGTTTGCTATCGTAAATGCCATTTTTTTCAATTTGAGAGACAAGAAGAACAGATAAAGATGAAACAATGTCATGAACATCATCTGCCATTTGATATCGTTCATTCAGCCCCATTTCGCGAACAAGCATCTTGTGAACCAACTCGTGGATCACGGAGAGACATCCATGGCAACAACGGAACGAACACAACATTCCACGACGGCTAGAAAGTGTGGCGGGGCTTTCTACACGAGAGAATGAATCATTCCTCTTCTCCGTGATCGTGATGGGCAATTTCTCCCAGGAATTTTCATCAGATAACAGAGATGGCTTTGCATTTCTGTGTGCCACTTCCAAATGTTGAGCATCTTCCTGATCGCACGCTTTAGCTCGTCCATTCTGATGGTTTGTCGTATCACCCATTATTGATTGATCACTTGGGTTGGTCTGATAATTAGTGACCGGATGATGATCGACAGAATCCCCAGGAACCTTCGCTGAGACTGCTTGAATGCTGTCGCCATTGCTGTCAACTAGATCAACACAGTGGTATCTTTCATAATCCCTGTTGGCTTCATCAGCTTCAACATTTTCAGGAGCAAATTCTCCAATTTTTGCATCTGTCAGTTCAGCATTACAGGCTATTCGATCGGAGACATCTTCCCCATGGTTCTTACTAATGCCAACAGAATAATCTGAGCAAGCACCATCATCTCGAAATTCATTATTGCATGGCTTTGGAAGAGATCCGCTGCCTTGAGCATCATCGGCCTTGCTGAAAAATAAATGTTATCAGATTGAAGTATGATAATGAAAGTACATGTCCACGCGCATATGAGCTCATTTTATGATAGATTCCATTCCAAGCCCAGTTTTCAAGCTGGGGAAGGCTAGTCTTAAAACTGGTTGCATTTCTTTTATCTATGTTATTTTACTTTTTTTCCCAATGTGTGAGTTGGAGGGCTACTTACTAGGCTATCATAGAGCTGGGTGACTTTAGCATAGGAAGTTCCCTTTTGATAGATATTATGAAACTGCTGAGACTGTGTATATAACATTAGATCATATAAAAGTGTTCCCAGTCAATTCTTTCTTTTATTTATTATACATGTGTTATCTACTTTTATTATGAAAAAAAAAATAATATAATTTTGTAACAAATTAAGAAATCTTGACCCCAGTATGATAGGAGAAGAATTTTCTATTGCTCGCTATTGCCTGAAAAAAAAGTGTTAGAGAAAATTTAAACAATATATTTATATGATTTATACTTTTGAGTATTTACAACATAGTCATTAAATTCAAGCTTTTCTGTTGTTACTGGTATTACTTGTACCTGCAGAAGTTATTTGTACCTGCAGAAGTTATTTGTACCTGCAGAAGCTTTTCTGTAGTTAGAGAAAAGTGTTCCCATAACAGCGTTTCTACTTTTGTGACTTGCATTGGCATTGGGTCAGTTTGTATTGACCTGAATATTTTGTTTCTTTTTCTGGTATAGTTCATGAGTATTGTTAGTCATACTCTGAACCAGCACCTGTAATCAGGAACATCTCTTTTGTTCTTATATCGCTCTCCTCTACCTTCTCCCACAACTCTCTTCTTTTTCTCAAAACCATAACAAGACCAAAGTTGAACATGACAATTGAGGACATTCAGTGACCAAAGATGAGTAGCACACGATGAAGTGCATGGTGGTACAACATCTGCCAATGTCAACAAAGTGTGCATTGGCATTTGATGTCGATAATAGTAATGTCATCATTATGTAAAGGTAGGATTGTTTTGAAAATGAATGGACCTAATTCATTAATTGGGTATTACATGTCAATTAGTAATAATGCTGGTTTATTGAGACTCATTTAAGTCAAGCATATTATATGAACTATCGAACCATTCTGAGATTTTATCCTTTATTAATTCATAGCACAGCGTAATGTGAATACATAAGCCACATTTCTCTAATTTATTGTATCGAATATTTTATTTTTGATTAATTATTAACTATTAGCTTCTTTTATTTCGATTGTGCATCATCTTCTACTCCCTATTCTTCTGTTCTTCATCTCTATACTCTGTGAATTCTTGAAATACAAAGATCATCACTTAAATAATTTAACATCTAGTATCATAGAAGTTGTTTTGATATGTGATTTAAGTTTTTTTTTTCAAGAAACATTTTAGTTACTTTTTCAAATCATAACTGTTCTTTGAGTTTTTTACTCAAATCTAAATGAAAATACACAAATTTATTAGATCTAGTATAAAACTACTTAGATCATGAGTTTTTTTATACAAAAAAACACTTATTAAACAAGAACCCCATATTTATGTTTAAAACTTTTTATCTATTTTTTAACATGACATTATGACAACACCAAATATTATTTCCTCAAGCTCAAGGTCTACACTTATACCCTTGTTTGATGGAGAAAATCATGATTATTAGTTAGTCAAAAATGAAAATATTATCAATATCACAACATTTTTGAGAATGTGGTAAAAATGTTTACTCAGAACTAGAAAAACTCTTCCATGGATTAAAAAAATGAAAAAGAATTAAATACTAAAGCATTACTAGTCATCCAACAAGACATTAATAATACTATTTTTTCCTGATTATTGGGATGTACCAAGACAAAAGAAATTTGAACTTTACTAAGAGAAGAATTTCAAATGAATAAAACATTCAAAGAGCTCGTCTCCATTCATTGAGAATGGATTTTGAGAATCTAAAAATGGACAATACAAATTCTCTTAATAATTTCTTCAACTTATTTATAGATGTAGTTAACTAACTCAAAATACATGATGAACACATCCTAGAAAAAAAATGATGAAGAAATTAATTATATATATGTCTGATAAATTTGAACCTATTGTTGTAGCAATCAATGAAACTAAGGACATATCTAGAATTATCAATGTTTGAATTGTAAAAAGTTCGATCACCTTTCTAAAAATTATAGATTAAAACATATACAATGTACTAGTTATGTTCCTGAGAAATCCTAAGGAAAACACAAATTTCAAATACTAAAGATACCACATCCTACGACATATGATTTTTGGACAATGATAGCTCAAACCATATGTCTAGAAATTATGAAATATTTGTAAACCTATAATTATTAGTAAATTCACAAGTATGAGATCTTATCAACATAAAAGAAAAAAAACAAGATCAAAATTTTCACTCACGTGAAATAAAGTTATTAATCATGTACTATTGGTTCTAGAATTGAACCAGAATCTCTTAGGTATGGATCAATTAATAGAGAATAGATATGAACTAATATTTAAAAATAGCATGTGTACTATATATGATTAAAAGTTAGTAAGTGCTCTCTGAATGGTAAAAATGTCCAGGGGCAAAGTTTTCCTATGCTTCTTACTCAAAAAATAAACTAATAATTAATCTATATTCTAATCTTAGTACACTCACTTTTATTTGTGAGATAATATACTTTAGGAAAATAGTCCATGCAACTCTTTTCAAAAGAAGTTGCCTGGAGGGCAACCATACCTCTTGAGTTAATACATGCAAATATATGTGATCTTATTGTTTGTCCAATTATTATCAAATAAGAATTATTTTATATTATTTGTTGATAATTATATTCGGATGATATGAATATATTTCTTAAGGCAAAATCAGATGTATTTAATCTATTTGAAAAGTTCTTATATATGGATGAGATAATCATAAATGAGTGTCAAAACTCTCAGAACTGATAAATAAATTAAATTTTTTTTCTCAAAAGTTCATTAATTTTTATGAAATAAAAAAAATTCAAAGGTATTTAACTATGTTTTACTCACCACAATAAAATGATATTGTAGAGTGAAGGAATAGAACAATAGTAAAAATGACAAGAACATTAATGACATAAAAACTCATGCTCAAGTATTTTTTTGGCAAAAACTATAAATACAATAATTTATTTGCTAAATAGGTGTCCGACCTTTACACTATATAATCTCACTTCATTACAAGCTTGAATTGAGAAAAACCCAAATATACATCACTTAACAATATTTGAAAGTATTTGTTATTATGAAATCCCAAAACATAAAAGAACCAAGAAAGATTATAAGAGTATGAAGTATATTATGATTGAATACAATCTACAATCCAAATAATATTGACTATATACACCAAAAATAACACATTTCTAATAAATAAAAATGTGTTGTTTGATAAAAAGCAAAATAGGAAGACTATGAGCAAGCTCCAAATAAGCAAAACTCTTACATTAAAAATCTCAACAAAAAACATCAATAAAAAATAATAATATTGCTAATCAACAAAGGTATGCATCAACCTCTTATAAATTTGAAATAGAATTTGATAGTGATATAAATGAAATGATGATGTAAATACTCTTATTAAATATTGAATATTAATTAATATTTATCAAAGATATAACTTCTTTTCAGTTAAACCACCCAACTTTGAAGAGACAGATAAGCATCAAGTATGAGTTAAAGTCATAAGAACAAAATTAAATACAATAAATAAAAATAATACTTGGACCTTAGTAGATCTATCCCAAAATAAACATAGTATAAAAATTAGATAGTTATTTAAAATTAAGAACCGAAAAAATAGTAAATCACTCATATATAATATCAGACTGGTAGCCAAAAGCTATTTCCAAAAGTTGAATCTAACTATTTTAAAATATTTACTCTAGTAACTAAATTAGAGACTATAAAGCTTTTAATAGCATAATAAGATAGGAAGGATAACTTATGTTCCAGCTAAACATTAAGTTTGTTTTCTTTAATGATATTTTAAAGGAATAAGTATATGTAGACCAACTCCCTAATTTTGTTAAAAAAGAAAGCTATACATCATATTTATAAATTAAATAAAACTCTTTATGAGTTGAAACAAATACATCATGCTTGACATAAACAAATCAACTTATATCTACTGAATCCATAATTCAACAAATCATAAATGAGCTAATATTATATATTAAGAAAATACATAATATTAGAATAGTAATTATCTAAATTTATATAGATGATATTATATTTACAAGTAATAAATCTAAATTAACAAATTCATTTAGGAAATATATGATGAAAAAATATGAAATGTCAGATATTGGATCATTATTTTTGTGATTGGAAATATCTCAAAACTCTACTGGAATGATGGTAAACCAATTCAAGTACATATTAACCCATTTAATGAAATATGAACTGAAAACTACAAACTAGTATCTACTTCCCTTATAACAAATCAAAAGCTAATATCCATCCAAGATAAACCAATTAATGAAAACTCCTATAATTATCTCATAAGAAACTTACTATATGCTTTAGCTTCATGACTAGATATAGTCGATAAATTGAATTTACTATCTAAATTTATACATTCACCAAATCATCTTCACATTGATTTTGTGAAAAGAATACTAAGATATCTCAAATGTATTATGATTCTCGGACCAAGAAATTTAGAAATAAAATAAACTAAAATAATAAGGTATTATGACTGATTAGAAAGGGTGAATAAACTACTCATTGTTGTTCTATCCACTACAGAGTGATAATCAATCCATCATTATTATAGCAAAGAATATTATATTAAACAGTCAAACTAAATATATAGGACTTAAGTATCATTTTATTAAAGATGCTATTAAGAGTAAAGAAGTTGTTTTATAATTTTACAGATATAAAGAACAAGTAGCAGATATATTTACAAAGTCATTAGCCAATGAGAAGCACATACATTTTCGGAGAATGTTGGGATTCACATTCATTTCACCAAATGAGAGAGGAAGTGGACAGAATAAACTATTTGAAAATGAATGAACTCAATTCATTAATTGGGCATTACTTGTCAATTAGTAATCGAGTTGATTCATTCAGACTCATATCTAAGTCAAGTGCATTATATGAACTGTCGAGTCACTCTAATTCGTTATTTCTTTATTAATTTATCATAAAGTGTAAAGTAGATATATAAGCCGTATATTTCTAATTTACTTTATCGAATATTTCATTTTTAATTAATAACTATTGTCTTCTTTTCTCTCGATTATTCATCTTCTTTTCTCTATTCTTCTGTAGATCTCTATACTCTGTAAATCCTTAAAATAGAAAGATTATCACTTAAATAATTTAACAATGTGTAATAACAGTTTCGTGATGGTTCATTGAGTTTTTGGTACTTTCCGTGGTGGACTGGTATAGATGTGTCAAACAGATTGTGTCGTGTTAACATGACTCAATTTTTCTCAGCTCAATTGGGCCACCGTGTCTTGCTCATGCCGTGCTAGACATGACACAGTGCAAATGACACCGGCCTAGCACGACATGATGGGCACAATCGTGTCGACTGTGCCATGCATAAAATAACGACAAGTGGCCAACAAATTAAAATCGACCATGTGGCCACATTTTTAATTAATAGCTAGTCTTCTTTTCTTTCGACTTTTTTTCTTCTTTTTTTTATATTCTCTGTTGATCTTTATACTCTATAAATCCTTAAAATAAAAAGATTATCACTTAATAATTTAACAATGTGTAATAACAGTTTCGTGATAGTTCAGTGAGTTTTTGGTACTTCCCACGGTGGACTAGTATAGAGGTATCAAACAAGTCGTATCATGTCATCACGGCTCATTTTTTCTCCGCCCAATTGGACCACATGTCATGTTTCATGTCGTGCTAGGCACGGCACAATGCAAATGACACCGGCCCAACATGGCTGGTGGGCACGATCATGCCGACCATACCATGCATAAAAAAATGATACGTGACCAACAAATTAAAATCAGCCATGTGACCACATTGTTTTTAAAAAAATGGACATTCCTGTGAAAGGGCAGTCAAAATTTGACCAATTCGACCATCGAATCGATAGAATTAAAAAAAAAACTAAATCTGCCAAAATGACCGCCTGACAGAGCAATCATTCGGGCATCTATAATTATATTGGTCCAAGTATGGGCAACATATTTATTTTTTTGCTATACATGCAAAAAAATTTAAGACATAACTAAGTTGATTTAGTCATCCATGATATTTCACTTGTACGGTAACATAAAATTGTCAAATGGATTGGGCAGCCCAGGCCTAGCCCAAAACCCGACACAGTACGATATTATAGCGTGCCCATGCCCATGTCGGGTGGACCCTCGGCACAATTTGTATCATGTCGTCCCAAGGGTCTTCGGCCCGCATACCATGCCAGGCAAGACATGGGTGCCTGGCACGTGGGTAAGGCATGGCCGATGAAGTACCGAGCGACGCACTATGGACAACACAGCCGCAACGACGTCCAACAAGAGACAACATGACGAAGCATGACAGGCGATGACATAGCGGATGCACAACGGTGCAACCCTAATTTTATCTTAATCTATAACAGCCCAACCCAAACCGGCCAGAACTCGAACTGATTTTGGGCAGCATGACATACTGGGCCTACCCTCTAGTGAACCGTGTCATGCCAGGCACGACATGGTACTGGAGCATGCAATGCCTTGCACGGCAAGCGAGCTCAGTTTGGCCTGAAAAAATGGACCGGGCCAACCTTTAGATACCTATACGATGATATGACTTAGCTATTAAAATATATATTAGCAAATCAAAATGATATGACTCACACACGACCTAGAAATAGTTCTGTGAGATGATTGATAAATAATATTGACAAACCTAATTATGTTAATAAAATTTAGTCATCAAATTCACAGTATTTTGTATTTGCATCCAAGAGAAGTGAATATGTCACTTCTAGTTTAGTTAAAATTTTCTTAGATTCAAAATCTTAACACTATCAAACTAATGTTGACAAACACGGATCATAGATAAAAAGACAATTAGTCTTCTCGAAGATTTATCAGAATAAGATTTAGGCATCTATAATTATACGCACACTGAGAATAATTAAAATAATCAATTAGACTACTATAATGATTCTTTTAAAGATGACAGTGAGAGAGCCGCTATGGTTGCACCAAGAGGAAGAAAGTTAGTAATGACTTGTCTTTTAATAAAATATTAGGACACACTTAGGAAATATATTAGAAATTGCATCATAACTTATGAAGAGTGTTTCAGGGTACATAGGTTATATAACAAGTTATCATATCAACTCAAGCAAAATTTTCTATGTGTATACCTATTGATCTTGTTATATTTATTCAAGATGAATATTTCATATTTCTGATCTTGGACACTACTAGTTTCAGCCAAGACACTCATCCTTCTTAATGTTACATCCAAATAGAGTTTTAATTCTTTCGATAAATTAAATAAAATAAAATAAAAATTAGACTTTTTTCTTAAATATTAACAATTATGTAAATCGAGTATAACAATCAATAAAAATAATAAAATATTTCAAACTATTATACATGATCATCCTGCAGAATACAAAAACATCCGAGTAAATCAGATGAAATTCTAGTGAAAAATTCTAATATATATTCTTAACTAATATGTCTCATAATTAATAATCACTCATCTCATTCTCAACTCTAGAAGCTTTAACTTTTCTAGTGAAAAATATACATTCAAATTGATGGATCAATAATAAACATATATCTTGAAAAACTCTTATTATTTAAGAAAAACAAATATAATTTATCTTACTCAATTCTTAAGTGAGCCATCTATCTAATCTTATAATCCTGAATAAAAACACCAAAATAAAAAAAAATATCATCATTGTTGTTACACAAAATAACTAATATAATACAAATTATGATATAACTCTATTACAAATAAAATATTTATCAAAAAAATAATCAATATTAACATTATCATTTTTTCTAGCTCGTATAATGATATCATTGGCAACAACAATATAAACAAGCTCAAGACTATAAATGAACATTGTGTCATGCCTACTATCCATAGATGTCCATCAAGCTGTGCCGACCTAGCACAAATCATTTTTTAAGCTCAATCAAAACATTGTGTCATGCCTGGTATGACATAATATTTAGCATGAATCACACCATGCAGCTTATTGGCTACGTAGATCATGTCAGGCTAGGTTGGGTCATGCCAAACTCAACACGCCTGTACACTAGACATCTAAGAAGTACGGACACGGACACGGGGATACGACACGGCAGGATACGGGGATACGGCAAATTCTAAAAAACTAGGATACGGATACAGCTAGGATACGACATAATAAAAAAATAAAAATAAAAATTATTAATTATAAATATTAGGTATTTTATAAAATTATTAATTATAAATATTTTATTATATAAAATAAATAAATATTATTTATTTTATAAAATAAAAATATTTTATTTTATTTTATAAGATAATATTTATATTTATATTTATTTTATAAAATAATATTTTATAATTATATTATATAAAAATATATATTTTTTATTTTATTTTATAAAAATATTTTATTTTATGCCCCTGCCTCTCCCCTCAAGCACGCCCGCCCGCCCCTCTCCCCTCAAGCACGCCCGCCCGCCCCTCTCCCCTCAAGCACGCCCGCTCGCCCCTCTCCCCTCAAACATGCCCGCCCGCCCCTCTCCCCTCAATCACGCTCGCCCGCCCCTCTCCCCTCAATCACGCATGTCCGCTCCTCTCCCCTCAATCACGCATGCCCGCCCCTCTCCCCTCAATCACACCCGCCCGCCCCTGCCTCTCCCCTCAAATCGGCCCGCTCCCTGCCAGTGGCCAACGTTGGCCACCGACGTCGTCGGACGTCGGGCACTATAGACGTGGATACGGCTGCCGACGCAACCATCTGATATGCCACGTGGCGTATCGAATACGGATTGTGTAATGATACGCCACGTGACGTATCGAACACGTATCTGTGTCGTGTCCACGTGTCCAGGTGTCAGACACGTGGACATGGCTGTAGGGAGCCGTGTCCGTGCTTCCTTGCTAGGCATTGCTCGATCCTAGGCTAGCTTGAGTTCTTTCCAATAAAACTTGATTCATCCTAGACTAGTCTACATTGGCTAGTTGAGTCAAAACATGTCCACACGCACCAACATATCGGGTCATGTCGCACCTTTTGCAGCATGCATACCAAAAAAACATATCCAAATAGTGGTGTCAAACAGATCAGACTAGGCTGGCTGTCCCATTTTTTCGGGCCCAACCAGGATGGCATGTCGTGACTGGCACGACACGGCCCATGGCCCGAAATCTCCTGGGTTATGGCCGATTCGAGTTAGGTCCCGTCGAATCGAGCCTTTTTTCAAGGAATTAAGGTTTCGGGCACCGCTCAATGACTATAGCGTGCTGTGCCCACGTGCCAGGTACCCATACCGTGCCTGGCAAGGCACGCGGGCAAATACCCTAGGAACGGCATGACACGATTCGTGCCGAGGGTCCACCTGGCACGAGCCCAGACACAGTACTATAGCGTGCAATGATGGGCTTTGAGGCCAGGCCCGGGCCACCTAGCCCATTTGACACCTCTATATCCAGACATGGCCCAAACCATGCCATAGGCTTGCCCGAACATATTCCAAGCATGGTTCCAGACATACCATGGGAAGCCCATCCCATTTAACATCTCTAACTATCCAACAATAAAGAATAAGGTGATGAGCAAAGAATATAGTTGATATATACATACATGATCTAATAATACCCAAAAAACACCATCTAGACTCTAGAGTACTCTCGAGAAGACATCACATCTCTTGTGGATGCGACATAGAGACTTCAACCATGTAGGTTTAATAGTCTGTTGTATCGCTTTCGAACCTTAAAAAATCTATCATAACTCAAAGTAGAATACCCATCACTTTTCCCTAATATAACCTAACCTCTCATAGAATGAACAAGCCACTATCACCTTCTTATCTCTCAATATATCTCCACTAGACCTCTTAGCTCTCTAATCATAATTGTGTGACGAAACATTATAGTATTTCGACAAATCATATTAATTTTACTCGATTTAGGCATAAAAGTAGTCACCTGAGTCGCTCTCAGATAAATCTAAGAAAGAAACAGAACTATTTTCTTCCCAAGAATCTGTGCTCACAAACTAGAGGATCAAGTCTTCTCAATGTTATCTAATCTGTCAATACTAATATCACGCCGACATTTAACTCTAACAATTATGTACGAATATGTAATATTCATCACTTTATCATAATCAGTCAATCTACATATTCATAAATAAGTTAATCATATAAGAGGCATAGTAATCATATATTGATTCTAAACCTCTTTGAATTACTACAATACACACACAAAAATAAAATAGTTAAAATACAAAATCAGTCAATATATATATACATATATTAAAAAATTGAGAAATTGTGAGCTGTCCTACAAAAAAAAAATACCAAGTAAACGCCCTACACAAAATGTGAATTGCCCTCCAACTAAGATGTCCCACACAAAAGAATACCAGACATGGGCTACCCTATCAAAAAAGTATGGGTTATGCTACACAAAAGATACTGAGGTGTGGGAACCCCTACCAAATGTGAGTTGTCTTACCAAAAAAAGTTTACCATTTTTTTGTCAAAAATTTAAAAAAAAAAACTAAAGTTGACGACGATTAATGAATAATGTTGGCGACGACTCTTTATCGTCATTACTGCATCGCCGAGAAAAAAAAAATTGTTTACCCTAAACTACGTCATCAGAGATCTAATGATTCAACACCTAAAAATAAACTCAAAACACCCATTATACATGGATGTTTTACCATTACAATGCAGTGCACAACCACAGCCATTGAAACATGTGGTAATTATAGTCGTCGATGCTTCTAGAAGGTGCAGAAACACCCATGCACGGTGCACCACAGCATTGTCACCTCTTTGTCAGAAACCATCCTCAAGTATCATGTTACCTCTTGTTTAGGGTTTTTCAAACAAGACAGAGGAGAAGAGCACGGAAACAAAAAAATGAAATAATAATTTATTTTGTAAAAATCAATACATGATCATGTGTGTGTGTGTGCGCGTGTAGTTTATTACAACCCAAAAGTTATATACACCCAACAAATAAAAAACAAATAAACCCACAAAAAAAGACTAAATAAAAAACTCAACATTTTTCATGTAGAATAGTGAGATCTCATTCATACCTAGATAATACAATAGTTCTTGAGTCTTTACCAGTGCAAACTCATATTGAGTCGAGAATTAGAAAATGTGACCATCCAAAATATAAAGTTGATATCATAAAAAAGAGATGTCCACCTTATCAAACTAGAGATGAGTCTACTAAGAAGTCAAATGATCCTACTACCAATATTAGTCCCTCTGAGCTTGACATTTTGAGTACTCTCTGAAAAGGATATAAAATTATGCTCAATACCTGATTTAACAAAATTTATCATACTCTTGTCTTTTTTCTTTTTTTTTTTTGTTTTTTTACATAGTTTTATTAATGATATGAGAACAATCAAGTATTATTTTGAAACATTATCTCATCCAGGATAATATCAAATCATTATAAAAGAGATGCATACCCTCCACTTTTATAGGACACGAAAATTAATATCATAACCTTCAAAAATAAATTTATTCATTGCATGTATTTGCTGTAAAAATAATTTAGATAAAAAGATAGATCATGTTAAAATGAGACTTGTAGCTAGAAGATACACTCAGATATTTAATGTGGGCTACCAAAACACACACTATAGTTGCCAAGATAGTCTCAGAGTATATTTTTATTTCCCGTACAGCATCACATGATTAGAGGATATGACAGCTAATCATGAAAGAAAATTTCTTCATGATAACCTTGAAAAGATATATATATATATATATATATATATATAATTTTGAGCAATATAATCAGATATAACTTATAAATTATGAAAATTATTATATTACCAGAAATAATCACCGAGCACCTAATTTGTGAAGTTTTTACAAGCATACACCTTGTTTGGGTTACACAAATATGTTACTGAGTTTTCTTTACTCTTCCTAAAAAGTATTAATGACAAGATAATTTTGTTAATTATTTACGTGAATAATATTCTAATTACGAGAGATAATGAATTAAGAATCATTCAACATAAAAAGCATCTTCAATCATAATTTCAAACAAATAATCTTAAAAGGGTTAAATACTTTATTGGCTTAAAGATAACTTATTCTATGATGAGTATAATTTTATCCCATAAGAAATATGTGCTTAATACTCTTATATAAATTAATCTTTTAAGTTGTACTCTAACAAATAATCTTACTGATTCATATTTTAATTTCTTTCTAAAATGATCTTTCTAGTAGACTCTACTATTTATAGGAGAATTATAAAAAAAATAAAATATCTAACCATGAACAAATTTAATATAACATACACATAAAGATAACTTATTTTATGAAGAATATAATCTTGCTACATAATAGATATGACATATTTGGGTAATAAACTATTGATAAATTATCATTATGAATGAAAATGCCCAATATATGACTATTTCAATCCAAAACTAGGATCATATGTTTATTATTCTCATTGAATATTTATATTAATAATTGAGTTTGAGATTTATTACTTAGTTTCTCTATATGGTAAAACTTGCAATAGTAGATGCATGCCGCACATCAATTGTGCATGACAGATTACACGACAAGGAAAAGTCCATTGTGAATGAAGTGACATGAACAATGGAGAGGTGCAGAAAATACAATATGTGGAGATAGAATGCAAATAATGTAGCATGCAAAATATTTACAAAAAGTGCATGTGCACAGTAAAGTTCAGCATGTGCAATTTAGATGATGTGTGTACGGTAATTGTGGTTGACTCATTTGGCTTTCTATGGTGCGAGTCATTTATTTACGTATGAAAGAAATCAAGATCCTGATTATCACTTATATTGAGGATCGAACATTAATATCATACACAGTAAACTACATGAGTTCGATCAATTCTTTAGTTAAAAGATTATAAATGAACTTTCTAGTGATGAGATGAGTGCGCATAACTACAAATTGACTCCAATCTATTGATTACTACATTACAATCTATCGAGTTAAAATTTATTTTAATCTTTTTATCTCACATGACATATAGTATGGTTGAAATGACATTAGATTTCAATAATAATTGAAGAAAGAAAAAGTTACATAAAAAAAATAGAAAAAATTAAAATATTTTTTAATTCAATGTCAAAACTAGAAATATATATATAAATATAATTAGAACTTACATATCAATTACCATCATACAATATACTAAAGAAAAATAAATATACAAAAAAAAAATAAAGATACCACTACACTCTAAACCACAACAGCCTCATTGAAGCTATTATGTGCAAGTTTTAAACACAATCTAGAAGATAAAAAATACAACAATAGTATGAGTGCTCCCACAAATGTCTGCGCCGCACCCATTGGCAGGTATGAAATTAATGACTATCGAACCATCCTAAATAATATTCTGCATAAAATAACAATTAATCTTAATATAATTTATCTGCACATAATAAAACACGAGATTGGCAATGATGTGCCAAGCTACCTAGTTGTTTCAGTAATACATCACTAAACTTAGATATAAACAAGTGAAGTTCCTCCAAAAAGTAACAGATCCAATGAGATTTATAAAGCAACTTCTAATATATTTACTTTGTTTATGTACTGAATCTAAAAATAATAGTCTTTCGCTAACATTTTTATGAGATATAATTATCTCAAATAAAGATATAAATTTTGTATTAGATTTCCTCAGTAATTGTTGGAATGCAATTAGAATATAAGTATTCCTTTATTCAGCTATGCCTCTGATCTATGAATAAAATCTTATATCTTGGATTCCTCTTCGCGTACCTGAGAATTGAATCATTTGTGATTTTATTTAGTTTTTTTTTATTTTTTATTAAAACACCCAATACATAGACTATCTCAATCATTTTTGTTTATTATACAAAAATATTTAATATAAGATATTTTTCAGTGTTTATTCTTTTTATGTTCAATAGTTTCAACATTATATCTAAGTGATACCCTATGAAAAAAATAAATCCTAGGGCATGTATGAGTAAGGGTTAAAAAACCCCAAGTGCAACAACAACACATTGTTATTATTTTTTTATTTATTAGTCACGCACCTACTTTGTACGACAAAACACATGGTGCCAAACGTTGTCATTGACATCCATTGCATCAAATAAGGAGAAGTTCCATCGCTGAAATTTCGACAATGACAGTTTACCAAAAGTTTCAGATACAAGATGATAAATGTAGTTGGCAGAAATAGGAACATATTGATGCCTGATGGCACTCAGCATGCAGTGATATTTTTTTATCAGCAAACCCTAGGTGGCACGGCAACACATGACAGTGGATGGCGATGAACAATAGAGTTTTGGGCAAAACCCATAACTAGGGTTCTAGCATATTTGTAAAATAATGATTGTAGTTGTTTGTTATTTTTGAGGATTCACAATTAATAGAGATTATCACAGTATGGTTAGAAGGATAATTATAGTTTAGTATACTCACTATAAAAGTATGAATCCTACCAGAGATCATATATTATATCTAAAGAAGAAACAAACTACTAGAGAAATAAGTTAACTATCATATTCATTTATGAGTACTCACAGTGATCATCTATCATAACACTTACGAGAGAAGAATATACAAAATTCATCTCTAATATAACAATAAAATTATTTAATTCTTTTATGTATTACTATTTATTTTACTTATACTCACTCACTTCATAATCATTGATTATCAACACAAAAATAAATAATTACATTATTGATAATCATATATTATTTTTTACGTTATTTAATTATTCTAAAAATATTATCATCGCCAATGACAAATATTCAAAAGTCATTGGATATGATAGTATCTAATATATTTTTTGTTACTTTTACATGTCTTACTTATTATTGATTGTTCAGCTAGTATACTATTTGATAGTCACTTTTTTAAACAATTTAACTTTGATTTTATTTTTACTTTTATTAACATTTATCTGCAAGATTAAGAAGCTCTAAAGAAGACTCCATTATGATTGAGCAAGTTAGATTATATATTCTCTCGTCATGGACAAAATTTCATTCTAAATATTTTAGTATGTAGACACTTTGATTGTGCATTCTTGATCTTATCACCCATCAATGGTCAAATTAGGAATATTTTACCAAAATCTTAAGCATATTTTAATTTTAAAGTATAAGAAATATTAGTTATAAAGACTTACTAGAGCTTCATATCTAACACATCAATCTGACTTAAGTAGAAATTCATTCGATATGATATACTCAGACATATAGACCTAATAAAGATATGATCAAAGAGGAATTTATAGATTTAATTATTTTTATCAATAACTACTCGAGACATACAAGAATATATCTTTTTCAAGAAAACTGATATGTTTTCTCTATATATTTCAAATTTTTTATAAAATAATAAAAATATTAAAAAATTAAAAAATAATAATGCATTAAAACATTATCAAGTCAATTTAATGTTTATTATATGAATCATGACATTATATATCATATTTCATACTCAAGCATACCCTAATAAAATAGCATTACTAAAACAAAGAATATACATCTGATTAAGTGACTCAAACACTCATAATTTGAAAAGATATTCTGAAATATTTTTTTTTGGACAAGTAGCTTCAATTGTAATCTATCTCATCAATCAAATGCCGACGTTTGTCATTTCTCAACAAATACAATTTCACATCCTACATCCTAAAGATTAATTATAACTTTTCGCTCAAAACTTTTGAATACACTTGTTTAGCCCTCGATAACTCTTTCAAGGCTGAAAAAAAATATCTATGACTTTAAGATATTTCTTATTTGAATATTCTAGTACATAGAAGATACAAGTGTTTCTCACTTGAGACCTATTAGTTTTTATTGAGTGCTTATGTTACTTTTTCTTATCATGACTCATTTTTTAACAAGTGCCTGAGAAGAGTGTAAATCTGAATATTACACCTAGAATAATTACCATTTATCTCTTACCTATATCCCTTTCCTAGATCACTAGTTAGTAAAGATAGTTGCTAATCAGCTTCATTTGATAATGTTAGTAGCATGATGTTACTCGCATATAATCATAATGTTTATCAACAAATTTAGAATATATTCAGTTTGGAGATAATAATAATTTGGGGAAATCATTTGAACCTAAATGACATGACAGTATGAAAATCTACACTAGTACATACTCATATTGAGTCATCAACTAAGAGACTTAATCACCTAAAATTTAGAGTATATACAACAAGAGAGAGACATGCTCAACATGCTCAAACCAGAGACAAGTCTACCAAAGAGCTAGATGATCCTGTAACCAATCCAATTGATCTTAACCTTTCAATCATTCTTCAAAAAAAAAAAATAGAAGAGTTATACTCAGCATATAAATTCATAGGTTTTTTCCTATGCTCACCTTGTTCTAGTAGTCAAATATTATTTTTTTATTACTTTCCTTGATGATATTAAGATACCCAAGTTTCTTTCTAAGATATTATATTATCCAGAATAGTGTGAAGGTATGAAAGAAGAATTGCATGCCTATAATACCAATAAAACATAGAAACTAGTACCACAACTTTAAAAAAGATGTGTTGTCGACTGCTTATGTATCTCCAATGTGAAGATAGGTTCAAATAGAAAGGTATGTCACCTTAAGGTAAGACTTATGACTAGAAAATATACTCAGATATTTGGTATGAACTATCAGGACACTTATTTTCCAATAACTAATATGATCTTGGCATGTATTCTCATTTTTCTTGCGGTATCTCACAGTTGAAAAAATACAAGTTAGACTTTATAAATATATTTCTTCATAAAGACTTTCAAGACAAGACTTGTATGGAATAGCTACTTGAGATTCGAGTTGTACAGAGAAATAAAAAAATAATTTGAGAAAAACAAGAATATGATGAGGAAACGAAATAATATAATGAGGAAAAATAAGAATGTGATGAGAAGGAAAAAGAAAATTGTATTGAGGAAAAATAAGAATATAATGAAAAATAAGAAAAATATTATAAGAAAGAAGAATTTGGCAAAAAAAAAATAATAATAATATAACGAGAAAGAAAAATAAATAAATAAATAATAAGTAAAAAAATTAGGAAATGAAAAAAAAAATTAAAAATAAAAGAATGATGATTATGATGATAACAATGGAAGAAAAAAAACAAAATAATAATAATAATAAAGAGATAGAATGAAGAAAAAGAAAAAGATAGAATGTGAATAACATTATGATAATTATAATGATGAAGAGAAAGAATAAAATTATGATGATAATGATGATGAAGAAAAATAATATGAAGAATAAAAACAAAACAATGAAGGGGAAAAAAATAAGAATAAAATAAAAAAGAAAAGTAGGAAAAAGATGAAAAAAAAAATAAAAAAAAATAATGAGAAATAAAAAAAAAGAAAAAGTAAAAAAAGAAAAATAATAATAAGATTGTGATAATAATAATGATGAAGAGTAAAAATGAAATGATGATGATGAATAAGATTAAAAAATATATAATAAGAAGATAATAATGATGTGGAGAAATAGAAAAGAGGAAGAACAAGAAAAATAAAAAAAATGAGAAAAAAAGAAAAAAAAAGGAAAAAGAAATAGAATAATAAAAATATTATAAAATAAATGATGATGAAGAATATAAAAAAGAGAAAAAAATAGAAAAAAGAAAAAAAATTAAGTAAAAAAAAATAATAAGTAAAAAAGAAAGAAGAGGAAAAAATAATAATAATAATAATAAGTGGAAAAAGAAGAAGAGAAAAAAAAAAGAAAAAAAAGAAAGAAAGAGTCGAACATGAAAAAAAAATAAGTAAAATAGAAATAAAAAGAATAATAATAATAATAATAATAATAAGTGAAAAAGAAAGAATAATAAGAAATATTAGAGAAAGAATAAGAAAAAATAAAAGAGAGAAAAATAAGAATCAAAATAAGAATAAGTATAAAAATAAAAAAAAAGAAGAATAATAATAATAATAATAATAATTATTATTATTATAATTAAAAGAAGAGGGAGAAGAAAAAAAAATAAGAAATAAAAGGGAAAGAATAAGAAAAAAATATGAAGTGAAAAATGAATAATAATAATAATAATAAGTAAAAAAAAATAGAAACATGATAAAAGAGAAAGGAAGAAGAAAATAATATAAAAGATAAATAAGAAAAAGAATAAAAAGAAAAAATAAAAATAGAAAAAAAATAAGAAATAAAACAAAAAGAAAAAGAAACAGAAAAAATGTAAAAGAAAGAAGAAGAAACAGAATAAATCAAAGAGAAAGAAGAAGAAACAGAATAAATAAAAAGAAGAAACAGAATAAATCAAATAAAAAAAAATAAGAAACACAATAAATAAAAAAGAAAGAAAAAGAAGAAACAAAATAGTTGGAAGAGAAAAAAAAGATGTTGAATAAGTGAAATAGAAACAAAATAAAAGATACAAATAAGTAGAAGAGAAAAAAGATAAAAAAAAATAGGAAAAACAAATAAAAAAAAGAAAGTAAAATAATAATAATAATAAAAGAAAGTAGAAAAAAAATTGAAAAATGAGAAGAATAGAAAGAAATAAAAGAATAATAATAATAATAATAAGATTATTATTATTATTAAGAGAAAGTAAAACAAAAAAAAAGAAAATAATTATGATTATGATGAGCAAAAAAAAACAAGAAACAAAAAGAATAGCAACAATAAGATGAAGAAGAACAAAAAACCCAAGAAAAAAATGATGATGAAAAAAAAAGAATAAAAAAGAAAAAGTAAAAGAATAACAAAAATAAAAATAAACAAAAAAAGGAATAAGAGAAAAAAAACAAATGTAGAAAAAAACACAAATAAAAAAAAGATAAAGAACAAGAAGAAAAAGAATAATAATAATAATAATACAAAAAAAAAAAAAGAAAAACAAAAAAAAAACAACAATCATGTGAAGTCGAGCCGACATGACCTTAAAATTTGGTTCAGGATATCATGCCATGTCATGTCGGACATGCCACAAAGCAGGTATCTGGGTTATGCTGAGCTACTGAGGCAACATAGAATATAGACTCGGGTTCCTCAATCAAACATGTTGGGACATGCCAAGTAGATCATGGACCAAACTGCCTAAAGCTTGGTTATGACATTAGTAGTGGCCAGTGGGCAGTTCCACAGTGGCCCTTGGCCCCTGCCCATTGGTTGACAATGGCTAGTCAGATAGTGCCTTGTGGCACATGCCACTACTTTGTATCGGCATGTCAGGCACATAGCCTACACAGTCCCAACAGATGGCATGAGCCATGTTGTTGGTCAACACAATGTCTGTCTGGACATGATTTTGGATGATGTCATGCTGAGTCTAACACATCTAAAATAGGTCATGCTCAAGCTCCCAACCCACTTGACACATGTAGCAAAAAGAAAAAGAAAAGTAAAAGAATAAAAAAAAAGGATAGAAAAAAAATAAGAATAAAAAAAATAAGAATAAAAATAATAATAAAAGAAAGTAAATAAAAAATAAAAATATATGTAGAAGAAGTAAAAGAAGAGAAAATAATAAAGAAAATAAAAATAAGACAAAAGAATAAAAAAACAAAGATAAAAAAAAAAAGAAAAATAATAAGAAACCAAATAAGAAAAAAAAAAGAAAAACAAAGAATAAAAAGAAAAAAAAAATACAGAAGAAAAAAAATAAAAATAAAAATAATAATAAATTCTATGAATAAATGTTATCAATCCCTGACCGATTAGCACCCCTAAACATAAGACAATTCATGGTGGATAAATAAACAATAAAATTCAATTGAGAAATGGCTAACAAAGATACCTCCTTTTATAAATTGTTGAAACATATAAACAAAATGAAATTCATGAAAGTACACAAACATTCCAATGAACAAAAAAATAATTCATTACAACATAGTGAGAATAATTTCAGACATATCCAGAGGCACACAATTAAAAGCTAAGAGAGAGGATTGTGATTTAAATCTTATAAATAATTTTAATCTCAAATTAAACATAAAAAACATAAAGGGCCTCACTAAATTAAACGTAAAGTTGCTCCAATGGAGAAGCTTAAATTAAATAAAGATGAAAGCTTAAAAATGGCAAGGCAAGGGCCAAATGAATCTGTGGGGATGATAAGGGTAGGATCTACCCCGCCTTTTCCACCAACACTAATGCCACCTCACTTCTTTCTGAAATCAATGAATTAATCGATAGACTAAAATTATGTAAAATATACACATAATAAAATATTGAAGTTCATGTTGATTCAAAAAACTTGATAAACATAATAAAAAAACATATTTATGAGAATTGAGCATCAAAATCATGTTAGCTGAAAAATTATTATCTAATTAAAATGCATCTACATCTCACATATTCACTACATAAAATTATACAAAAAGAACATATATAAAAGATATTCATCCACCAAGAATGTGGTCCCTCTATATTAATAAAATGTCTCGTCATTTTTTTTAAAAAAAAGTCATAAGCATGTGATATGCAAAAGTTCATACGTTAATAAAAAAAAAGATTTTGATTCCAACTCATCATTAGTTCTCAATATAAAGTTTTTTTTCTATCTCCACTTCCACAAATACTAGCTATGGATTTGAATTTAGTCAATTCTTATATCTCAATTCCTAATTTTGGATTGAAAATATTTTACTCTAATCTTAAGGGTACTTCAACCATATAATACATATTAGCTAGGAAATCTTATTAAAGTTTCACAACATACATATTGATATGACTTTAATAATGACTTTTCTATCTAATATATTTAGATATATGAGAATCTAATAAAAATGTGACCAAAAAAATTTAGATATTTGATTATATTTATTGATAACTATTAAGATATACTTGAGCATCTCTTTCGTATAAATTTGTTATATTTTTCAGACTTTTCACAAAATAATAAAAATCAAATTCAATAAAAACTAAATTTAATAAAAATATTAAGAAATTAAGAAATAATAATAAATTAGAATATAAATCAAACTAATTTAGTATAAATTACATAGATTACGAGATTATATATCACATGTCTTACATAAATATACCATAACAAAATAGAGTACTGAAAAAAAAGAATAAATATCTAATTGAGTTAGCTTGAATACTCCTTAACAAGAGTATTCCAAAATGTTTTTAGGGAGAAATAATTTTAATCATAATCTACTTATCAATTAGATGTCATCTTCTACCTTTTCTCAATGCATATCCTTCAAGATCTTACATCTAAAGAAAAGTTATTTAGCTTATCTCCTAGAAATTTTAGATTCTCTTATTTTGTCATTGATCACTCTCCAGAATAGGACAAACTAGCATATAAGACAATGAAACGAATTTTTTTTATGTATTCTAGTACCCAAGAAGAATACAAGTGTTTCTCACTAAAGGCTAATAAAATTTTAGTGGATAATATTATATTTTTTGACCATTATTTATTATTTAATGAGTCTGCAAATAGTATGAATCCATATGTTATTCATTGATCCATTATTTTTCTTTTGTCGCCGATAGTCCTGCATGATCCATTAGTAAAGAGAGAGAAAGGCACTTATCAATTATATCTGATCATGTTAGTATTCAATATGATGTTACTTTCATTAAGTCATTATATCTACCAATAAATTTAAAACATATTAAGTATGAAGAGAGCGAGCATTTTTGAGTGAGAGGATCTTAATCATATCCAGATGAGTGATAGTATAAAAATTTTCACCAATATAACCTCAAATATTAAGTTGGAAATTAGAAGATTAAATCATCTAGAATTTAAAATCAATATTAGAAGAGAGAAAGAGAGAGATGTCCAGACCATGGACAAGTCAATCGAGAAGTCAAATAATTTTACAGTCAATTCCTCTGATCATGACATTTTAATTGCTCTCTGAAAAAAATATGAGAGTTATACTCAGCACTTGATTTTACTAGTTTTGTCATATTCTTATCTTGTTTCCTCTTTAATTTCTTTTATTTATTCTCTTGACAATACTAACATATCAAATTTATTATGTGAGACATTATCTCATCCAGGATAATGTTAGATTATAATAAAAGAGATGCATATCATCGACTCTAATGAAACTTAAAAACTATAACCATGACCATCATGAAAACTTGTTGTAGGTTGTAGGAGAATATTCACTATTAAGACATATCCAGATAATAAATCAGAATACCTTAAGGTGAGACTTGAAATCATGGAATACATTTAGATATTTAGTATGAATTATCTGGACACCCACTCTCCAATGTCCAAGATTGTCTCATTACGTATTTTTATTTATTTGTAGCATCTCACATTTAGATGATACACAAGCTAGATTTAAATAATGGATTTATATAAATGACTTTGAGAAAAATGTATATATAGAACAACCACAAGAGTTTTTAACATTATAGACATATAATTTACAAATTATGAAAAATATTGTATGACCTTAAACAATTACCAAGAAACTAGTTTGTGAGATTTTCATAGTCGATCATTTAGTTTGGACTACACATACATGTTATTGATTTTTTTTTCTTCAAACGAATTCATGATGGCATTATAATATTTCTCATTATCTACATAAGTAATATTCTAATTAAAAAAGATAACAAGTTGGAAATCACCAGCCTCATTGAGTAGCTTCAGAATTCAGACACAATTTTAAATAAAAGACCTTGTAATACTTAAATATTTTATCGGAATAGATAGAAATATTTTATTATTACAAGATATCATCTTGTTATATAAAATATGCGTATTTGATACTCGTGTAGATTCTAGTCTTTTGGATTATTCTCCATCAGAAACTACTATTGATTCTGGTACTAACTTAATTACTGATAGGATGCACTTAGTTGATTTTATTACTATAGAAAAATCATAAGAAAAACAATCTAACTATGATCATACCAAATATTACATACATAATTATAATAGATAGTCATTTTCTAAATTCTCTCATAGTTATTTGAAATACAAAAGTATTTTAAAGTCTTGAGACATAAGGCACAATTAAAATGCAGGTTTTTTTATGGCACACTCTACCTTATATATATATATATTATTTATTTATTTTATTAAATATTATTTATAATTTTTATCTAATAATGAAATATAATCAAGTAAAAAATATCAAACATAAAAATCAAACATCATTTGTATTTCATATCATCACAAGCATTCAAAATCCTAAAACAAAATGATAAAATTTCAATAATTCAAAATACTAAGTTCAAAATTCAAATATATTTTATTAGACATAAAGATAAAATATCATTAATATTTTTTTATCATAACAAATATTCAAAATTTTAAAAGACAAACAAAATAAATACTCATAAGTTTTTCTTAAATTTTAAATCCAAAAAATTATCACTATTATTCTTTTTATCATCACTCTTATACTCTCTCACTTTCATCTTTCTTTCTCGATAAATAAAACATCTCTGCATGTTCTTCAATCAAAATAAAAGTATGAGTATGTTTAAAACTTCATAGTTTTAATTTTGGTATTGTTATTTTGTTTTAACTTACTTTAGTTATGGAATAAACACCAAGCTCCACTAGATCTTGTAATATCAAATCATGTTAAATCATTACTCTCAAACATCAAATTATCTTCTGTAATACTTTTATTTTTTATTTTTCTCATCAACCATTTATTGATATTATCTATATTTTTCAAAGAAATAGAATCAATGATATGATGCTCATTATATTTTTTTATCAAAACTCAATTCTACTCAATGTACACCAAATAAATTATAATTATAAATTCTAATTTATTTCTCCTTTTACTATGAATCTAAAAAAATTATAATTACATATTAATAAAATTATATTATAAAGATAAAATTTGATTTGTATATAATTATTCTAGTAACGTACATTTTCAAAAATACTCAAATTTTTTTCATAATCTAATGTACTATATTTTAGTTTGGTAAATGAGAACTCACTTTGCAGATTTTTATAAATTTTTAGTAGTAGATCAAAACAAACCCCACAATTCAACTGTAATTAATATAATTAAATTATCAATTAAATATTTTATATATATTAATCAAAAATATATAATAATTCAAATACACGAATCAACTAAACTGAATAATAAACTAGAAGTTTAGTCGTCTTTGTTCTAATGACAAACTTATTACTAATATGTTTCTAGTATGCATGTACAAGTCTAATTATGATATAATTACATCTTGTTTATTTTTTCCTTTCCCTAATTTTGACATGTATTCATATATATCTTCAAAGAGCTTTAAATTTAGATCTACAACTAATTCTATTGTAACATAATAAAACTCTAGATTCAAAAATTATATAGATAAATGGAAGGACCACGAAAATTAAAACTCTCACCTCCTATCAATGATTTACATAATTTTTTTATACTTTTCTCCACTCTCGTTAAATTTATTGACAATCATTTTCTTTACTTTTTTCATGGCTGCATAAATATAGCTCATATGTGACCTCTTTTTATCATTCACCAAACGAAAAACACATACAAGAGAGCTTGATAGTTTCGAACAAAATATTACAATATTCCAAAAATAAGATATAAATATTATATTAGTTATATTTTCTCTTTTTTGTTTTTTTTGCCTATTTACTTTTCTTCTAATATGAACTATTAAATATCTTCCACATTATTTTTTTGTTATTAATATGAGATAAGCTAATAAATATCATTACAAATTGAGTCTTTACATACTCGAACAACTTTTGCTTAGTAAATCATCTCACCGTATTGAGCAATCCCGCTCTATTATAAATATAATTGCTCATAGATATAATTATTTCTAATATCTTCTTGACATGTAATAGTTATCCAATATCTTCTCATAATAAGTCAAAACAATGTGCATCACATGGTGTCCAATATAAACATGGTCTTTTTAAATTATAACATCCATATATAAGTTAAAGTTAAATATATTATAAATAGGTTAATAGAATATAAAAATTATTATTTATATAAATAATTAAAATTTTCAAATTAAATTATAAATAGCTGATATGATATTATTTGAAACATAATCTTTTATAACTTGAATAACATTATCTTAATTAACTTTTTCAACTCAACTATCGAGTAATTTAAATAATATATTTTTTACATTGATCATAGAAGAAAAATTAATGAATTTCATAAAGATCAGAATTCATCATGAAATTCAACAATTTTATTTCCTTCCTATCAGTCCATTCATCTGATATAATTGAATATTTATTTTATTTTTATTCTGTAAAATAAATATTTATCAAATCTTTGTAAGAGTCAATTAATTTTTTTAAATTAATAACTCTCACATGACAAAAAATTAGTCTATTATATCGCAACTATATTGCCAAATTATCTCAAATATTTGTAAAAAAAAATAACATTGTTCACCATATTAAATGAAATTAAGGAATTATGCATTCATTTATAAATTAGAATATCAATTCTCTCATTGATCTCTTTCTTGTAAACATTATTATGAGTAACTTGAGTATTTTTTTTTTTTATATTGTTATTTTTAGATTATTAGTAAAAAAATAATTAATAGTTTTTTTGCCTTGATCTCTTTAAACCTCTATCACTACTACCAATTCTGCTTATATTACTATCACCACTAGAAATATCTTTGATCTCATTTTACTAGTATTCTATCTCCTAGTCATCTTCATCTTGGAACTCAAATAAATTATCATTCATATTATATCTCTTAAAAATTATATGATTTTTAAGTTTTTTTAACTAATATATACTCTTCAAATTCTTTCATAACATGTTTGAAACATTTTCTACACTTTTTTTATATTTTTAAATTCTCCAACAAGATATTATTTTTATTTATACATATCTTATTTTATTATCATAAAAAATACAAATAAAAATATTTATACCATTCATATCAAGTTTGCAGGAATATTTCTATAATTAATCTTTTCTTTTACTTGAGAAGTTTATTCCAACTTCAATTATATCATACATACATTTGGTTGCTAAAGGAGATGCGGAAGAGTAGAGAGTTAGTTGGTAAAGTGTCTTTTGTCAAAGACAAATTAATGAGGTTATGATATAGATAAGTTATGGTCGAAGATTTATATAGATGAGTAATTTGTGGAGGGTGGTGAAAGAATTAAACTAGTGGGATGTGGAACAAACCAACAAAGAGAGGTGTGAGACAAAGAAAGGTGGGAGGGAAAAGAGATGGGGAACCAAAAGTTGTGAGGGAGAAAAAAAAAGTTGAGTTTGTGATGGCGGGGGGGTTCGGTAATGTTAATATTTGTGGTGGGGGGAGTTCATTAAAACTAAAATTAGGATTTGGAGAAAGAGGCTTCGTGTCACATGGGCTTTAGGGATGCCTGAGACATGCCTTTAATAAATATGGATTATCCTCGACAAGTTCATTGCAAAATAATTCTTTGCATACTGAGGTATTATGGTATATAAACAAGTCTTTAGGACTTAGGTCTCTTTTAAGGATCATGAACATTTGCAGTTAATCGAGTATTAAATTTGAGTTGGATACCAGCATATGTTGAAAAGAGATTTATAATAAGATTTTATATTTTTTTTAGAGATAACTTTGTTTCCTATAAAAATAAAAGGCGTATAATTATTTTAAAATTCAATATAGAGACAGAATTCAAAATAATAAGAATAACTACTTGCGATATACTTTGAATACAACATCTGCACGAGAAGATAGAGTATGTATCATCTCCTCCACTACCTTTTACTATGACAGTCAGGTAACAAGGCATATAACTCTCTAATCTAATGTTGAACAAACAAATAAAATATATCAAATTTGACCATTTCTTCCTTAAGGAGAAGATTCAAAATGAGGGTACATAATAAATCTCCTCAAGCAGATATTGCATTCAAACAACAAAACATCCAAATAATATTTTTATGAATATCTTAAAAAATTCTCAACTTACCTTTGGTTGCTCAAAGTTGGATATTTATGACAGGAGTATTAAGTTTTTGTTTGTTTTTTATTTTTTATAATTTTGATAGGAACACCAAACATATGTGTTGTCCCAATATTTTTTGTCAATTATATAAGAATATTGGTTATATGAAATTTTATATATTGAGTGTTTATTTTATTTTTGTATATATAAGCTCTTAACATAAATATTGCTGAAGACCATGTGAGTTATGAGTGCTTTATTTTTTTCTTTTATTAGAGAAGTCCATATGAAAAAGTCATTATCTTATTGATTTATGTGAATTATATTAGCATTATTGGAAATTCAAATGAAAGAATAAGCATCCAAAAAGTTTCTTCAAACAAAATTTCGAATGAAGGATTTTGGTAGACTAAAATAATTTCTTATGAATGAGGTAATATGTCGTAAATGAATGCTTCCATCTTAGCATAAGTATGCAATTTGTTAAATTCGAAATTGGAAGTTTATTGGCATATACATATACTTTTTATCATTCTGCATCTGCTACATATAAAAGAATGATCGAAAATTCTCTTACCTAGAAATTACCAAACTAGATATATCATCTGTTGAACGCATTATGAGTCATCCTATATTCATCATGATAGAAACACATGAAAACCATTTTTCATGTACTTTTATATGAGAAAATACTTTTGAGATATGATATCTCCACCAAAAATTATGATTATATAAAAAATAATTAATTATCCAGATTTTATTAAAATCCTGAATCTATTTGAATGGTTGATATAAGAAATGCTCGTATCAATTTTTTCTTTTGCATATGCACATGTATTATTTCTCTTTATTATGAAAATGTAATGATGTGTGTTTGATTTTGGCAGAAACAAACAAAAAATTGTTCTTAGAAAATAGGAGTTTATTGTGACAGCAAATGAGATAGACAAATAATGATAATATATAAAATTGTAGTAATTTGGTAGCATCGGAAGTAATGTTATAATCCATGAGGCATATTTTTAAAAACAATTGTGCAACAACATTCCCGTACAAAACTGGATAATCCATTAGAATGCAATTCTAATTGGTCACTCGATGGAAAGTCCAGTCGAATCAACAGAGGCATACAGTTTCAGACCAAGACCAGAAAAAATGTGACAGGAAACAACTAGTCCAGTACAGGTTTGAGAAACATGGTGCATGGAAAAAAAATACCTTTGTAGAACATATGCCCAGCTGTTGACCAAATCATCTAAATACGCCACTTGTGATAAAAGCCAAATGTACTTATATCTATTTTTACCAGCTTGAATTTTTTCATTTATTTGTCCAACAAGAAGCTTAATAACTTTCCTGACATCAAGAATGATCTCCCCTAGTGATTTGTAAATCCCCTTGTGGGCTGACAAACCAACAGCAACAAGTCCGCGGACTAAACAAGGATCCTCTTTGCATTTAATATTGCCAGAGTGTGAACCACAACCAGCTTCCACCACATCTGATGTGATACCTGGCCTAATAATGCACGAATTAAATGGCCAGCCTTTCCATGGTCCACTAACATCTGTACAAGGACCAGCCTTCAGTTTTGATGTCACCCAGCAGAGTGTGGCAAAATGAGGATGACACAGAATAAGATTTCCAAAGGCACACATTGCTCCGAGTAAGTAAGATTTACCCTTCATTTTTCTGTCATTAAGTGAAGATATAGCTCTTAAAGAAGAATCATTCTTTGCATCCACGCGACCTTCAGTAGCATTGTATTCAACTTTCTCTTCCGAGAAACAAATTTGGGCATGAGCTCTTTCATGCATCAACATTACAAATGGCTGTATTATTCTCCTCGACACACTTCCCACGGAAAGGCTAATTACCATATCACGGTTAAAATTTTCATGAATATTCACAGAAAATCTGGGCATTCTCATCTCCAAAGAGGTTGAATGAGTGGTATTTGACCTATCACTCTTAAAGAAGTGCCTTATTTTGGAAGGAAGATCTGAATATGGAATTTCTGAAGTTGACTGTTGATGCATAAAATACAATAGTTAGAATCATTCACAGAAAAAAAAAACAGATGCTGCAAGCAATAAGCAAACAAAATAAACAGACAAATGTAAAAAGTTCAGCAATAAAGAAAAGTTATCGAATCTGAATTAATAAGAAAAAAAAAGATATGTACTGATAAATCCACAAAAAAAAAAAAATCTATATAACAAAAAATGAAAATAATACATCAAAATGGAGATAATACAAGTGATAAACATAACGATATAAATAGAAACATAAAAATATGACACATCTCATAAGTTGAGTGCACCTATCAAATAGTAAATATATAATATGAAAAAATAAAATAAAATAAAAAACTTTAATAACTTGTCAAACTGGTGTGTAAATATCCAACACACCAAACTCGGACAAAAGAGAAGAAAAAAGAAGTATCTTCAAGATATTTATAATAATATCAATACATATCTAAACACCAACTCAATAAAAATAAACAACAGACAATGCTCTTATAGAATATGCCAATGAATTAGGAAAATCCACATGTTGAGTGCTCCAATCAATAATAACATAAGAGAAAAAATAAAAATAAACAACAGATAAACTGGTGTGTATCCTTATTTATAAAAATAAGGATACAATTTTTAATGACATTACACTCCAGTCAAACTGGTATATATAATTCCAAAATATCAAATTAAAAGAAAAAAAAAGTTAACTGAATCACCTTTAAAACCTTCATGAAGATATTAGTTGACTGATATGTTTTTGAAATATTTATTATAGTAAAGATCTCATCCTAAATCTTCTTTCCCAGAATGCAATAACAATAATTCTTTCTGCTCATAAAAAACCAGATTATAAACTACCTACCTAGTTGTCAGACTTTAGAAAAAATAATATTATAAAAAAAAATTTGATACTCAATCTCCTCGAATAGAATTTAAATCCAACGTATTTTGCAAGTAACAATTATCATCACTTTGAGCTTCACATTTGCACTGGATCTCAATATAAGTATATATATCTTAATTCTCTATGAACAAAATTAGCTCTAAAAAATTACAAAAATTTAATGTATGTCACTTCTCAATTCCAGCTGGTGCCTAGCTTCAATCTAAATATCCAACTAATTACAAGTATATGTGATCACTGAAAAAGATATTAAATCCTGAATACTTTTTCACATAACTCAGTATATAAAGAATTATATCAAGATAAATCTACCAAGAATAATCTAAGAAATAACTATGTATATTAATTATAAATGATATATCAAGTCAAGTAATAGTAAAATAATTAATATTTTATATAATTCTCTAATAAGTAATAAGATCAACTAATATAGTCACATCATAAATAAAACTAGTTTCTAGATCAATAAGAATATTTATTGCAATACAATCCAAGAATCTAACTCATGTAAAAGCATCAAACCATACCTCATTTATGACAAAATGTTTCTTTTGGAATGAACTACCTTTATATCAAAAAAATATTTGAGTCTCTCATAATTATTTATTTGAAATTTCAAATGAATATACTTTTCAATTAGGTAATTTACAACTCTTCATATCTCATAATCATAATATCATTATGATGTGACTATAACATGCCATTATCAGGGCTCATACAGAATGAACTTCATATTGTGCGGCATGAACAAGATTACTCTATTATCAAGGCTTGTACAGAAGAATAAAGAAAAACATATAACACGGTAATATAAACCAAACTCGACGAATGCCTATACAAATTTCACAAATCTAACTCTATTAGAGTGAGCTACCTTTATATTAAAAAACTATTTAATTCTCTCAATATTCTTTATCTAAAACTACAACTAAATGTATTCTTTTGAGTTGATTGATCATCAGCTCATTAGCTCTCATAATTAAAATATCATCTGTATACAATAAATAAAATCACTTTATCATCGGGGCTCATTTAAAAAATAATAAAAAATCTGAAATATACTTACGCAAATCAAACGAAGTAATTTCTTATGAAAATCTCATAAATCAAGCTCTCAATGACTACTTTAGGTTATATAATATCTTTTGTGATCTACAAACTATGTTTAATTATACTATTCAAACCTCAGGTGACAACTCCATATATAAGTTCTCAATATCATTGTATAGAAACGTATTCTTTACATTTAGTTCGTATATTTTATATATGTGAGATACTGCTTGTAAAATAAAAATACGAAAGTAGATCAACTTGACTGCATGAAAAAAAATTTCATTGTAGTCAACATCAAATGTCTGGGTGAATCCACTCACTATATTCTAGCTGGTTATGGTACTAGTTTGTAGGTCTTATTGGCATGGAAGATATTTATCACTTCCAATATGAACTAATATCATCTTGAGTGATATAATATCTTAGAAAAAAAATAAATATCTTAGTATTTTCAAGAAAAATAACAAAAAAGATAACAAAAATGAAAATACATATATACAACAAAAACTATGATATCAAGACTGATACAACTCATCTATCCCTTCCAAACTTATTAGTTTGACCAGATTGTATATGTCAATTCCTCATAGCATAAACTCTTAACACTTGTAAGATACTATATTGTCTAAACTTATGAAAAATTCTCCTTTGAAACCTCTCACTTCAAAGTCAACATGATCTATACATATTAATACATATGATAATTCCATGACAATGTCATTATATTGTATACTAACAAATTCAGATATAACAAAATAATGATTATCTCTCCAGGTTGAAAGTCCAAGTGAGACAACTAATGAATAAGTAAAAATAACAAGTCAAGATGTATCTTATAAAATCTTAACCTTCCCAAGCTCACTTTAAAATGACTCATATTCGAAAAAAATATTAGTACTTAATAAAATTTTATCAATATTTAGTAAAAAATATTTTTATCCTCATTGGATACCGAAGTATCCCAGAGAGACACATCTCAAGGCATGAATGCCAAATCAGCCTGTTCTAGTAAGAGATCATGGCCAAAATATGCACTGCCAAAAATTTTCAAGATATTGACTAAATAATTTCTCTTTATGATGAATTATATTGATATGAAAACTACATAATAATAAATTATAAAAAATAATATCCAATTAATTAAATAGTTTGTAGTTAAAATAATATCTCACTAAGAATATTTTAGAATATTCCTCTCAATATATTTTAATTCTGAGAAACGAAAAGGACATGCTACTGCCCCACTAATAAGGAATCCTGAATGGGCCCTCAGGGTTGGAAAGCTCTATGAGAGAGCCTTGAATATATCCAATAGTCGACCTATCTCTCTCAATTGTGAATTGTCTATAGTGCTCTTGATCTCCACTTTTGAAACAACTCTTAACAATTATCACTCATACAGCTCATATTCATGAAATAAGTTCGCTAAATTGAGACTCTTCTGCCTTTGACTTTACTTGAACTAGTACCGCTAGTACACCCTCAACTACTAACAAGTGAAAAATGAGATGTCTCTCCTCAAATAAATTAATCTGCTCAGTAATACAACTCTGATATGATGAAACTCCACATCACCCAAATTAAACTGCTCATATTCTGATATGAAAGAAAAACTCGAAAACTCATCGAACAAATAATATAAAAATATTATGCTAAAAAATCTTTCCAATCAACTTATTTTCTCTGTAGACTCAACCTCATCTAGAAAGATCTCTAGAAATTATTTAGCTAGCCATGAAAATTGTGCAATGTGAATAATAATCTATTATAACTTCCTAACATTATAAAATCTTAGTTGATGAAGTTAAATAAATATATCACATATTTATGTTGTCTAAGACAAATATGATTCCACCTCTTACAAGATGTGTAAGATGAAAAAGCTAATGTTAATTCCACCTCAATGGGCTACCACATAGCAACTAAAAGTAAGGAATCTAATTGTAGCCACGTTTCTCTCATACCTCCACTAAGAGGTTCAGTTGTCAAGTAATCTAGCATCCCATTAGCAAAAAACTATGTTCTAGCTCCAATAGCCCTCTATGCATAATTTCAATTTCTAGACTTCCATAACCATAATTCAAACTTCCATAACCATAATTCAAACTTCCATAACCAAAATTTAAACTTCATCCATAGTTAACAAAATTGTGCATGCTCAAAATAAGTTTTCTATCTCAAAAAAAAAAAAAAACATCACCCACATTATGGTTAGTGTCCAGATTTCTTGTTCTGTCAGGATTGTATCATGACACCAAATAAAATTGCACACAACACAAACTCCATTGTGCCTTCACTGCACAATATTTGGAAAACCAAAAATACCAGATATGCAAAACAATCAATTTGTCACACACCCACTATGTGTAGCACTAAGCCATGATGAACAAGAGTCAAGAACTTCAAAATTATTTTTCTACTACCCCTGGTTTTTCTCCCCCCTAGGGTTTCCTCTGATAATATGTATAGAAAAAAAAGAATAAAAATATTGAAACAATAATTAACAGCATATTAGTTGGATCGATAAAAGAGGATGAATATTATAATCTTGAAGACACGAACCTAATCCTCGCGGATGCTGGATATGCTTTCCTAGGGTACTTTCTAGGTCATTTATCATATTGTTAAAAGAGAAACATTAATGCTCTGACTCTTAGATACCTATTTTACTCCAACCCCGGGATATCAAAACAAATACACTCTCTTTTTTTGTCATTTTTTCCTTGACTTTTTCTCATTTTTTTTCTTTTTGCTCTTTTTATGTTTCTGATTAGAGTACTCCATATGTGAAATGCTTCAATTAGTTTGTCTCACATATAATAGCCTATGTGTAAGATGCTAAAAACAAATTACATTGAAATTAATTATTTAGTTTACCTCATATATCTTAAATTAATTTTTTATTTATAATCCTAATTTTTATAATAAAATTTTCTAATATACTCTGATAAATAAAAAATAAAAAAATAAATATAATAAAATAATAAACTATAATGTACAACTTTATTCTTTGTATTGAATATGAAGAAATAAATTATGTATTAAATTTATTTCTAATAAATAGAATCATGTATTAAATATGAAGAGAGATTAACATAGTTAAAGTAGCAACAAGAAAATTTTAGTGCAGCAAACCCATTATAGAAGGATGTGGTATACCAAAGATATTTTTGATAGTTATGTCTACAAATAAAGTTGAGAATATTATAAAGTATTGAAAGAAATAAAATAATTATCTAAGTTTAGAAGTGTCAAGTGAGTCGGGCAGTCCAATCACTACAAGGGGTACTTCCCAAATTGATCATGTCAAGCTAGGCATGACATGATTCATAATCATGTTAGGAATTGGATCATGCCGGCCCAAGGCACGATTAGTACTGCGTTGAGCTGGAGCAAGTTTAACTCATACTAGGCTAGGCACGACAAGCATGCTTAGTCAAGTGGCAAAGTGCATCGACACGATGACCCATGACGGGGCACGGGTGGATCATCATCAAGCCTTGTGACCTATGTCGGATAACCACCCGAAAGGACTAAGTATTACAAAAAAAAACTAGCCATGAAATTCAAGTTCGGCTTACATGACCAGATTGTTCCCGTTCAGGGCATAACCAAAATCAACAAGGTCCAACACGTCCCGACATGACCAAGCACTATTGCAGGCCAAACAGAACATGCCAAGCTTGTTATTTTGGCAATCATGTCATGTCTGGCACAACACTATGACATAGTTGGGCCACACGGAAATGAGTCATGTTGGCACGGCACGACCTATTTAACACATCTATTTAAGTCAACCAAAAGTCCTCACATAGTCCTCTCATCATAACTCTCACCGAAAAAGATATATGGGATTACAGGGCAGCATCAAGCATTTTCCAACTTCCAAATATTATAATTTTTGTGTCTCATTCATCTATTTCATACCTTGGAATATTGACTCAAGAGTTAATATTCATATTATAAGAGATCATTCTCTTATCATCTTTTGGCCATTTTATTTGAATATTATGACATTTAATAATAATCCTTCAAAATACATTATGTAAAATAAAATTCAGCTTGATTGCTTTATTTTGTCCGGGTGTTATGCTTATTCTTGATTATTCTATTAATTTTTTTTATTAATTATTTTTTATGCAACTACATTCAGACTTTATTTATTATTCTTCTAATAATTATCTATATGATAAAAAAATTTTAAGCAATATTCATTTTGGACCAAACATGATAAATTGTATGTCTTTTTTTCTATAAAAAAATTTCATGATAGGTAGATATTAGTTTCTTGTTTATGCAATAAGCTTAGGAAATTATAGATTATTTCACTCATACTCTAATTACAAACTACTAGATTATTAGCATAAGAGCAAACATACCTATCACTAATAATTATTTTTCTATAATATTTTTTTATTCTAAAAATATTATTATGACCAATAACAAATATTCAAAAATTATTAAATATAATATTATTCAACTTAATTTTTTTGTTATTTTGTCATGTCATGTTTTTCTTAATTTTCCTATTAGTTTACCATATATGGGTTATATTTACAAATAGTTCAACTTTAACTTTATTTTTACCTCAACTAATTTTATTTGCAGGATCAATGAATTCTAAAAAATAATACATTTGAAAATGAGTATGATGGATTATATGTACTCTCTTCGACGATAAAATCTCATTCTAAATATTTTAGTATGTTGGAACATTTACTTATGCATTCTCAACTTAATTACTCATCATTGACCAAATTGAAAATATTTTATCATAATCTTTAAAATATTTTAATCATAGCATGAAATATGTGAGTTAAGAAAATTTACCAAAAATTTATATCTTACACATCTATCTTGCTTGAATATGGACCAGAGTTTAAATAAGGATTATCAAGGAACACCTGGACGTGAGCCTCAAGGTGAGGCATGGCGAAAACACCTTGAGGCATCTAAAAAAAAACATTTTACAATTTTGGGATAAAAAAGGAAAAAAAAATTCAGAGAATCAATTAAATGCTTTGGCACTAGGTATCGTGTGATCTCCTCTCCTTCATCTCTATGGAAGCTCATTCATGAAAAGAGCTAAAGCAACTCATTCCAAGTATGAGCTTGGACAGCTCGTTCTGAAGGTGGGAATACACCTCAATGCATGTTTTGGGGTATTAATTAATTAGATATTTTCATGTTTTTATTCATGATATTTTATTTTATTTTATATATATTTTAAAATATTAATTAATGATATAATATAAGGCCCATAAAACTTATGTCTCAATGTCTCAGACTTATGGCTTGCCTATAGGTGTCAAACGGACCTTACCAAGCTGAACCGGCCAATTTTTTTAGACCCAACCGGGCTCGTATGTCGTGCCAAGCACGGCACAATTCACTGAAGGGCAGGCCCAGCATGGCCCACAACCCAAAATCAGCTAGGGTTTAGGCCGGTTTGGGCCATTTTAAGTAAGGATAAAATTAAAGTTGTGCCGCTGCGCTACCGTTGCCCGTCGGGTATGCCGAGCCGTCGCCCGTCCGACGTGCCGCATCGACCCCATCAGGCATTGCTACGTTGGCCATAGTGCATCACTCGACAAGTTATCACCCGTGTCGTGTTCACGTGCCAAGCACCCGTGTTATGCCTAGCATGGCATACAGACCGAAGGCCCCTGGCATGGCAAGGCACAAATTATGACGAGGGTCAGCCCGGCACGGGCCCAAACACGCTATAATACCATGACATGCCAAGCTAAGCATGCTTGAACCGTGAATGGCTTCAGGCTGGGCCCCGGACGCCCAGCCCATTTAACACCTCTAGGCTTGCCTCAAAACACAAAATTATCTCACCTAACACTTTCACATTTTAAAACTATGGTATGGACTTATTCAATATGATACACACAAAAATATGAGAACCTAATAAAATGCAATTATAAAAAAATTTATGTATTTCGTCATTTTGTTGATTACTACTTGAGATATACATATATGTATATGTATATACATATGTATGTGTGTGTGTGTGTGTCTCATTTGAGATAGATCGTGTATTTTTTATTTTTCAAATATTTCATGAAATGATAAAAATAAATTTGATAAAAATATTTAAAAATTAAGAATTAATAATATATTAAAATAAATGTTAGATCGATTTAATAATTACAATATCAATTATTTGATTGTATATCTAGTTTTTTATACTCACACACCTTAATAAAAAAGATTGTTGAAAAAAAAATAGACATTTAATTTAAACAACTTGAACACTCCAACCTAGTAATAGTGTTCTGAAATATTTGGTAAAATAAAATTTTAACACCAATTTGTCACATCAAGTGGATGTGTTTTTATATATTTTCCAAGTATATGCTATTTTAAATCTTATATCTTAGAAAGATACTATTTAACTTGCGTCTCAAAAATTTTAGTTATACTCATTTTGTTTTTAAAGAATTTCTAAGATGAGACAAGTTGACATAAAATATATTAAGATATATCTATCTTGAATACTCAAGTATCCAAAAAGAATACAAATATTTTTATTAGAGACTAACAAAATTTTAGTGAGGGTTGTCGTTATCTTTTCTGACCAGAAATTATTTTTCAATGAGCCTGGTAAGAGTATCAATCGAGATGTTGAACCATGATTTGTTACTATTCCTCTCTTATCTATAACCCTATATGAACTATCAATTAATAGAGAGATTCACTCGTCAGCTATATAAGAGCATGTTAATACTCAGTATTATATTACTCTCATAAAATCATTATATCTACTAATAAATTTAGATCATTTTGATTTTAGAGAGTGAAATTTCTCAGATAAAAAGATCTACTTCAGACCCAGATAAAACAACAATCAACGAGTCTGCACTAGTACAAACTTACATTAAGCTAAAAACTAAAAGACTTGATTATCCAAGATTTAGAGCCAATACTAGGAAAGAGACACATACCCAGCCTACTTAATCAGAGATGAGCCTATCAAGAAACCAGATAATCCTGCTATCAATCCATTTAATCTTTACCGTTTAATTGTTCTATGAAAAAATAAAAGAGTTGTTATCAATATCCGATTTTATAGGTTTTTTTCATATTCTCATATTTTTACTTTTATTTTTTATCTTTTGACAATAACAAGATACTCAAGTTTCCTTATGAGACATTATCTCATCCAAAATGACTTTAGGCCATGATGAAAGAGATTTATGTCTTTCGATCACTCTAAAAATAATAATAAAACTTATAAACTAATACCAATACAAAATGCATCAAATGAGTCATATCATGACAGCATGACTCAATGTTTTGAGGCTCGATCAAGCAATCGTGTCCTGTCTGACATAACATGATAAAGATTCTCGTATCATCTGGTGTCAGCATTGAATCATTATAGGCCAGCTCGATTGGCTCATAACCTAATATTTCTATGCTGAGTTGTGTCAGGTCAATTATAAGTCATGTCATGTCATGCCAATTTTGGGTGGCCAAAAGACAAATTTAAAAAATTTTAAATTATTAAATTTATCATTAATACTTAATTAGAATAATTAAATATAAAAATAATAAGTTTAAAAATTACTCTACATTATAATTTTAAATAAAATAAATTTAATATTAAAAAAGATATTTTATATTCAGCTTAAGATATCATATGAAAATAAATAATAAAATTCAAAATTTTGAATGATAAACTTCAAAAAAACTCAAAAACACAAAAACAAATAACTCATTAATATAAAATCATAAATAAAATTCATAAGCAAAAATATAAATAAAAAAAATTATATATTGCATCACATGAATCATCAATCCATATTTGTAGTATAGTAACATTGATGCAGATCATCGCATCATGTATAATTCTGATGAGTCATCAGTCTATGATGGCCTCAATATTTTCAATGTCCCTTGAGTTATCATCTACCAATAATTCTTTTATTTTATTCTGATAATTTAATTTTAAATATTTTCAATCCTTCAAATATTCAAGTGCTTCTATGATATTTGATAAGAGTATTAATCTCATATCTAAAATAATATTGACATTCATAAAAAAAAGATATTCCAATGATATGCTTGATACCGAATGAATCAATAGATCATACGTCATCTTAGATAACATAAGATAGATAGATTCATATAATTTTCAATATCATAAAATATTCAAATTCTTATTATCATCAAATAATATGATGGAATATTAACCGATATATAAGTATTGAGACAACTTGCTCAATTCCAATTTACTACCCAATCATTTGTCATTAATTAACAGAATAAAAAAATTATCATCTTCAAATACAATATCATATTCATACTCGAAGTCTAACTATAACTATCTTACTTAGTATAGTAAAACATAAATATGTTAATATATTTTTTGTGAATCAAATATTCAGGTTTATCTACTTATTTCATGCAAGTGGATATATATCTTAATATATTTTTTATCTTTTCCACCTTAGCTCTAAGATTCATACAGGTAACCAAGCATTAAATAATTGGAATAGAAAACTAGTATTTTAAATATTTTATTTTCATCTTAAAAATCATGGTACTAAATACAGGATGCCCTCTATAATTTCTAAACATACTACTAATATTATACAAGCATCCAAATGCAATACAAGTGATAGGAATACACACAAATAAATAAATGTTCATCATATTATAACAAAATTTCAAAATTAAAATTCATGTATCTCAGTCTAAATAGTCAATAATAAATTTATCAATCTTATTATTGATGTAGTCAGATATCACATATAATTAGTCAATATATGACTCTAATATTAGGTAATTTTAATGGTATCTCATATTCATTTGGAATTTTATTTTTAGGCCCACTAACAAATATAGACTAATAAACTCTTATTGTCTGCTAGGTATCATAAAATATTTTAATGAATTTTATATTTTTTCTAATATGCAAAAAATAACTTTCATTCATACTTATATTATTAGGTTAATTATATAATACATATACCTAATATGAAAATTTTCAACAAATAGCTCATCTCTAATGATTCTAACAAATATATTAAAAATAATACTATTATTTAAAATATTATCAAATATAATACTAAATATTATTCTAAATATCATATTTCCTAAAGATCATTATCATACACTCATATATGATAGAGTTATCATGAAGATAGAGATTATTAAAAAATCCTAAAATTATTTTATTAAGTTTTCATTTAGAATTTACATAGTAAGAAGTAATGTATAAAAATGTTATATCATCGAGACTAGTTCTACATCTGACATTATGGATATCACTCAATTAGATTTTCTAAATTTATTAATTATTAATTATTATATCATTCATACTAGTTAACTTATGAATTTTATTATAAACAGATTGGAAGTAAGTTTACATAATACTGACTACCCTAAAATCCTTTGAAAATCTAATCAAAAGACTCCATGAGAATAACCAATTTTGTGATGTTTTCTCTCTCAAAATTATTATGGAAAATGAAAGTGGATTAATGAAAGTAATATTTATCCAACTTCAAAGATCCTGCTACTCAATTAGATTTATCTAAGATCTAATGCATCATATTTTTGATAGATTAATCGGTTAAATATCATTATTATCTATATCTAAGTCAAAATTATTATCATTAAAATCATAATCTGTCATTTTTTAAATTTTATTTATTAATCTAACTTTAATATAATTTATAATTTTATATTTTTATAAATTATAACACAAACTAATAAATAAAAAATAGATATATATACCATAATAGAAATAGCATAACTTTATTTGTATAGTAGTCCACCTCTTTTACTAAACTAATACATCCTAAGCCCAAAACAGACAACAAAGTAAAGTAAAAAAAATAGAAGAGAAAAGAAAAAGAAATTAATTTGATGAATATAAAAAAAAAATTTTATATTTACAAAAAAAAATTAACATTAAAATACTATAGTATTTATTATATTTTTCATTTTTTTTTATTTTATATAGGCAAAAATCCAACATTCGTCAAATTTGTGCTCAATATCCATTGGAATCATATTCAACGACTACAAATATTAACATAAAAAACAATTTTTTTTTATTTTTTTATAAACAACAACAAATGATCTATACCTATCACTATCATTGTTGGGGCAACAATTCTTGTTCATTATGTAAATGTAATGTAATGAGCAAGGGGAAGGTACATTTTTTCTAAAAACAAATGACTCATGCTAGAGCCCCATGCTTGTATGGACCATGTCAACATGTCATATTTGTGTGTTGTGTCTGGCCCATCACAAGGGACAATTAACCACAGCCCAGCATGGCAAGAGTCATGCCACAGACTGACACACCTACAATCTAGGCATGGCTCTGGATCGTGCCATACTAAGCCTAGCATGACTATTTCAGGTCGTGCGGCATGACGTGCCCAGGTTGCCCTGCACACTTGACACCTCTAACCAATACCTTCAAGAATATTTGTTGGTTGCAAGTGAGAATTTATTATTAAAATACATCCACATGAAAATGCAAATCACCTTATAGTAAAATTTGTAGCAAAAAAATTTACCCAAATATTTGATATAAATTATCACGACACTTACTTTCTAGTGACCAAAATGACATCGATATGAATATATTAGTTATACGTGAATAATATATTTCTTTTGGACGACCTTAAGGAAAAGATATATATAAAACAATCACTAAGAATTCGAGTATCATAATCAAATATAATTTGCAGATTACGAAAGGTATTGTATGGGCTAATACAATCACCAAAAGTCCAATTTATGAGATTTTCCCAGACGGTCACCCTCTTTAGGCTACACGTGTATATTATTATTATTATTTTTATCTTACCAAATAAGTTCTAATAACATCATGATTTGACTTATTATCTACGTGGATAACATTTTGATAATGGGACATGATGAGTTGGGGAACATCCAACTCAAGGAATAATCAAGCTTAATGTCAAAAAATATTCGAAGACTCTTATATTTTCTTGGGTATAAAAATAATTTATTTTACGACTAATATCATTTTGTCACAAAGAATATATGCAATTAATATTTTGGCAAATATTAATCTTTTGTGTTGTGCTCTAATAGATATATTTATTAATTCATGTGCCGACTTTACTCATAATCCAACCACTCTAACTGATTGTACTACTTATAGGAAAATCATATGGAAGGCTAATAATTTGGTTGTGATAAAACTAAATATAACAAATACAATCAGTATATCTAATCATATATTGAATTCTTCTTAACATATTTCACTTTGATACAATTCTTCACACATGGAGTTATGTTAAAAAGTCCCCTCGGCTCATGATCTCTTCCATTAAATATGAATACTTCCAGTTGACTAAGATCCAAATTCTAGTTGGATATCAGATTGCACAAAGAAGAAGCCTACAAAAAAATATTTTACTTTAATGGAGACAATCTTTCTTCCTAAAAATGTAAAAAGGATGGTACTTATTTCAAAATTAAGTACAAAAGAAAATTCAAAAAAAATAATAATTATTATTTATGTGAAACATCATTAATTATAATAATTAATGAATAAGATTAAGATATATGATTTTCTTTTTTAAAATTTACTAAAATTTTTTGACACAATAATTTGTATTTGCCAGTATACAAGAAAGCACAGATACGGCTCCCTATATATTCTCACATCTTATATTATACTTAGGTACAAATGCAACACTCATATTTTAGTATTGACTATTAAAATAAAAAAACATATATTTATAATATTATCATTCTATTTTTTTTATTGCTTAACTGCTTCTATAGATCTTATGGTTAAGGTTGATGGAGTAAAAAACTTACTTAAATATTATAAAATTAAATATAATAACTTTAGTGAGCCTCTTAATATGAAAATTGATATCATATTTAGAGATTATAACTTTTCAATTCAATTAACTAGGAATAAATAATTAGGTGATTTGTTAAATAGGTATAAGTAGAGGTGTCAAACGGGACGTGTCGGGCCAGCCCGGCCTATTTTTTTCAAGCCCAACCGTGCTTTCGTGCTGGGTCTAGCCCGGCATGGTTTTGTGAGGGTTCAGCCCGGCACGGGCCCGCGGTATGATCTGCCAGGTTCGGCCCGGTCTGGCTGAACCCTAAATTAAAAAAAAATTAGGATTTCGATGCCCCCGTAACCCTAATTTAAAAAAAAATTGATTTCGGCATGGTACCGTGCCAAAGAGCCACGGTACCATGCCGGGCCAAGCACGGCACGAGGCCCGGTTGGCCTCGGCACGGCACGAACCCAGGCACGAAAAATTTCCGTGCCGGGCCGGCCCAGGCACGACCGAATCGTGCCTCGTGCCAGGCCAGCCCGGCCCGGTTGACACCTCTAGGTATAAGTTATTGAAATATTTAGATATTTATTATTGCTTAATTTTAATTTAAAGTGATCTGAAGGATTTAAACATATTAAATTGATAAAAATTATATAACTTTTTTTTATGTTATTTAAAATAATACATAATCTATTAACCCTTCAATATCTAATATAGTAATTAAATATGTTTTTTATGATTGTGAATATCATTTAAAATAAAAGGATCAGACAACAACCAAATATTATTAAAATTTTATCATGTTTAAAGAATTGATAAAATATACGAATAAATTTTCAGGATAAAGCACAACACTACAACTAAACATGAATGTGGATGATAATTTACATAATAAACCTTAGAGTTACAAAAAACAAAACCAATCAAAATGAAAGATGATGATTCAAATTTTTAAATTTTTACTTTATGATTTTATCATTTATCATGTTTTCTACCATTTTTATTTTGAAAAATTATATTGTTATTGCCAAATTTTATTTTGCAAGTGTCATTAAAGTAAATGTTTATTATTTATATTATTATGTTTAGCTTACATTTAAATTTTCTAATGAATTTTAATTTAGATTCGAATTTTAAAATAAAGAATTTTTTAATATCTTTTAATCTATTTTTTTTGATATATAATTTCAAAGTTCATTTATAATGTGTATATGTATATACATAGAATATATAGTGTATATACACATTGTATATACATTATTCTCTATATACACGGTATATTTCTGTGTATATACAGTTATACACTATGTGTGTGTGTGTGTGTGCAGTGAGTATATAGTATATATACATAATATTTTATATATAATGTGCATATATGTATATACATTGTGTACATATGTATACACAGTATATTTCTATGTATATACAGTGTTTATACTTAGTGTATATAAAGATTGAATATACATAACGTTCTATATACATTGTGCATATGCATTATCAATATTACACACACACACACACGACAAGATAAAATTAATTATATTATTTCTATATATAGATACATATACAATACACATAACAATTAACACATATATTATATAATATACTACATTAATATTATAAATACATAGCATCTGCACATAGGCACAGCAATGCAGCATCACCATCAGCAAACTGCAGCTAAACACACACTGCCATCTACCAGTCTGCCACTGGTCAGTGGTCACTGCAGACTGCTCAATGGGCACTGGGCAGTGCCAAGTGTCAGTGACCACAGGAACAGGCCACCTGCCACCACAGGGCAGAGGGTCGGGGGTAAAACCACAGGTCACACCCCAGTCCACAGCCCACTGCTGATTGTCCACAGGAATCCAGGACCTGGTGTGGCCTGGACTCTGGACAGAACAGAAACCATGACTGGGGCCTGGATACGGCATGCCTGGTTCACCTAGTTCAAACCTAGGGTAGCTGTGGCTGAACTGAACCACACCCAGGCTAGCCTGGGCAAAGGGCGTGCCGGGACAAGCATGAACCATGCCTATGGGCCAGGTTGAGCCTGTATTCTTCCAGAATAACCAGACCCATTATGGAATGGCTCAGTAACCGTGCCAAGCACGGCATGATGGCCACCCAAAAAAGAGTCAAGTCAGCCCATCACTGCCCATTTGTCACCTCTACACATACAATATATGAAAAACATAATATATGTGTGTTTATGTACTACAAAAAAGATAATTGAAACACGCTTATATTACTGAAACTCTTCTACATAAATTATCTAAGTAAAAATAAATAATTAGAAACATTCTCAACAGACACTATTTCACAAGGAATACATGATAACCAACCTCTCAGCAAATAAAATATGCAAAAGAGATAAACATAGAATTATGATGATAAATCAATGTGTCCATACCAGAATTGTCAAGGGTGTTGATATGCATATTGATTCAACCTCCTCAACAAAAGAATTCCATGCAAAGGAAGCACATGAGAGTGCCCTCTCTTCAGCTTCTTCCACATCAAGGTTATTTAAAAAGGGATCATCGTTCTTGATAAAATCGTGGCATGTTTCTGCAGCCCATAAATCAATTCTGGGCATGAATATCAAGCAAGATTCCAAACCAGCACACTTCTCTGCCAGGGGAACTAACAACTGTCAGGGAAGGTAAAAATATGTCATTATGCACTGTTATATGAATAAATAAGGAGAAAAACTATAATATAATGCTTCATTTCCATTACAAGCAATTATTGCTTTAGACAAACCATAATACTTCCTCTTATACACATCATTATCATCAAAGCTGCAGAATGAACGGAAATAAATTCTTCAATAAAAAATATATTTAAAAACATACATAAAAGCCTCTTATATAGAGGACAAAATGATTAGAGCATCTCACAAATTGAGTGCTCTCGTCAAAGCATAAAGGAAAAAGTTAGAGCATCTCCAACGGACTAACCTATACCTATATAAAAAAATAGATAGCTAAATTTATGGAGACTGATTTTCCATAAAAGCATATTCCCGGTATAATTGGGATAGGCCAAATAAATTTTAGTTCTCCAAATAATACAATCATCACAACCACATAAATCCTCATGTAAATTTAGGCCAAACACATATTTCTTGATCATCTTCATCCAAGTTATGATTTTTATGAAACAGAATTTATGTCATATTCACAATCAAGCTTGTGTTGGTCATAGATATTTTTTTCTTCCGGTTTAAGATTGGCAAAGGAATCATCCACGAATAGCTTTATTGCTACATTGTTTTTATTTGTAGCTAAATTCCAAGTCTACCTCCACTTTCATCATCCAGATAAGTTCAGCATTCTAGCTTAAGTGAGGTGGAACATAACAGGCATGTTTTGACCATTTGATCTGGACTCATTTTCTTTGGTGTGCACATATAGTTATCCAAAGGTCGGTACTAGTCAAACACAACCTTTTTAATGCTAGTATCAGGTCATCATATTAGGCTGATCTAAAAAATAAGGTCTGGCATGGCATGCTGGCCTACTAGCCAACCCCTGTCGGGTATGTCGGGCTACGTTGGCATGGTATGACAAGTGACCAACCCGTGCATGGCTTGGGCACATGGCCCAATGGATGACTTATGATGTGACTAGATCATGCTAAAGGCCTATAGCTGATGATCTGCACAAGGAGAAACTTTCTTTTACAAAGAACATCTCTATCAAAACAAAAAACAGCTTCATTTGTACATGTGAATGCATATATTCATTCAATGAAAAAATCATCATAATAATATACGAACATTCAAAAATAGTTGATGTATAATCATTTCTCCAAGTTGGAGCCCTAATAGAGGCTGAAGAAGAGTAGAAAAAATTAAGAGATTTATATGGAACTTCTAAATCCTTATATGGTCTAGAATCCTTAAAAAATATAATCATCATAATAATCCTCATATGTCTCAAGATAATATAATGCAACTTACCAAATGCTACAAAAATCAGTATAAGTGTGGATAAGGGCATATTATGTATAAACGAGTTTATAATGGCCATATTATGTTGTCTATTTTTATTATCAATATATAATATTTATAACAAAAAATTCAATAATTATTATAGATGAATTATGAATATATCTAGTTTTAATATAAAAATACCTTCTATTTTAATTATATACTATATTTTTCAATTGCAAGTGTCTCATAAAAAATATCTAGAGCTCTTATTATACAAATGATTATTATAAAAAATAAATTAAAATCATTATCATCATTAATCAAACTTTATCCCAACTACTTGAAGATGATTGTATTTATTCTACTTTTCTAAAATACTGAAAAAAATACAATAAATTTTCAAAATCTATACCCATTATAAAATCATTTGACCATTTTCTTAACACGCATATTTATCCTAACGTAAAAAATAATACTTGGACATGTTGAATACATGCAACTTTAGTGTTGGGAACCCACCATCATATTTAAAATAAACTACACTCAACTTTCAGATTAAAACACCTTACATGCAGGACCCAAAGATGTCTCCCCACCACTAGACAAAACCAAATAATTCTGAAATTTACTTGCTTGTGATTTTTTGTCTCTCCTAATATATAAATGAGTTTACCGTAAAGTACTCCTAGCATGTAAATGAGTGTTCATACTTAGTTTATATTTTTTATATATGCACAATATATTATTTATTTTTATCAATATATAATATTTTTTTACAAAAATTAAGAACTATTAAATACTAAGTTGGCAAAAATGATATTTCATATACCCTCTATTTCGATTATATGCTATAATTTTCAATTATCAGTGCCTCATAAAAAATTTTTAGCGCTCATATTACACAAATTATTATTATAAGAAAATAATTAAAATAAATTTCAAAATTTATGCTCGCAATAATTTTATTTGACCATTTTCTTATCACACTTGTTTTTTCTCAAAGTAAAGAATAAAAGCTGGAAAAGTTGAGTATGTGGTAACTTGGGTGTTGGGAATCCACCATCAAATTTAAATTAAACTATGTTCAACTTGCATATTCAAATCACTTACATAGGACCCAAAGTCTCCCTCCCACTAGGCCAGACTAAGAAATTATGAAATTCAAATCACTCACAATTTTTTGTTTCTCCTAGCATATAAATGAATTTAAAGTAATGTACTTCTAGTATATAAATGAGCGTTCATGCATAGTTTACATTTTTTTATATATAGACATTATATTATCTATTTTTATTATTAATATATGATATTTTTTAAATTTAAAATTTAATAATTATGATAGACTAGTTTCGCAAAAATAATATCATATAACCTCAGTTTCAATTATATACTATGTTCTTCGATTTCATGTGCCTCATAAAAATTATTTAGTGCTCATATTGTCGAATAATTATTATAAGAAAATAATAATATCATTTGACCATTTTCTTTACGCATATTTTTCTCAAAGTGAAGAATAACATATGGATAGGTTGAGTATGTAGTAACCTTAGGATTGGGAGCCCACCATTAAATTTAAAATAAACTAAATTCAACATGTAGATTCAAACCCCTTGCATGCAGACTCAAAGATGTCACCTCATCACTAGGCCAAACCAAGTATTTAAGAAATTTAATCACAAATGATTTTTTGTTTCTCCATTATCTATTTTTCTAGTTGTAAAAGCTCATGGTGATAAAAATGAAAATTCATTTACCTTCCGTGCTGCATTACCTCGGTGGCAGGGAGACCTAGAAAGTCTCCCGAGGGTTGGAGGTTTGAATCCGCCCCCGCCCCCATCCCCCACCCTTGGCAAAGAAAAAAATGGCATTCCAATGTAAAAATTGAACGCAGGAAGCCAATGAGAATCATATGTAGCTGAACACCACAAATTACATGGAACACCAACAGGCACAAACGCAAAGCAAAACCTGCTATGAATTGATAGTTAACTATGAAGAGAACAGCTAGAAATCAACGTACTCAGTATCTGGGTCACCCCTAGCACCATATCACCATGGCCTTCTAGGGATATGGTAGCCAGATCAATCTTCTGAACTTCTACAATCCCAACAAAACAGTGGAGTATACAAGAAGCAAGATGCCTCTGGCCAAACCTGGGCTTTCCAGATATCAGTGCGCAAAAACAAGACTTCTTTTTTGGTGCATCATCATGTTGACTTTCAAATCGGACACAGCCATCACCAGCATCAAAAACTCCGACACAGCTATCCCCATCAGTGAATATGCCAAACGCAGAAAAGCCTTTCTGTATTTTTCGAGCAATATCCACTTCCTTAAGCAAATCATCAACATGACACCACCAGTTATCCGTGGGCGAGTTTTTCTCTTCCAAACAAGCAGATACTGTGCTTTTGACAAATGTGGCTGCTTTACAAATTAAGGGAGGCAACCAGAGGCATTCATCACGATAAAGAGAAACAAGCAAGGTAGACAATGGAGACAATAAACAAGGAATGAGATGGGTGGGAAGAGGAGAGGATGCTGAGTCATAAACAATTGTCCCTGCTTCCCGACGACTACATGGAAGTGGGATGCACGTCAAAGCCTCCTGCCAATCCTTCTCCTCCACCACAAAAGATGGAAGAGGAATCCGTTTCATGCTAGAATATTTTTTGCAAGCAGCAGATAAGATTTCTGGAAGAGGAAAGTTCCTCTTCAAAGCGATCACAGCTGCTTGGGCACAAAGAACCTGCAGATCAGCCCCAGCAAACCCTATGGTTTTTCTTGCAACCCATTGTTGCATAGATCCTGCAATGGGTTTGGGCCACCTTCCCGTGTGGAGCGAGAGAATGGCAGCCCGGTCCTCAAAAGATGGCAGAGGGAAGTAAAGCTCCCTATCAAATCTCCCAGGCCTCCGCAATGCAGGATCAACTGCATCTGGACGATTTGTCGCGCCGATCACCACCACTGATCCACGGCATTTCAACCCATCCATAAGAGCAAGCAACGTGGAGACAACTGAGCAATGGGTTTGATCTTGTTGCATTGCACGGGATGGTGCTAAGCCATCAATCTCATCAAAAAAGATTATAGAAGGTTGGCACCTTTCCGCTACCTGAAACAAGAGCCTCAGCTGCCGCTCAGCATCACCCACATACTTCCCCAAGCAATCAGCACCTTTCCTTGCAAAATATGCGATTCGTTTATCCCCACCAGCACACGAACCAATCAAGGCCCTCACAGCGAGAGTTTTTCCTGTTCCTGGATATCCATGCAGAAGAACACCCCTAGGAGGAGCAATCCCTAGGTTGGTAAAAAAATCAGCATATAGCAAGGGTAAAATAACCACTTCTTTCAAACATTGTATCACATCCTTAAGCCCAGCAACAGACTCCCAACCTGGGAACAATTTTTTACCCTCTGATTCTGATCCGCCAATGTACACAGGTGTGATTCGCATAAAATCTCGTTGAAGCCTCTTATTTTCACGTTTCAAAAATTCTTCATCCTCGCCGCAGTTCTCTAGCCATTTCTCTTCGGCTTCAACATCCTTCCGCCATGCATCACTTGACTGTTTTCGCATTGCCAACCTCATTTTCTTAGTTTTCAATTTCTTTATCCACATTAAATGTTGAAACCCATTAGGGTGGAAGAAGTGCCTATGATCTGTGCAAGCTATGAGAAATTTTTGATGGTCAAAGATGCATCCAGTAACACGGGCACAAGGCTGTCAAACAAAGAAAACACAAAAAAGAAATAATTGATATGTAACACCAACTGATTGTTTAAGAGAACACAAGCCACATAAACATAAGAAGTATATGTGTGATAAGTTCAAATAACCAACCAAGTGATAAGTTTTTGGGCAGTGATCAACTCTACATCCAATAGTTGCCCCAGACCTTCCACAGCGGTCACATTTCAGTGCCTTTCCTCTAGAGAGTGCTGCCCTCACATTTTTCAAAGAACCCACACCAGCAAAATAAACCTAAAAACAATATAGTTATCAAACCAGAAATAAATTATCAAACCAGAATTGTTCGACAAAATATGCTGATCACTAAAGTAGCTTGGACTCCAGTATTTTCAGAAATGACATCTTTAACAATCTTATATCATTGGAGAATGAAACACTTCCAACTTCAGAATTTTCCTCCAGCAATAACTAATGTAGGCTCAGGAACACGAAATGCCATCTTCAGTATTGTATTCAAATTGATAGAATTAATACAACAAAAAACAACACCAATGAAAAACTTAATCAAAAATAAAAATATAAGGTATGTCCTTATATAACAATCACACCGAATTGGGGCAACCCACAAGTAGAGTGTTCTCATCAATAATAAAACATGAAAAAAAAAAATAAGCTAAATTTACAAATTTTTTTATCAAGCTGATACGCAAACTCTTAGAACATCAAACTTATAAAATAAAATTAAATCGAGACATTTTTAATACTTGCATGAATTACTATCTGATTTATTATACGAACATAAGTTGTAGCAATAGTCTAATCATAAATTTTGTTCCTTTGAAAGAAACAATTCACTCCATATGATTCATCCACTCATAAAATACTAAATTATAGACAATATATTTCATTACCACGGGTAATTATCACCGTAAGAATAATAAAAGAAAAAAATGAATATTTGATTTTCTCGAAGACATATGAATCTAATATATATCATAAGTAGTTATCATCATTATCATGAACTCAATATTTATATTAGATCTAAAAATAATTATTTGTCTCTTATTTTTATCAGACAAGATTATCTCTCTCCCTCCATCTCTCTCTCTCTCTCTCTCTCTCTCTCTCTATATATATATATATATATTGATAATCAACCATATCTCAGTACATGCAAATAATCAACTCGGATATGAATATTTAGTTGGGTATAAGTGTTCATGGTTGCAAAAAGGGGTATCAAATCCAAAAACTTTTTCATATATCTCAGCATACAAAGAGTTAGATCTATGTGAACTTGTAATAGAAAATCTAAGAAATTCATTATACAGACTATGTAAACCCTATCTGATCATATGATAATCAAATAATTAATATTTACTATAATTCTCAAATCAACGGTAGAATCAATTGGAATAATATTTGACAAGAAATTTAAATATATATCAATCAAAATATTTGTTAAAATACAACCCAAAAATTCAATTTTTATAAGAATATCAGTCACACATATTTTCTATGAAAACACAATTTATATCCTAGAGTGCACAACTTTTATTCTAAGAAAATATTTGAGTCTCACAATATCATTCATCTAAAATTATGATTAAAAATACTTATTATATTGAGTAATTATTAACTTATTATCTCTTATAATAAAAATATCATCAACATATATAATAAGCAATATTATTCTACCATCAGAGCTTCTCTGAAAAAATAATGAAAATTCTATATCACACCTGTACAAACCAAAAGACGTAACTATTTATGAAAATTTTACAAATCAAACTCTCAATAACAACTCGAGATCATACCATGTCTTCAATAATCTACAAAAAAAATTTATTCACGTCCAAATGGCATATCCTCCAAAAGTTAGATACTACCAATAAAATAAAAAATTACATGAAAATCATTTTGACCAATTAAAAGAAAGTATATTGACAATCGACCTCAAGCTTCTATGGTAACTCTCTCATAATAATTCTTGCATTAGGGCAATCTATTTTCCCATCTAGAGTGTTTTCATAGTGAATGCCCACATAAAACTAATTACATACCTTTTCAAAAATCAAGGTACTAACTCTTAAGTCTTATTGGAGTGGAAGCCATATATCTCATCTAATAATATATGACATTACCATGAGTGAGATAATGTCTCAAAAAAATAAAAAAATGTGTATAATAATACTTATAAAATATAATGCAAAATATAACTCTTTTATTTTTTCTAGAGGATGGTCAAAAGATTGAGATAAGAGAAATTAGTTACAAAATCATCTAACTTCTTGGTAGATTTTCCTTTGCTCTAAACAAGCTACGTATGTCATTTTTTCCTAGTATTAACTCTAAATCCTTGTAAGTCAAATCTTGTAATATTTGGCTCATTATGAGTCGAAACTAAAATAACCTTATGGCATGTATCAAGTTTTGTGACGTTTTTACCATACTAAAATTTATCATTTGTGATACGGTCCCAAAAACTCAATGAGCGATTAATTTTTGTCCAATAAAATTTCATAAATATATGAGTCATATAAATAATAAAGTAAACATAAAATGAAATATCAATCCCACTAAAATTATATAGACAGACTGACTAACAAATAATGAAATAATTATTATCCAAGTTGAATAGATAAATTTAGATTTTTGAAAAGATACTTAAACTTTAAAATTAGCTCATTTCCTTGTATATGATGATATTTCTTTAATATTTTAATAATATTATATTCTTTTGTCTAATGAATGATAGATTAGTGTGCAAATATCTCAGTGTTCTATTGATATACAATGTATGTGTCATCCTTGAACTGTCACTACTAAGGATAATTCTCGTATAATTATGTCAAAGGTATTTCACCATCGAAATCACATTTTTTTTATTCATGGATTATACATATATATCTACTTCTTTTAAACAATGAGTCAATTGCCCTTGGCAACTACTTGAAGTATATTTTTTTTATTCTATGAACTTTAACATCTTAAAGAAGCAAAATAATATGATAGTAAATATATTTATATTTTTGGCTTCATAAACATAATACTCATAATAATTAACATAAATCTTCCCACAAATCTTACCTATAAAAACATACAAAAAAAATAACACATAGGACTATCACCACCATGTCAGATCTCCACTTGTGTGTCAATTGATATACATATAACTATTCACTTGGCAACATATAACTCTCACATTATGGTAAATCCTCTAGTTTAGATATTCTAATTAAATCTCACATCATTTAAAAGTTAATTATTTTAAAATATGCACAATAAATTAATCATAAATATATCAGTGTTTTTAATTTTATAACATCATACTCACAACAATTTAATTTACCTCAATCTTGAATTTTCACACAATGATTTATCTTACATATTAAGATTATAAGAGTTATCACATCTTCCTTATCATACCACATTAGTATATCCCGTGACTTATCTATCATTATCAATCACGACAAACCACATAAAGTTAGAATACAATAAAACCCTAAATTTAATTCTAATTAATATCCATATCCATCAAGATCTAAACCATAACATTACCATAAGCATAAACATTATGTCACATTAATATATCACAAGTACATAAAACCAAATCCACATCTTAATTTAGTCTGATATTAAAAAAAATTACCCAAAATATTTGAAATATCATCTCGTTGAATCAAAAGTTTACAATGATAATCTTAAAAAAGATCTAAATCTCAAAACCTTATCTCAAATAATTATTATTCGCGTTTGCCTTAAATTTGGCCCTAATTAGAGTTTGTGTACTCTTGGATCCAAATGCAATTTCACCTATCTCCCTCTTTTTTAAAATCTTCTAAGTATCAATTTTATACTTTAAAGTTTCATACAATTTTTTAACCTAAAAGTCATAAAAATAGCTTAAGATCACAGCTTTATTGTCTCGTTGAATCTTCTCTAAAGTAAAAAAATCATGGTGACAAAGATTATCATAATTCAAGTAACTCCCCTATAGAACACAAGCTCACGATGACTAGAATGTCGCTGCTGAGACAATTTTTCTCTTGAACACAAGTCACAATGGTAAGAATGGAAGTGACTTGTGCATTTATCTCTAGAGCACAAAATTGAGATACTAAAAATGATTACGACTTTAATATTTTTTCTCTATAATACAAAGTCATAATGTCAAAAAATATTATAACTAGAGTAAATACTCTCTAAAACACAAAGTCATGACAGAAAATATTATTACAAATAATTTTAGATAATATTTTGGCATTTTACCAATTAAATCATGATACTGAAAAATATCACAATTTCTTGTACTAGTAAGATATTTGATTGTTACTACGTGAAAATAAGATAATAATCATCATTGTATTTTAAATATGGTGCATTCATGACTCCAAGAAAAAATCACATTCATAGAAATAATATTACACGATAAAAAGATTATGTCAAATTGATAGTAAAATCATGACATACAAAAATTATCACTATTGAATTTTATAAAATAACGACCAAGAAAGAATATTGCAACTACTCAATAAGTTTGTAAAAAGTGTCATCAATTCATGATATGTGAAATATTATGACTCTCCATTATTTTTCTCACATCTAAGTCATTTCTTCACTAAATCTACTAATTTTACCTAAAATATATTCGTTTTCACAAATATTCATCAAATTCCCTCAAAATAATTATTTAATAAAACTTAAACATTTAAAGCTCTAATACATACAAAAACGTCAATAATTACATACAAAATAACTCAAAAAAGTTGGCACATAGAGTGTCAAACACCAATTCAAATATAAGCGATGGGTGACTCAATATCCTAAGTAGAGGATCGGGTGAAACTAAATAATTTCACTTGATCAACAAATTAATCTCTCCAAAATAAAATCTGATAGGAAAGAAAAAAATATTCATAACACTTTATAAAAAAATAAAAATATGATTTGATTATAATATTAGAATGTTGAGATATAATAATATTTTATAATATATTTCTTATCAATTTTCATATTTTTTGAGCATAGAATGATTTATTAAATATAATGTGTTACCACTCTAAAAAAAAATAAAATTATTATAAGAAAGAAAAAAACTAATATTTAGTTAAGACATCCAAGAAATTTCTGCTACATTAGAGTATTTAAAGATATTTTTTGAAAAAAAAAATATTATTAACCACTAACTTCCTAATAAACTAAATATCATATTTTGTCCTCTCAAACCATATCTCATATTAACTTTTAAATTAAGAAAAATACTTTTTTTTTATATTTCGTTCAAAATTTTTAAGGATAATTGTTTTATTCAGAATCTCTCTTCAAGAATAACGAAGATTACTACTAGTACCATTAAGTACGTATTCTTTGCATATTTTAGTATTTAAAAAGAAGATATATGCTACCCATCAGAGATCATGAAAATTATTACTAATATAAATACAACAATTTTTGAGGACAAGTCATTCTAGGATTCAATCCAATAGAACACATCTTTGGACTACAAAGTGAGGGTCATTTTCTTTTTCTATTGTTACTCATCACAAAGTAATAACCAATCATGCTCTTGCTCATACTCATGCATATTATATTATTAGCACGACAAATTTTGAGTAGAAAAACTCATCTTCTTGTCAATAATAAGATTTCTTATGGAGATAGCGAAACTCATCTTCCTTTTCTACTATTTGTGTACCAACAAGAGCAACGCAGTATGAGTATCTCACTAGACACAAAATGTGAGTCATATAAATGAAAAATAAAGGTTGAGAGACTTGATGGTCTCAACATATAATATATATATTAGATGAATACATTCACACCCTTTCCTCACAAGTCTCTTACATTGTCAGCTGACCCAATTCAAAGAGTGACTTCAAACTTTTGATTTCTCTATGTTAGAAATAAAAATATATAATATGTCCCATACCCATTATTACTAATACCCACTTTAGGATGAATTATAATCCACCGAGAAATTTACACACTTATAATATTTATAATTATGATACATATTTATTTCTATGATCAGCATGATCACTATTAGGTTGTTTTTTATTGTTGTCTTATAATTGTTCATACAATAGTCCTGAAATAATCTCCTAGAATATGGTTTAGCAATATATATTCAATACTCACTACTTTTAAACTTAAGATATGCATGTTAGAATATTCTTATTTTTATCAATATGGATCATAAGAATAGTATATGACATTAATGATGTACATAAATAATATTATGGTTACATAAGGTGATTAGATGAATTAAATATATGTCAACTAATATTATCCTTACAAACCAAAGTATAGACAAAAGATTTGAGATGTCTCAGAAATTTCCTAGAGATTGCATTTGGATATTCAGGTAGAGGTGTCCATCGAGTCAGGCAGCTTGAGCCCTACCCTCGACATGGCCTAAAAAGTTGTGTCAAACAGGGCAAGGTATAGGCAGTATTTGTGCCTACCTATGCAGGTCAGCCCACGGCACAGGCTGGTGCGTTAGGCATAATCAGCACAATAGGCATGCTACATGAACTACAAATGACTATTTATGCTGGATTTTAAAAAAATAAGAGTGTCTAACCCACGTACCTGTTTAAAAGATATAATCTTAAATGGGACGAATGACACGCAAGTGCCCCATTAAAAAAAATGATCATTGTCTTTGCAATGGCTATCTTCTAATAAGATTGCCAACAAGATAGTAACGCACCACGCACATCTTTGTCTTATCGAGTAAAGTAATATAACATTAGCAAAAAAATAAAATAAAATATATATATATATATATATATATATATATCAACCATTGGATTTCATTCCAATAAATTTGAGCAGAAATCCAATAATTATTGAATTTATGCCCAAACAACTTAACAAAAAATAAAAAAATATATATATTATTTTAATTATAAAAATTATCTATACATAAAAAGTTAATATTTATGATTTTTATACTCAAATTATAATCTACTTTATTTGATTCTCTCTATTTCTCAGCTATATGCTCTTTGTTCTCTGAAATTTTCTAAGTTGCAACTATAATACTCTATTAATATTTATTATATTTCTTTTAATATTTATTGTAATCTTGTATAAAAATTAAAATATAATAGTATAAATTAATATTTGAGAGGGAGCCTTGTGGTTGCGGACTTGCATCAAAACCATGTACTTGTTTAAATAATAGTATATTAAATGGGGAGCATAACATGCATTTATGTTACTCTTCTTCTAACAAGATAGCCGACATGACGGCGACGCATCATACACATCGTTGTCCTGCCAAATAAAGTAATATAATACAAGCAAAAAAAAAAAAAAATTTATACATCAATCATTGGATTTCATTCAAATGTCTGTGGGAAAAAATCCAACACAATTGGTTGATTTCAGCCCAAACAAATTTAATAAAAAATACAAAATATACATATTATTTTAATTATAAAAATTATCTATACATTAAAGTTAATGTTTATAATATGTTAAAAAACTCAAAATATAATCTACTTTCTATGATTCTCTCTATTTCTTAGCTCCATGCTTTCTGTTCTTGAAAATTTTTTAAGTTGTGATTGTGATATTGTATTAATATTTATTATATTTTTTTAATATTTAGTTTAATCTTGTATAAAAATTAACATAATAGTATACATTAATATTTAAGGACAAGCATTGCAATTGCAAACTTATAGTTTATCAGCTTAAAATTTGAGTTTCGGTCAGAATCTTTACAAATTACACATATTTTTTAACTTTTTTGCTACATAATTTAAATTAAAAAAAAAAAACAAATCTCTCCCTTTTAAAAAATTAATAAAATTTTTAAAAATATAAAATACTAGTAAATATTATGAAAATTAGATAGATATAATCATTTATTTAGACAATGAAACCCGACCAAAATATCTGAAACTAAATTATCTCCTAGTAATAAGTTGGTCTCAACCCAGAAACCTTAAAAACCTAAGAATAAATAAATATCCTTAGTATGAACTCGTTAAATCCCTAGCAAACTCAACTAAGTAGAGAGATCCTTGAATTTAGATCTAATTCATATTTAATGACCATAAAGGTATCAAACTGATCATAGTGCAAGAATAGCCTGCATAGTGTAAGGTCGTGCCAGACCATCCCTGTCGGAAGTCTATTGATTGAAAACATAATGAATGACCAACTTATGTGGCCGACCAATTGCAATCAGCCACATAAGCAAAATTTACTTTACGTGACCAAATTTTTTATAAAAAATAACCCACCTCATCGGGTGATTAGCCAACATAACTTGACCCGTGACCCATAGCTAATCTCAAGTCCCTGGGCTGATTGACCATGCCGCCAAGCAAGAAACACAAGTTGTGTCTGGCACAGCACGGCACAAATCATGCTACAAAACGACATGATCTAGGACAAGGCACGGTTTTGGATTGTGTCATACTAGGCCAAGCACAGCTGAACCAACCGTGTTGAGTCGGGCCAGGCATAGCTGAACTTGAACCCTATCGTGCCATAAGCCATGACCAGGCCATCAGTCCAGCTGACACCTCTAAATAACCCCCTTCTTTACAACTATGAATTTACAAAAGAATATATGACTAGATACATTGCTAGCATGGATATTTCACTTAGATTTTCAAAAGAACCAAAGCTAATTCATTTATACAGAAATAGTTCTAGCATATCTTTCATGTGATCCCTAGAATTACATATAAAAATGATGTAATAAAAATTATAAAATAAAAAATAGTCAGTCATTAACAAATTTAAATTACAAAGTAAAATAGTCTCAGTGACATTCAACATTTAGACTATTGTACTTCACAAAATAAATACTTGAGAGCTAAAAATAATAATTTTGTTGATATTATAGGCGACCAAAATCTATTTTATTTTATGATTGTTTTGTTAATTTTTTAAGATAATTTTCAAAATTGCAAGTGACCACAGTAAAGGAATAATAAATATTTGAATATATTTTTTCAGAAAATACATTGAAAAAACATTATGATATCTCATTCAAGGCTAAAGGATTGTTGGTTCTCCATCAATGACTTTTAAACCTCATTCTCCTCATGTTTAGTTAGATACTCATGAAATGTACTTTGATCTTTCAATTAATGATCTTGCCTATAAGTAACAAACACCTTAGAAATTCAAGATAATGAAAATAAATTGTGATTAACTTCTTAAAAAACTTTTTCAAACTAACAAATAATCATGTTGCGATCAAGTTTATACTAATCGTCAGAGCCAAAATCTAAACTCATTTTCTAGGAAACATATCATTTCTTGATCGGCTACTTGAGCAACTATGGATCTGGTCTCATTTTTCATAAAATATATCACTTCTTGAAAGGCTACTTGAGCGGCTTTTGACTTGAGAGGTTTTTTTAGCCATGAAAATTTACTTTCATTACTAAATATATAGCTCATACTATCATCACCAATTATCAACTAAGATCTCATGAAATCTTTCATCCTCATGATAATTTTGTCATAAATAAGTATTTGTCGAGATTCTTTATGAATATAAAAATAGAGATGTCAAACGGCTTCAGCAAAGCCAGCTCGACACAGCCCACTAGCTGGACTTTTAAGTGTTTCGGCCCGAGTCGTGCCTGGAGTGGCCAGATCTAGCCGTTCAGGCTGGATTTGGGGCGAGATTTGGCTTTTTGGACAGGATTTGGGCCGTTTGAAAAAATGTTAATCTCAAATTTAAAATTATTAAGAAAATTAATTTTTGATTATATAATACTTAAATTAAAATCATTAATTAATTATTTAATTTTTAATTTATTAAATTAATAAAACATAAATATTAAACAACTAAAATCTAAAAACTAACAAGTATCTGAGTCAATAACAATAACAATGTCTGAATTAATAAAACTAAAACATAAATACAATTCAATGCAAATCACAAAAACATAACTATATTAATCAAGCATCAAATTAAAATTAAAAAAAAATTAACAAAGATAATTCAAAAATGATAAATGATAATGATACATATTATCAGCATATGATCAATGATGATATCAATATCAGTGTATCAATAGCTGTAGATCATAGACAATAAAGTAGGCTCTAGCGCTTAGCTCAATCATCAATGGGCTCAATCTCACTTTAGTCATCAATCATCATTAATATCTCACAAATCATCATCAGCAATCAGCTCATCTACTTTTACTACAGTCTCAGGCTCTCAGCACAATCTTGGATTCTCAAGCTCGAATCCTCCATATCCTTTATACATGCTAACGTTTCAATAATATTTAGGCATAATCTGGATCTCCTATTTGAAATCATATTCATCACAACAACAAAAACAAACTATGATGTACGCTCGACACCGGAGAAATCAATAAATCTCTTGTCATATTAGATAGCACAAGATAGGTGGACTTATATAATTTCTACCACTGTAAAATATCAAGATTTTTATTATCAAAATGTGATAGGATTGAGTAGTAATCAATATCTAAGTATCAAGACAACTTGCTCCTATTCGACATTCCACCCTGTCATTTTCCTTTCGGTAACTGAATGAAAAAATTATCATCTCGGAATATAATATCCATGTCCGTACTCGGAGTCTCACTATTACTACAAGTATACCTAACATCGTATTATGTAAATAGCTTAGTCAATTTCTCGTAAATGAACCATTCGAATTAATTATCTTGGTTCATGCACGAGAATATATATGTCAAAATATTCTATATCCCTTCCACCTTAATCCTAAGGTCCATGTAGGCATGCAGATAATAAAGAGATGAAATAATGAACTAATACTTTAAGTACTTGGTTTCCATCTCTACAACTATATCGCTAAGTGTCGTATCATCTCTACTAATATTACACATGCACTTAAATGCAATACAAGTCATGAGAATATAAATTGGCAAACACATGTTTGTCGTGTCATAAAAATTTTTAGAAATTTCATAAATAAAATTCGTGTAGCTCATTCAGTATCGTCAATAATAAGTTCGTCACACTTACTATTGACATAGTCATATATCACATGTCCGTATCTAATATATTACTCCAACATAATGTATGTGTAATTCCAGCAGTGTCTCATATTCGATTGAAATTTCTTCTTTAGACCCGTATACAAATAGAGAGTACCGATTCTATTGTCTGTGAGTCGTAGAAAGAAATTTTAGTGAGTTATGTATATTTTTTAACATGGATGAAATAACTTTTATCCCCGCTTGTACAATGAGATTAATGACGCGACACATGCATCTAACAGAAAAAATCTCTCCTAGTGATCTCTCTAATTTTAGTGAGTCCTAACAAACATATTAATGAATACTCTATTATTAGATGTATTATCGAATATGATACTTTATATTTTATTTTAAATATTATATTCTCTATAGATTTTTATCATACACTCATAAATGACTGAGCTATAATAAGAATGAAGAATCTATGAGGGTCATAATATTTTTTTTATTTAGTATCCATTTAAAATCTACATAGAGATCGATAAGACATGCATAAGATGTATCGTCGTGACTAATCTAAATATCGGACATCACGAACACTACTCCACTATAATGCATAAATTCATTAATTATTATTATTATTTCTATGTTATAATAATTTAGTATATCAATCCTAGATATAAACCTAGGAATTCTATGATATGCGGGCTGAAAATAAGTCTGCAAGATGCTAACTACCCTTTGATCCTCCAAAAACTTAATTGGGAGACCCATCATAATGATCAATTTGGTTATGTCTTCCCTCTCTAACTCATTATAATATATGAATGAGATCAACATTGAGACTGAACTGAATTCAACCTCAAAGAACTCACCGTTTAGTTGGATTTGCCTATGAACTATTACACCATGTTTTTTAGTGTATTATTTGGTATTCCTCTTAAGGTGTCCAATCTCACACGAACTCTTACAACTTAAAACTTTTTTACCATATTTTTATTGTGCCAATTCTTCTTCGGCACCTCTAATATTTTTTGTTGTACTATATTAAAGTGAGTCCAAACTAGCGATGCCAAACGAATCATGACGAGCCAGCCCGACATGGTTTTAGGGTTGCCCAACCATGCTACTATGCTAGGCCAAGCACGACATGGTTACTATACCATGTCGTGCATGGCCCGACATGGTTTCATCAGACCAGGCCCGACACGACCCACCGGCACGACTAGTTTTTTACCATGCTAGATCATGCCAGTACTGATCGGTTTAAAAAAAAGAAAAAAAATTATTTTTTTGTTTATAATATTTATGTAATTATAAAATATAAATTAGATAATGTTTAAAAATATTTAAATTGTAAATATTTGAATTGTTATAAAATTTTTTTTTTATGTTATTAGTTTTAATTATGTATTAATTAGATTAATAGATTATGATTTTATAGAATTAAATTTTAGAATTTTTAATGAAATTTTTAAACATAAAAATAAAATAAACATAAATTTTTTTTAACAAAAATGACAAAGTCATAAAGCCAAACGCCCTAACCAAAGCAAATATAATATAAATAAAAATAAGTACAAAACATTGAAATCAAAAATCAGAATAAAGCATAAGCATAACTGTAACATAAGTGTTACTGTCAACATGTCACAATCCCGCAATCATCAACCGTCGGGCATCAATTGACAACCTCGTCAATAGTCCATCGGCGTATCATTATCATTCTCAACCTCAATATCAAAATCATTATCATATGGATCATCATCAGCAATCAACTCTTCCACTTTCGCTACAGTCCCTATCCCAGCATGATCCTAGGTGCTAAATCTCGAATCATCTCAATCCTTCATCCATGCTAAAGCCTCAATAAAATTTGGACATAATCTCAATCTCCTATTCGAAATCACATTCACTGTAACAGAAAAGGCAGACTCTGATACTATGCTCAACACCAAAGAAATCAGTAGATCTTGAGTCATCTTAGATAGCACAGGAAAGGTGGACTCGTATGATTTCCACCACTGTAATATATCAAGATTCTTAGTATCAAAATGTGATAGGATTGAGCAGTAATCAATATCAAATTATCAAGAAAGATCACTCCTATTCGACGGTTCACCCCGTTGTTTCTCCCTTGCTAACTAAATAGAAAAATCGTCATTTCCAAATATAATATTCATGTCCATACTCACAGTCTCACTACTACGACCATCATATCTAGTATCATAGTATGTGAAAAGGTTAGTTAATTTCTCGTGAATGAACCCTTCAGATGGGTCTTCCAGGTTCATGCACAAGAAAATATAAGTCAATATTATCTATCCCTTCCACCTAAACCATAGGATTCATGCATGCAGTGAGATAATAAAGAGATCGAATAGTGGAGCAGTACTTTAAGTACTTGATTTCTATCTCTGCAACCATATGGCTAAGTGTGGGGTCAGCTCGATACTTCCTAAACATGCTACTAATGTTGTATATACACTTGAGTACAATGAAAGTCGTGAGAGTATAAACCGACGAATACATGTTCGTCGTGTCATAAAAAATCTTCAGGAATTTCATAAATTAAAATCCTGTAGTCCAGTCAATATCGTTAATAACAAGTTTGTCACTCTTACTATTGACGTAGTTAAATATCATGTGTTCGTATCCAACATATGACTCCAACATCAAGTACGTGTAATTTTAATGGTATCTCACATCTGATTAGAATTTCTTCTTCTTGAGATTCACGGACAAACAAAGACTACTGAACTCCTATTGTCTGCGAGAAGTGCGAATATATTTTAGTGAGACGTGCGAATATATTTCTTCATCCTCACTTGTACAATCAAGTTAATCATGTGACACATATATCTGACATTAAAAATCTCTCCTAATAATGTCTCTAATATTCATAACAAAAATGTTAATGTTACTCCATTATTAGAAACATTATCGAATGTAATACTAACAATTTTATTTTGAATTTTATATTCTCTAAATATCTTTATCATGGACTCAAAAATAGTCGAGTCATCATGAGAATGAAGAATCTCAGAGAATCCAAAATTTTTTTTATTTATAGTCCATTTAGAATCTACATGATAGGTGGTGAGACATGCATAAGATAAATCATCGTGACTAGTCCAGATATTAGACATTACGGACACCACTCCACTAAATATCATAAATTCATTAATTATTATTTAATTTTCTAACTTATAAGATTTTAATATGTTGTTCCTAGATGTGGACCTAAGAATCCTACAATAAGCAGGCTGAAAATATCTCTGCATAATGCTCACTACCCTTAGATTTTCTAAATATCTGATTAGAAGACCCATCAAGATGATAAGTATGATCATGCAAATTCTACCCAACTCGCTGCGGTATATGAAAGGGATAAACTTTGAGAATGAATTAGATTTAGCCTGAAAAAATACACTGATAAGTTAGGTTTGCCTAGGATCTAATATACCATATTTTTTGGTATATATTTCGGCATGTCTCTTAAGGTGCTCAGTCTCAAACGCACTCTTACAAGTAAAAATTTTCTAACAATATTTGCACAGTGTCTTTTCTTCTTTCTCACCCCTAATTTTTTTTTGTAAATTTATATTAAAATGAGTTTAAATTACAGAAATCCTCCAAGTTTTTCATTTTTTAGATATTTGAATTGAGACGACCGAAGAAAAAAAAATTTCAGTAGCCTCGAACTTTTATATAAGATTTTTATTTTCTAAATTTAAATTAATTTCATTAGTATTTATTATTTTTTTTTAGTTTTTTTGACAATATGATAGATTAAAAAGTAGAGAGAGAGAAAAAAGCAAAAGACTAATTATTTTTAAATATTATGTTAAGACTTAAGAATTTAGTTAACTAATAAAAAAAATAAAAATACCCATAAAACAGTGTAAAGATAATGCACATGCAACAAAATTCCAACTTCAAAAGCCAAGCCCAAGTTACGAGCCCAGAAAAACTGAGCCAAAATCCCGAAAAAGAATTTTAGGAAAGAGATTTAAGAGTGTGTGAGAATTTATATTTTTGAAAAACATTAAAATTAGAGAGAGGGGAGAAGATTTTTATGGAATAAAATTAAGAAATTTTTTTTTTAAAAAGTATTTTTTTTATTTTATTGATTTTTTTTGGGGTAGAATTATGTGGGTCATCAGATTATGCCTCATAACCATTGGAGGCGAAATCAAACGGCTAAAATTCAAAAATTTTAATTTTTTTATTTTTTTTAAAATTTTAAACCGTTGGAGATTGGGGCCAACCGAGGGTGGAATTGGACCAGAGCCCGAGCAGTTTCCAGAATCATCGGGCTCAGCTTCTGCCGCTGGGGTGGTTTCTCAGCTCATGCTGAGGTACCATGCTAACGAGCCACGATACTGTGCTGAGCCAGGCACAACACAAGGCACAGTTGGCCTCGGCAAGGTACAGTTCATGCCATGGAGAGGCATGGCACGGGCACGGACACTAAAAATTCCCATGCCGTGTCGAGCCAGACAGAGCCGAATCGTGCCGTGCCTGTTGCCAGGCTGGCCCGACCCGGCCCAGTTGACACCTCTAGTCCAAACAATTAGTATTCTTCTAGTTTTTAAATTTTTAGATATTTGGGTAAAGACAACCGAAGAAACCAAAATTTCGTCAGCCTCAAACCTTTCCATAGGATTTTCGTTATCTATATTATAATTTTTTATGTTTACATTTAAATTAATTTTGTTATCATAATTTAAATTAATATTTGTCATTTTAAATTTTTATTTATTTTTTAATTATAGTGTATTTAAAATTTTTAAAATAATATATTAATTAAAATCAATTAAACTAAAACTTAACTCTTAAACATAAAATTTAAAGTTATTTAATATTTAAAAAAATTAACTAAACAATAAAAAAAATATTCATGATGCGTAAAATCATGTATGCCTTTTGATGTCCAAACCGCACTGTAATCGACAGGTCGCACTTACAGTTCACACCCGAGACCCAAAAGCTAAAAGTCCGAAACAAAATGAGATACCGAGAGAGAGAGAAAATGAGAGTTGAGAGGAGACAAAGAAAATATGAGAGAGAGAGAGAGACAAACTTAAAATTTAAGAATTAGGGGGGGGGGGTTTATAGATTTGAAATGCCGAATTCCGGTCTCCGTAGTTGTGAAAGGCGCAAAGTGCAAAGGCCTCTTAGAGCCTAAGACACAAGGCGCCCTTAAGGCATGGACTTTTTTATGCAAGATGCACCCCATTTTACATATATATTTTTTAAAGATATAATCAATTATAACAATCATTTATCATCAAATATCATCAAAAATATCAATCCAATCAATAAAAACATATAAAAAATTATAGTTGTGAAAAGCACACATAGATTCAGGCACAAGCAAAGCACAGCAATGTCGCCCCGCCTATGACAAGGCGAGGCTCCTTCAACATTTTTCATGCGCCTGACAAGATGACTTACCTGGACAAAGGCGAGCCTGTGGAGAGCTTCTCGCCATTTTTCATGTGCACCTTTGCCATTTTCCGTGCGCCTACATGAAGGATCCTCGCCTCGTCCTAGGCGGGGCGCCATGGATACGCTTCGCCTGCACCTGAGCCTAGGCGTGCCTTTCACAACTATGGTCAGGCCACCCTAATTTTCAGGCATGCTGACAAGCATGGCATGGCATGACACCCAAACCGTTTCATGCCCAACATGGCATGATGGCTCGGATGAACCACAAAACACCAGGTCATACCAACCAGACATGAATCATTTTCTATCTCTACTAATAATAATATCAAAAGGACATTGAATTTATCAAAATTAATCTTGCTAAGTAGATTGATGCTTTCAGCACTTTAGAATTTTATATGTTGAAAAGTTCATTTAATATAAAGTTCTTCACCTCTTGCTGAAAGAAAGATCGCCAAAATCAGACCTTGAAAACTACCTACATATACGGTATTTAGTTTTTATTTGTTCATTTTATTTTTTTTAATTAACATTAAATTTTAAAATAAACTTAGGATACTAGTATTCACATCACATATATTGTGTAATATATAAGTAATTAATTAATTAATTATATATGTGTATATTATAAATATAAAGTGAGTGAGAGAGAGAGAGCAACCCATTGACCTAGACTAGTCCAGGCTAGCGGCTAACTTGGAAGATTGACCAGCCCACACAGCATGGACCAATTCTCCAAGCTAGTTTGTTCCAGATTTAGGCTAGCATGGACCGCATTCAGGCTAGCCTAGGTTAGGCACGGGTCAAACCAACTAGAAACTATGCCCACGTGCTAATTATTTTTGTATTTCAAAAAGAATAGCCCAACTAAGAATGCCCGGCACAATTCAAGTTGAAATCGAAAACCTATGGGTCATGTCGAGGCTCCTTCACCATTTTTCATGTGCTTAACGAGACGACTTACCTGAACAGAGACACGCATGCAGAGAGCTTCTCACCTCAGGAAAGGCGCACGCCTTTGCCATTTTCCATGCGCCTGCATGAAGGAGCCTCGCCTCATCCCAGGCGGAACACCATGGCTGCGCTTCGCCTGCACCTGAGCTTAGGCGCACCTTTCACAACTATGCTCGTGCCTTAGGGCCAAGGTATCGGGTTGCGTCTGGCTCGACACGAGGCACGGTATACCTCGCCAGGGCACAACACGAGTCATGCTGTGAGCTGACCAGGCACAGGCACATGCACAAACACAAGTCTGGACCATGCTGTAATATTTCGATACAAAATACAAAATAAAATATTTAACATAATATTTAATAATATTTCAAATAATAATGTGAGAATAAATATTTTCGTGAAAACTATTAAAAACAATCTCTTAGCAGAAAATTTTCAAGTTATGTATATATATCACATAATAAACCTAATAGTATAAGCGTGCTTATAATTTTTTCTTACTTATTAGAACAAATATGTAATACAATAAAATATATTTAGATACCTAGCAGACTACAAGACTTTTACACACTATACAAGTCATTAACCTAAAAAAAAAAATTATCTAAATATCAAACATTATTAAAATTTTACATATATGTTATTCGATTAATATGTTAGCTAGCAACATATGGCATCCATTTACATAAATAAAAAAAATAATAAAATAATAATTAATGATTCAAACTATGACATATGATTTTTATTTTTAAAATTTATATTTTTATGATACAACTAATATGTGTTCATCTATTTACACTCTCATGACATACATTGCACCTAATTTCATATGCAACATGAGCAGTATTTTTAATCAATATAAAAAATACTCAATTTTTTAATGATAAAACTATTAAGATGAAAATGAAATATTTAAAATATTAATCATCCATTTTATTTTTTTATTGATTAGGCACCTATATGAATCTTAAAGTTAAAGTAGAGAAGATATAACATTATCAAATATATATCCACTTGCATAGGCTAAGCATAAGAAACAAAAAGTAAAACCCACAACTAATTAGATAATATATTTATTTAAATAATACAAAATTAAATTTGATAATTTTACTAAGTCTCCAAGTATGGAGATAAATATAATATTTAAAAACTAAAATATTTCATCCAATTAGCTATGAGCAAACAAAAGAAATGTCTTTCTAATAGGAGAAAAATGTCAAGATGTTTAGGTACTAATTACTATTTCATCTTATCTCATAATGACAAAAAAAATTGATATATTAAGTTGGTTGAAATCATATAAATCAATATCTCTCGTGTTATCTACTAATCCTTTTGATGTCTAGCATTGCATTAGAATCTTCTTTTATTATAGCTATGAATGTAATTTTAGATAGAAGCACAATATATTCATTTATTTTTGAAGCTCTATCATACTTAAAAGATAAAGAAGATAGGCGAATAAATCTTCAAGAAAAAATCAATGAATTATAAATTGATGATGACATACACAAAATAATAATATCAAGACTTAGAGTTATGATGATCCGAACCAGATGGAGTGACTTATATTATATTTATGTTGTTGCTACTAGCAATACATTGCATGCATTATTTTTTATTTTTTTTTATATTTTTGTATGCGTATTAATCAATATTTATATTTTCAATTTAGATTAGAATATATATTGTATTACATTTGTGAACATTGATTTACATACATATAAATTATTATATGTGCAATTTTAATTTAATTTTTGAAATATTTCATTTATATATAAATATATACATATATAAAATTATAGTAATTTAAGAATTAAGATAACAACAATGGAGCAACCACTAGGGTAGGCTACTCTTACCTAGCCTAAGCAATAAGCCCTAGCGATAGAAGGGTTAGGGACTAGCTTGGCTACTTGCTACTATTAGTATGCAGTAGCCTATTGGATTGGCTATTGCCAAACTAAATGCTAGTAGAGTAGTCAATGGCCTACTGAGCCACTGGCTAGGGCCTAAGGCAAGCCACTGGTGCTAGGTAGAGATGTCAAGTAAGCAAGAAAGCCCAAGCTCAACATGAGGCATAGCATGACATTGTCCAAAACCATGCCTAGACCAACCTCGTGTCATGTCGAGCTACTAGAAACATCCCGCATGTGGTGCCAGGCCATGAGGGATGGCCCGCATGCTGACTACCTCCCTGGCACTGAACGAAAGAACCATGCAGCATGGTTATAGACCATAGCCACCCCACTTACCCAATATGTTTTAAAAAAAATGTGCTAGTGATCCAATGGACAGAACACAACAGCCAGTGTAAGACCTAGCCAAGGTGGCTACCTGGCTAGCTTCACCTAGAGCCCAAAAAGCCAGGCACAAGCAAGCAGCAGACTGCACAGCAGACTGCAAAAGCAAGCAGCCAGAAAGTCATGTCGGGCCAAGGTTCCAAGAAGTTGTGCTTGAACGGAAAAACCCGGATGGATCAACTATTTCATGTCAAGCAATGCACAATGACATGCTTGGGCCTCAAAATTTTGGGATGTGTCAGCCCCGCATAACTCGTTTGACACCTCCTAAGAAGCACGGACACGGACACGGGGATACGACAAGGCAGAATACGGGGACACGGCAAATTCTAAAAAACTAGGATACGGATACGGCTACGATACGGCATAATAAAAAAAATAAAATTAAAAATAAAAATTATTTTTTTTATAAATATCAAGTATTTTATAAAATAAATTAAAATAAAATAAATTAAATTAAAATAAATTAAAATAAATTAAAATAAATTAAAATATTTTATTTTATTAAATAAAAATATTATATTTTATTTTATTAAATAAAAATATTATATTTTATTTTATAAGATAATATTTATAATCATTTTATTTTATAAAATAATATTTTAAAATTATCTTATATTATATAAAAATATATTTTTTATTTTATTTTATAAAAATATTTTATTTTATTTTATGTCACCCCCTGCATCCCCACAGTTAGCGCCCGCCCCCTGCCTCCCCCCTCAAATTGTGCCGCCCCCTCCTCCCCCCCTCAAATCACGCCCGCCGCCTGCGTCGAGTGGCCAACGTCGCCGCTGGACGTCGTCGGACATCGATCACTCGGCATGGATACGCCAGCTAACACAACCGTCCAATACGCCACGTGCCGTATCGGATATGGATTGATCAATGATATGCCACGTGGCATATCGGACACGTATCCGTGCCGTGTCCGTACCGTGTCTACGTGTCGAACACGTGGACACGGCTATAGAGAGTCGTGTCCGTGCTTCCTTGGACACCTCTAGCACTAGGTGACTAACTCAGGCAAGCCTAACTAACCCATAGATTAGGTTAGGCAGGAAATAGTGCCTAGCCTATTCGTGTCGAGAGTTCTTCGGGCATGACCCCAACATGCCACATTTCCCCTATGGGCCAATGAATCATGCCCAACCTCAATTCCATGTCACCATGCCAACACAACACGGCCCAGGAGGATGTTCCATGTCGTGTCCGACACAGAATAGTGGTCAAGCTAAGCCTAAAAAAATCACGTCATGCCAACATAGCACTACCCTGATAGACACCTATGTACTCACAAGATAATATTTTTGTGACATATAACTTCATGAAGATACTAAGACGACTGCATTTGTTTTTCTTCTCTTTCAAACTCAGTGTTTATGACATGTATGCACTAACATGGAAAATAATGTTAAGATTTAATATAATTTGTATGTGTATTTTGTTTAGTTTCATTTTTGTTTATATTATAACAATACACTCGACATGTGAGTTATCTCAATCATAATATATATATTATTTTCTATTTTTTGATGTGATGAAAAAAATTAGTTTTTTCCTTTTTTCTCTCTCATCTCTTCTCTTCTCCCCTCCCCTCCCTCTTCCCTCCTCCCTCCTCCCTCCTCCCTCCTCCCACAGTCAAACCTAAATTCAATATTCAACACATTGCCGACCCAATTGAAGCCAACAATGAGTTGATGTCTTTTAAGACAAATGACACCACTCGTAGACGACACAATCTCACCGCAAGTCCACCCACTTTTGCACCATTATTTTTTTTATCCCCCTCCTTCTCTCCCAAACCCATCATATATTATCTCTCTATTCATATATAAGCCTTAGGACTTTGGGGACATAGCATGGAGGACCCTCGTCCCAACAATATAATAAAATTAATAACACATTGGGTTGCATATAAGAATTGAACTCGTCCCAACAGTATAAGAATTGAACTCGTGAACCCATTGATAAATGTTCTTTGCCATATTGCAGGTATTTTGCACCATATTGTTGTTGGCATCAATCTCTTTGCCAATCGAACGACCATATTATTGGTATCTCGCACTATTGTTGCATAGTTACATTGCATATTGCACACATTGTGCATTGCACTGAACAATACTCAATTAATGTTATGTTGACAAACACATAGTTCACACTGGGCATTGTGCACACGCTGCACTTGTGTCTACAATTAACCACATAGTTCACGTGGACATTGAACACCACATACACAGCACACTCTATTTTACTTGGTCATGGGTCTACTAAACACAATTCACACACTCCCTAGTCACTATCATGTCACTATTCATGCATGCACGACACAATATTCTGGAAGCGCCCGAATTTGGTCATCACAAAGTGGTCAACATGGGTAAGGATCCCACAGGGCATTAATAAACCCTAGTTTAATCAGGGAACCCTAACCCTATAAATTTTTCTGCTCTGAACTAAGTTAAAATTACAAAAAACAAATACACTGCAAAAAAAATGATACAATTTAATCATCAGAAGTATATGAGAAACCCAAAAACTATATATAAAAATAAAGTTACTTAAAATATAACATATATTTAGTGTTCTCTTTACAAACAATGAGATATAAAAATATAAACTAAAAACTACAACATCTATCATGAAAACATGTTTCATTGACTCAACCAAAAATCTATAATTTCTTTCTACAACTCAATTTTATAAAGATGTTTTAGTACAAAAAATCTAGAGAATAATCTCAAAACAGTACAATAAGTACTGAAGCCATCTCTGTGTGTATTATCACTTATTATAATTTTTATATTTGTACTAAATTAATTATCTATATGTATGTATGAGTGTGGAGTGTGTTAATCCTTCGCTTGTATGAGATACACTTGGATTACCAATCTCAAGCCTGGATAAAAGAAGATTGTGATACCATGTAAATAATCAGTTTTAATAAATTTGTCATATTTTTTTTATGGATCTTAAATTACTAATACATATTGATACTAGGAAATTATTTGCTTCTTTAAGCAACACATTACATAGTCTAAATGTAGTGGTTTGGCAACACCACTTCTTGAACCAAATTTCTTTTTTTTTCAGTTAAAAAAAAAATGTTGTGCTTTACTGTGTAGGTCAGCCCATGTTTGCAATGAAAGCCCCCTGAAATCCTTGTGTATGGCAGCCTAGTTAGAGGGCAACCCACATTTCTATTTATAAAAATCCTTTTTTATACCTTTTTTTGTGTAGGACAAACAGTTCACATTTGTGTTGGCATCCCCTTAGTATCATGTGTATGACAGCCCACAATTTACTTATTAAAAAATATTTTAGTTAACTTTATATTTTGATTATTTTACTTTTGTGTTGAGGTATGCATTATGATAATTCAAAAATACAAATCAATATGAAATCATTAGAGATAACATATTGACAAATGTACCTCAAACCAAGACAAACAAATAGATGCAAATAGATGCATAACTACTAATGCATGTATAATAACTAATTGATCTCAATATATCGAGTGTGTTTGACTGTGGTGATATTTGCAAAAAGAAATTTTAGATGTAACTACTTCGATGTATTATTCAAGAATATTTCATTTAAATGCTATTACTATTTAGCTGTAAATATGTAGATTGATTAACGAAGAAGAAATGACTCACTAAGAGATATTGAGACAACTATGGGAGAGAATTATTTGGATAGTATCAGTATTAACAAATTAGACATCATCACAAAAATTCAGTGAAAATGTGTATAATATTATTTAAGTTCAATTATTAAGTGAGTAATTTTCATGAAAAGAATACACATTAATTTTGGTCAAAGATTTATCTAAGTAACTCAAAAGGCTATAACTATTCCTAGGTCGAGTGGAATTAGTATGATTAATCACAATACTAAAACATATTCGTCACACAATAATGATGAGAGAATTAGGAGACCTGACAAAGGTACACCAAGAGCCAAGTAAAAATGACTTGTTATTTTATGGAAAGTTAAGACATACTCAGGAAATATACTGGATACTACAACCTAAGCTACAATGGACTTTTGGTTTAGAGGATGTAAAGCAAACTACTAGACCTATCCAGGTTGACTTTTTTATGATTGCGTCTACTAGCGATGTGATGCTTTCTAAGGTATAGTACTTCGGACATTGTTCTTTGGGTACCATTGGATCAAGTACATTGATATTCTCTACATTTTTTGATTACTACCTTATTTCAAATTATTAGTAATAGATTCAAGTAAATGTGTCAACTGGGATGGGATGGGAAGCCTAAGCCCAATCCAAGGACCATCACAAAATTGCCATGCCGAGGCAGCATGGCATGGACCTCATGCCGAGGCAGCATGGCATGGACCTCATGCCGAGGCAGCATGGCATGGACCTCATGCCATGCCAAGTACCACCCACATGCATTTGACATAACCAGCACAAACATGCGCATGTGCCTACCAGGTACTAGGCATGCTGGCACATTATAAAACAAGGCATGTGCATTCACATGCCTTATTTTAAATATTTTTTTATTAATGGGATGAATGCATTTAAATTTTGTTTATTTTAAATATTCACAACGAGTTGCCAATGTCAAACAACTATAGATGAGATTAGAGTCAATACTGTGAGAAAGAGACATGCAATACATTCAGAATAGAAGAGAATTTCTTGAGAAGCCAAATAATCTTATAGACAACTCTTTTAATCTTAATTTTTTGATTATAATTTGAAATAAACAAATGAATTATATATAGTATCATATTTCATAAATTATTATCATACTCATTATTTTTATTTTCTTTAGCATATTTTACTATTTCTCTTGATATACTAAGAAACTAAAATCTCCTTAAATATAATACCACTCAGACTTATTTCAGATCATGTTGGAAGAGTTAAATACACTTTATAATCACATCAATATGACTTGGGAACTATTATCTCAACGTATAAAAAGATAATAGTTCATTATGAATATCAATCTAGATAAGAGAAGATAAATCAACTTAAAGTGAGACTTGTTATGAATTCTTAGACATTTAGTGTGCCTTACTAAAATATTTTATTTCCAATGGCCATGAAGGCCTCAGTAAGAATTCTTATCTCAAGGACAGCAAGCAGCATCTCACAGATTGAGGCAAATCAGCTAGACATAAAAAATATTTTTCTTCATATTGATTTTGAGAGGTGTGTATGAACCAGCCACCTAAATTCCGAGTAGTATAATCAAACTCTATTTTAGATTATAAAAGGCAATATATGATTTGATATAATCACCGAGGATTAGATTTAAAAAATTTTTAATGATAGTTATCTTTTTTAGGCAGCACAAATATGTTAAATTTTCTATTTTTCGATAGGAATTTAGATGGCATGTTAATCATGTTAATTATGTACGTGATATCCTTATTACGAAAGATGATGAATTGAGAATTATTAAACTCAATTAGTACTCTTAATTACAATACCAAATAAATAATCTTGAAAGGCTCGAATACTTTATAGAGATAGAGGTTGCCTACTTAAAAAAAGATATTGTGTTACCTCCAATTATGGTATAATCTTAAATATTATATCATTCTGACTTAGTGGCTGCTTGATAAAGTACTTAAAATGTTCAAACCATTGAAATTAAAATTTTCAATGATTTAAAATTTTAAGTGTGTTTAATAAAAAAATATTGAGAGCTAAAAATTTAAAATTTTAAGTGAAAAAATATTGAACATATAAAATAGATAGAGACATACTTAATGTTGAAAGCTAATAATTTTCAACAAATTTTTTTTAAATTACCATTTTATCTTTTTTTTCTTTTCTTTTTGTTTTCTCATTCATGCTACCGTTCAATTTATGAATTTGTGTTCTCCTCCTCCTTTCTTCACCACCACAAACCCTAACTCTAACTGTTATATATAATTTGTTTTGATTTATCTATTTTGTATAACTAACTTATTTTTGTTTTAATATTTTCATGTAAGTATAGGAAACAAAATATTAAGAAGCCGGGAATGCAGCAATAGTATAATAACGGAGGTTCCGCTGACTGAAAATTATATTAATATAAATTGTATTTATTTTATATTTTCGGGCTGCTATTTTTCGTGTGTGTAACTGTTCATCTCTGAAATTTCATCTCTCTCTCTCTGCATGATTTTATCACGACTATTTCTATACTGCACATACCGTAAGGTCTCTATTTTTGTTATAATTTGTAACGTATAAATCCAAAAAATGCATAAGCATTTTTTGGATTAATGATTTATTTATTGATATATGTTTAGGGATTTTATTTATTTTAATAATTATTAATTGTAGTGAAAAAAATTAATTAAAAATTTTATTTATGTTGGATATTATGTAACACAATGATAATAAAGATAAATATGTAAAATATATCATTTTCAATATTCAACATTTACAGTTATCAAATAATATATTTATCTTCAGCATTCAATTAACAGTAATTTATCAAATAATTTTTCAATATGAATTCAATACTTATAAAATTCAACCTTAATTTTTCAATTAATATTTTAACACTTAAAATTTTCAATTTTATTAAATGGGCCCTTATTTCAAATCATGTTGAAAAAGGTAAATACACTTTATTATTACTTCAATATGACTTGGAGATTATTATCTCAACATACAAAAAGATAATAGTTCATTATGAATATCAATACATATAGGAGAAGATAAATCACCTTAGAGTAAGACTTATTATGAATTCTTAGACATTTGGTATGACTTACTAAAATATTTTATCTTCAATGGCCAAGAAGACCTCGGTAAGAATTCTTATCTCAATGGCAGCATCTTACAGATTGAGGATGCATTAGCTAGACATAATTAATATTTGTCTTCGTATTAATCTTGAGAGAAGATGTGTGTGAATCAGCCACCTAAATTTTGAGTAGTACAATCAAACTCAGTTTATAGATTATAAAAATTATATTGTATGATCTGATATAATTACCAAAAGTTTGATTTGAGAGATTTTTAATGGTAATTATCTTTTTTAGGTAGCACAAATATGTTATATATTTGTCTTTCCATAAAAGTTTAGATGACAGGTTAATCATGTTAATTATGTACATGACATCCTTATTACGAAAGATGATGAGTTAAAAATTATTTAAGTCAATTAGTTCTTTTAATTACAGTACCAAAAAAATAATTTTAAAAGACTCAAATATTTTCTAAAGAAAGAGGTTATATACTTAAGGAAAGATATTGTGTTACCTCCAATTTAATATTTCATGAGCAAATAAAATACATAAAAATACATTATTTTTTACTCGATGAAAAATTTTATGATATACCTCTTACTAGAGATTGTATTCTTATAGTATATCAACCAATAAAAATATTCATAAAAGTTATAAAAAAGTCTCAATTCATATTTTTTTTCTCTAATATTTATGTTAAAGATATTTACGCATCAACTTAAGGAATAGTAGTATGATATATGTCTGATATTACTTTTCTCTTTTCACATTTTCTATTTAAATATGATAGCAGCCAACATACAGGTCGCTCATGTTGCAGTATATTTTCAACTTATTCCATTTTTGTTTGTTTTATATTAAGTTGATTAGAGCATCTAAATAGTAGAATATTTCGATGAGATTTATTCATTATATAAGAGTATTATCTATATATTTTATATTATTATTGAGTGTTATTATTTTTTTCTCAATATTTCTACATGGCATGATTTGTGTCGTGTCATGTCAGGACTGCAAAGCACTACTTGATTGGCTAGTACCAACTAGGGGGCATGGGCCACTGCAATACTACCCAATGCCCACCAGCCATTATCAATGTCATGGCTAAGTTGTGGGCAACTTGGCTAGTGACCGACACAGTTGAGGAAGTCAAACCTACCTCCCAACATGACATGGCCTGAGTACCCAATTCATGTCGAGTTCGACAAAACACAATGGTCCGACTTCCTCAACTAGGTCAATCACGGTAATGTTTTGCCACATTATAACATTCTGTCACATTACAAGTAGTTATATTCAATCATTATAATATTTTTTCACATTATTTGCTAATATTTTCAAAAGTGGGACACAACATTTATACATTAAATTTAAAAAATATATAATATTAAAATTTTTTGAGCTGATAGGAATATTAGTAAATAATATAATCTTGTATCTGCTCATAGGTGTGACTATAATTTTTACTAGTACTCTTTAATTTATATGAAAAAAAAAGTATTTATCACCTTATCACACATGTAATGTCGTACACGTGCCTTTTACATTCTTTTACTTCTTTTATTATTATTTTTGATGATGATAGTACACCTAAATCTCCTATTAAAGCATTGTCTCACCTAAAATGACATTATGTCATATTAGATAAGATAGATATCATTCACTCTAATAAAACTTAAAAATTAGTACTACGACCTACAGAAAAATTTAGTCAGTTACAAGTAGGTGTATACTACAAAGACATATTCAATTGAACATATAGATAATCTTGAGGCGAGTCTTATAACAAATAAACTCTATCAAACATTTGATGTAAACAATCAAGACACTCTCTAAGTAACCTAGATGATCTTGATATGGATTCTTGATTCTTTGACATCTCTTGAGGATACACCTGCTAGAAATGAATAAAATAATTTTTACAATGACCTTGAGACGAATGTGTATATAAAGTTGCAACCTAGATTTAAAGCAGCACAATCAAACAAGGATTACAGGTTACAAAAGATATTATATGACTTGGAATAATTATCAAGAATCTGATTTGTGAGATTTTTACAAGTAATCATCTTGTTTAGTTTACACATGTGTCATAGATTTCTTTGTATTTTTTCTAGAGAAGCTTAGATAGCAATGTGATTTTACTCATTGTGTACATTAATAATATTCTAATTATAAGAAATAATGAATTTGAGAATCACTCATTCAAGAAATATCTTCAATCACAATTCTATATAAAAGATCTTGGAAGATTTAGATATTTTCTTGGTATATAGATAACTTACAAATTTTAGTAGATATATCTGAACTCATTACTTTTTCATATTCTTCAATAGTTTCACTTATACCCCTAGCTACAAAAGAAAATCATCCATCCACTACTTAAAAACTTATTGGTCTATATTATGATGATACTCTCATAGAATCATCATATATATCAATAAGTACATATCTTGATAACTCTAGACATAGCAAGATTTATTAAAAGCTGACTATAAATACTTAAGTCTTCTTATGAAATAGTATCTCACATAGGAATATGATGACATTAGGCTATGATAGAAGAGATGAATATCATGCATTTCAATAAGACTTGAAAACTTATATTACAACCTACTAAATGATTTATTATTAGTTACTATCAATACACTTTCTCTCAAGTGACCAAGATTGCCTTGATATGGATTCTTAATTCTTTGATATCACTGAAAAATACACCAACTAGATATAAAAAATATTTTTTTTCATAATGACCTTGAGAAAAATACATATATGGTGCAACAATAAAAATTTAGATTTTAGAGTAGTACGATCAAAAAGTTTATAGGCTATACGAGGCATTATATGGTAAGCAATTATCAAGATCCTGATTTATTAGATTTTCAATAATATTCACCTCGTTTAATTTAAATATAGTATCACAAATTTCTTTATATATATCTAGAAGAATCAGATGGCAATGTGATTTTGCACATTGTATACATTAATAATATTATAGACTATAGTTATGAAAAATGATGAGTTATAAATCATCATATTCAAGTACCTTCAATTGTAGTCTTAGCCAAATGATATTGGAAGACTTAGATATTTTTTTTTGGTATAGAGAGGAGCAACTTACACTAAAAGAGATATTATCTTGTCACAAAAAAAAATATGTGTTCAATACTCTTACAGAGAGTAAACTTTTAGGTTGTGCTTCAGCAGATGCTCCTATTAATTCATATATTTATTTTACTTTCAATATGAATTCTATAATTTACTCTACTACTTATATAAGAATCATATAAATAATAAATATCTGAATATTACTCTGTCAAATATAACATATATAATTAGTATGATTAATTATTTCCTAGATTATCCTCAATAGATTCACCTAGACGCAACTCTTTGCATATTGAGGAGTGTGAAAAGTCTTCAAAACTTTTGATTTTTTTTAGCAATTATGAGAACTTGCAATTAACTTGATATTTATATGAAAATTAGGTATCTAAGTTGAAATTTATGACAAAATTTTGTATTTCTTGGAAACAATCTCATATATTAAAAAAGTAAAAGACAGACAGTTATTTCAGGATCTAATATAAATATCGAGTTCAAGTTGATGATAACTATTACTTATAAGAACTTTGGATCAGGCACATGTTCGATGAGGTCGAGTATCCATTGTGTTTTTTCTATTATTCTTTATTATGATAGTCAAACAATAATACGAATAATTTCTAATATAATATTTCATGAATGAATAAAACACATAAAGATAAACTAATTCTTTCATAATGAAAAGATTCATGATGAGAATATTACTATAATATATATTTAAATAGCAAAATGTAAACATCTTCACATAAAGATAAAGATCTTGAAGATGTGTCAGTTTAATTTCTATTCTTATAAGTTTGGTGTTTTGGAGTTGTAGGCACCAACTTGATGAGAAAAGTTACTATTTCTTTTCTAACGTATTATATTTTTTTTCTTTATGTTATGTTGATAAGAGAACTCAACTTGTATGATGCATCAATAGGATATACTCATTATATAAGGGCATTATCTATAAGTTTTGTATCATTAATGAGTATTATTAAACTTTTTTCTCATAGATTTCTATTTCTTCAAACCATGTTGAGATTATATGTATCAATTGTACATATCTCATTTCGTAGTAAGTTTTTACATTATTCATATAATTTTTTGATTATTTCATTCACAAGAGTTTTGTTGATTAATAGAAAAGTATATGAGACACATTCTTTTTACTAAAATTATTTATAAGAACTTTTAGCCTATAATTGATTAGTCAATCATAAAATATGCATGAAGATCAATAGTATTTATGAGGTAAGAATTACTCATCTTTAAAAAATAACTATTAAGATTAAATGAAAGAATAATTAGTTAAGTAAAAAAATAAATTTTAAATTACAATAAATAGATATTGTAAAAGGAGACATAAAATATTAAATATTTTTTTAGTAAATTATTATGAGATATAAGTCAAGATTTGGGCATAGCCTAACAACCATTTTAAAGAATTAAACTACCCAATTTGGCCTAACCCATCAAGTAAAAATTATTCAGTTCACTATTACCCTAGGATTACAATATAATTACAATTCTAGCTAAAAAATACAATAATGGCATCATAATGATGAATGATCATGACAACACTTGCACCCCTAGTTTACCTAGTATATCTTTGAGCAAACCTAGAATAATTTTTTAATAATTAAAAAAATATATTCTATAAAATAAACTCAAGCAAGGTCGCCCAAGTAAAACTAGTAGCAACTCATGTGAACCATCAGTAAGGTCGAAACCTAGTTTTAGGGAGCTAGGTCAAGCGAATCATCTTTCACTTGTATCCCAAAAAACTAATTTTTATACACTTCAATAATGTTTCGTCAATGATTAAAAAATAAAAAATACATATTTAAACTTATTTAACAAATAAATAGAATAAGTTTTAAAAAAACATAATTCAAGTCAATACAAACAATCATTTAAATTGTCATAATCAATAAAAATGTAATACTTAATTTTTTATTTTTTTATCAATAAAATATCATTTAGATTAATTATGTACAATAATCTATGGTGAGATTATTTTGATTAAAATAAAAAATAATTTTACTATACCCAATGTGTTGCACATCATCTTACCTTATTGTTAAGGGATATTAAAAAACTTAATTATATCACAAAGATATTATTTAGGATTATTTACTTTACCGAGTATATATATAATTGATCATAACCACTCAACATGAATGAATGATTTGTTGGATAAAAAAATTGTTTAGACCAATAAAAAAATAACTGAGTATATAATATGGGAGCACACCTTTGACATCATCAAAGTTTGGTGCTTCAATGCACCTTGTGTTTTAAAAAGTATGAAAATCTTAGCAAAAGTTCCAAATAAAGACTAGCTTTCAAAATATTTTACAAAATCATAGTAAGCATCATAACTTACTTTTGTTCTACCAAACTTAGTAAACAAAATACTAACCCTCAAATTTAAAGGAAATACTAGTATATTAATGCATTATTAAAAATTATTAAAATTTATTAGTAGAAAAATAATCACAATAGCAATATTTCAACTTCTCTAATAACTTGTAATTATTATTTATTATTCTAGGAGACATATTATAGATGAATATGATTACTATTTTATATTTATTATTCTTGTATTTATATGCACGAATTTAAAAAGAAATATTTCAACTTCCCGAATAATAACATTTATTTAAAAACAAGTAGTTAAATATATGAATTATAATCTGATATTTTACAAATAAATGATACATATTAAAATTTATTATTATATCAAGTAGTTCTAATCTATCATTGTAATGTTTTGCCACATTGATTATGTTTTCTAACTTGGGACAACATTTATACATTAAATTAAAAAGAGAGAATTAGATTTTTTTTCTGCTAACAGAAATGTTAGTAGGCATTATAATATTATATCAGCTCATAGATATCACTATAATTTTTGCTTGTACATTTTTATTTATATGAAAAAAAATATATATTTAATATTTAACAATAGAGTATTCTACAAATCCATTAACAACAAGACCACAAAAACAAGCTGAACTTTTAGAGAGCGCCCCACCTCTGGACTCCATACAGCACAGTGTTGATGAACCCAGATTCTGGCAATACCGTGCCTGTCATTTATAGGACCCAAGAGACGCCCAAGCCATCCTGGCCCATCAATAAAACCATCATACAAGTCATAGTTGATCTCCGAAGCAGAAGAACCACTATGTTCCTCATTTTCACTCTCAGCCATGTCTGGGAGCAATTTTTTTGGTGGTTTCCCATCATTACCACATCCACACAAAGCGCAGCATCTCCCATGTTTGATCAACAGACTACCTCGCATATCACTGAAGTCATGCTCATGTATCACAACCTCTACTTTTTTTTCATGCTCTGATACCATGTTCACCTTTACACACTCACAGCCCTTGTCATCCAACATATCTTGGCCTATTTTGCCAGCACCCATTTCTTTTCTCTCCACATATAGCCCATTCTCTACTTCCATCACATTTTTGTCGACCCACACAACATTCAGATTACACTCAGTGTCATTAATCTTATCAACTGGGGGTTGTTTCTTCATTTCCTGACCGAACCTACATCCTGCATCATCCCAGTTTACAGATTTACAGTCGTTTACACAATTCAATTGGCTAGCTACAAGAACTCTTCCTTCTTTGTCCCCACTCTCTCCCATATTTACATCATTCTCACTTCCTTTACACATAATTAAAGTGTCATCATCGTTTTTAACCCCTTCCTCTTCCTCCCAGAGGATTTCATTTGCTTCTTTTTGTCTTTTTGATCTCCTTGTTGCAGACTCATCCTCACTAATCTGAATTTCATGAACAAGCTTCCTTCTTCCGTTATTTTTTATTTCCATAGTTCTGCCTTTGGATCGCAACCGTGATTTCCAAACACCCAACGTGGCCTCCTCTCCCATTGTGGGATTATTTCCTTCCCAAACACAAGCAGAATCGTAGTAATTTCCCTCTCCAGCTAATTCAACATTCTTCTCTCTCTTTATCCGCTTTTTAACAGGTGAAGGAGATGCATCGAGAAAAATTGGAGCACGTCGCACACGAGTGCTCCTACGCAACGGCAAATCATCAACCAGTGAACCCCGCGAGTCATTACTCTCTTGAGGCCCGCTAGATTTTTTAATATGAAGGCTCTCGTTGATGGTATCTAGTCGCTTGTGCTTCGTGACAACCCGAGAGTCCTTCGGGCTCAAGTTCTTTTCCTTCAGTAAAGAATGGGAACGCGTCCTCAGATGCATTATTACAAAGACATCAGAGGGAAGTCATTATAGATTCTGAATGTCCAAGAAAAAACAACGAAGCAGATTTGCCTTCTCGTACCAGTTACGAGTGGCGGTTGAAAGCGGATATCCGACGTGAGTGGGAAAATAAGGATCACCCAGCCCATTCGATGTGCAAGCCAATTGGTCGTGCCACTTTGGCCAATAGGTGCCAAGCGGGCACGGGGCCACGGGCAGTGCTGGAGTCGTGCCAGGACGTGCCGTACTGGGACAGGCGGTGTCAAACCATTTTGGGGCCGGGGCTGTGATGGACCAAGTTGGGACATGCTGGGCCTAACCCGAGCATTGCTAGAGCAGGCCTGTTCAGGCTTGTTCAGGCCAGCTCGGGTAGCGCAAGGGCCATGGCACAAGCCACAAAGCGGCTTTTTTTTAATATTATTTTTAAATATAAGTGCTGAGACATAATATTACCAAAGGGTAAAACATAATATAATTTATTATAAATTTAATTTTATTTAATTAAAAAAATTAATAAATAAATTAATATGAAAAATAAATCAACAAAAATAAACATACAATACCATTATACTATAGCATATTATATGTATGACATAAAATAAGAATAATCAATAAATAATAACCAATCAGTATCTACGGAATGATACTAATGATGGAAATATAGATTGTCATCTTCATCATCATGAATATGTGTGAAGATGTTGCTAGTATCCTCAAAATCCTCAATTTTTTGAGTATCATGAATCATTATCAATTATTATCTTTTGTATCTTTTCCTAAATTTTCAATCTCGAATTTATTCAATCCTTCATAGATGCAAGTGTCTCTATGATATATAATCATAATTTTGATCTCTTATATAAAATGACGTTGGTTACCACATAAAAATAGACTGTAATAATATGATAAACATTGGAAGTTTCAAAAGATCACATATCATCTTAGATAGTGTGGGATAGGTAAATTCATTTGATTTATATCATAGTAAAATATCTGAGTTCTTAGTATTATTATATGCTATGATGAAATAGTAATCGGTATATAAGTATCAAGATAGCTTGCTCCCACCCGACAGACCACCGTGTCTTTTACTTTTGGCTAACTAAATGGATAAGTCTTCATCTATAAATATGGTATTCATGTCTGTACTTGGAGTCTGGTTACAACTACCTTACCCAGTATCATAATATAAAAATATTTCAATTAATTTTTCATGAATAAATCCTTCCTGTTGGAAAACCTGATTCATGTACAATGACACACATGTCAACACAACCCCCACTCCCCCCACTTTGACTCTAGGATCTATATAGGCATTCAAACAATATATAGTTGAAATATAAAACAAGTACCCAATATATTTGATCTCCATCTCAATAGTCATGGTACTAAATACAAGGCGTCCTCTATACTTTGTAAACATGTTGCTAACACCGTGTGTACACCTATGTACAATGCAAGTTGTGTAAGTGTACACAAACAAACACATTTAGTAATATCATAAAAAATCTTCATGAATTTCATAAATAAAATTTATATATCTCAGTTAAAATCATTAATAATAAGTTTATCACTCTTATTATTGTCTACTATGTACCATAAGGTATTTTAGTGAATTTCTTTTTTTTTTCTAATGCCAGAGAAATTATTTTTATTTCAGTCTAGACTATCAGGTTAATCAAGTGATACATGTGCCTAACATGAAATATTTCACCTAACAATTAATTTCTGATAATTCTAATAAGTATACTAATAGCTACTCCATTATTAAAAGCATTAATGAAAGTTATACTAAATATTTTATTTTAAATATCATATTCTCTAAAGATTTATGTCATATACTCATATATGGCAAGGTTATCATAAGGATAGAGAATCTTAGGAAATCTAAATATCTTTTTATTAAATTTTTATTTAGAGTATATGTAGTGGAAAATGGAGCATGCAAATAATGTATCATCATAATTAGTTTATACATCAGATGTTATGGAGACCACTCTACTAAATTCCCACATATAGACATGGGAATCCTATGATAAACAGGATGAGAGTAGAGGTGTCAAGCAGGTCGAGTGGCCCAAGCATGGCACAAGGCATAGCCCAACTAAGTCATGTCTGGCCCAAGCATGGTACAAGGCATAGCCCAATTGAGTCATGCATGGGCCCAAAACTACATGGTCTAAAACTATCCATGGATCAAGGTCATGTCAGCCTGAGGCATAGCTCATGTTGTGCTAGGCCATAGGCTACCACACCTCATGTCGAGTAAGGTATGACTAGTGTGCCTAGCCCGTTGGCATAATCCTCGGCATGGTGACCATTACCCAAAATAGTGCCCAGACCCATTTTAAAAAATTGGTGTTTTTTAAAGCATTATATTCGCCATGTTCATTTGGCGGGTTTTTTAAAAGTTAATTCAACCTGATTTGCCATGTTGACATGGTGGATCAGCCTATTAGGACTTTTATCTTAACAGCTAAAAAAGTTTATTGTCATCATAGCATTGGGAGAACGTGCACATGTTCCCAAAAGTTATTGCAATCACTATCTCTATCATGCACATGCCACATGTGTAGACATTGCTATTGCATTAAAAAAATTATCTAAACTACTAAAGATTCAAGTCGTTGGATTTCATTTCAATGACTAGGGGCAAAAATCCAATGGCTATCTAGTTTCTACCCCTATATATATTAAAAAAAGTAAATTTAAAAAATATATATATTATTTTAATAAAAAATTAATTTATAAATATAGATTAAGTGTTTAGAGATTTCATTCTCAGTTTTAGAGCTCTCTTCTTTCATCTACTCTATGTTATCCTTTGTTATTCTTTCTCATATTCTAAAATATAATTTAGAGTTGTTTATGTGTTCTTTATTTTTTTTCTCTCTCCATGTCTTTATATAGGACTATGATTATGGCTTTTTCCACTTGGAAGTGAGAAACTAGAATGGAATGATGCCACCAGTTATAATTATGCTAACACCTAATGGTACTAGAATCTATGTATTTTTTTTAATATTTTATAAAAATTAGACTTAGTTAATTATGTTTAAACATAAATTTTAAAACAATAACTAATAGATAATAATGAATATGATGATACTGAATTTAATATTGATTTAGATATAAATAAAATGATAACCCTATTAAAATATCCTAGGCTAAAACCATATTTACTCTTTTTGTCTCGACTCAAACTCAAATGCAAAAAAAAAAACAAAAAGAACTTCAATTATTTAACTCACTTTAAGATAATAAAAAATAAAAATTATTAATGTATCAAAGAATAATTGGCATAATTTATATATTGTCTATATATATATATATATATATATATATATATATATATATATATATATATATATATATATATATATATATTTATTTATTTATTTATTTTATAAGCATAGGTGGAATAGGCCACCTAAATAGACATACCTATCAATGCATTAAAAAATATGATGCATTAGATCTAATACAAACTTAATTGAGCATGAGCAGTGAGGTATTCATAGTTTGATCTAGTTCAGTTTCTTTGACGACATTCATATACCATAATAATTTAGGAATGAAAGTCATAACCAAATTAATTATGATCATGAGTCTTCTAATTAGATTTTTGGAGAATCCCAAGGTAGTCATTATCATGTAGAACTACTTTAGTCTACTTATCATAAGATTCCTAGATCTACACGTAGGAATGACATAATTAAATATTATAAGTTAGAAGAATAATTAATTATAAATGAATTTAAGAAATATATGAAGTGGTATCCATGATGTTTGATTTTTGGACTAGTCATGATACTATATCATTTGCATGTCTCACCACCCACTATGTAAATTCTATATGAAAACTTAATAAAAAAATTTAGATTTCATGAGATTCTTCGTGCTCATGATGGCCCTACCATATATGAGTGCATGACTAGGATCTATAAAAAATATGACATTCACAATAAGAAATTTAGTATCATATTTGATAATATATCTAATAATGGAGTTGCCACTAGTATGTTTTTTATGATCATTAGAGATGGGCCATTAGGTGAGATTTTTCAAATTAGGTGCATATGTCATATTATTAACTTAATAGTACAAGAGGGATGAAGGTTTGTTCCTCCATATTAAAATAAATAATGAACTCACTAAAATATCTTTGGAAGTCTAGTAAATAATAAAAGTTTGGTAGTCTCTATTTTTCTATGGTTCTAAAGAAAAAGAAATTCCAAATGGATGTGAGATACTATTGGAATTAAACTTACATGATATTGGAATTATGTGTTAGATACGAACCTGTGATATCTGACTACATAAATAGTAAGAGTGAAAAACTTATTATTGACAACTCTAAATAGAACATACAAATTTCTTTTATTGAAAATTTTTTATTACACGATGAATATGTCTTCGTTTGTGTATACTCTCACCACTTATATTATACTCATGTGCAAATGCAACATTATTAACATATTTAGGAAGTTTAGAGATCACCCTATATTTAGTGCCATGACAGTTGAGATGGAAACTAATTATTTAAAGTACTAGTCAATCATTCAATTTCTTTATAGTTTGGCTACCTAAATGAATCATAGGGTTAAGATAGAAAAAATAGATAATATTTTGCTATACATGTCCACATGCTTGAACTAGAGTCGTCAAAATGAAATATTCATTCATAAAAATTTGATCGACTTATTTATATACTATAGTGCTAGGTATCGTAGTAGTTGTAGCAAGGCTCCAAGTACTTAGTCATAGATACCTTATTAAGAAATGATGACTCTCCATTTAGTTAGTGAGATGGAATTGATGTGGTGGTCATTAGAATATGAGTGAGCTATCTCGGTACTTAGACACTAATTACTACTCAATTTTATCACATATGATAACAAGAACCTTGATATTTTACTATTATGAAAATTATATAAATCCACCTATTCCATGCTATCTTAGATGACATGGGATCTACTGACTCCTATAGTGTCTAGCATAATATCAAAATCATCTATTACACCCAATATCATTTCAGATAAAAGAACTTGACATGGGATCAAGACTTCAACTAGATATTATTGAGGAACTTGCATGTATGAAGAACTAGGAAGCTTTGAGTTTGGGCATTTAGGATAGAGCGAGACTAGGAGCACAAGAGTTGCTGGAAGATAATGACTCATAAGACTTGGAGGATATTAAGATAACCACTAGTGATACCATTAGATGCTTACATGATAATGATGATTTGTATACAGACACAGATTGGCATTGAGATTAATTGTTATTTATTGATGTCATGTTTATTTTATGATTTTTATTTTAGTATGATATGATTCGATTTCAATACTTCAATTATAATTTATGATTTTTTTTGCTATTATTCTTAATTATTGTTTATCATTTTCATTTCATGTCTGTCTCTTGGAACTTAGTTTCAAATAAAATTTATATTTATTTTTTTGCTGCTCTTATAGTATAAAAGTTGGTTATGTTTCTATATTTTGTCTTTTAGTTATACTTATGATTCGCTAATGTTATATATGATACATATTGACTATTGTACATATAATTAGTTTTTTTTTCTTTGTTATATTTATTTTATATATTTTTTTATGTTTCAATGATAATTGATCATCAGTGTGTGGTGGTGGTGGTGGTGGCTAATGGACAGTGCCTCTAGTAGCACTACATACAAAACTTGCATGATTCGACATGACCACATATGACTTGGCATGATAGGTATGAGTATACCTAGAATCATGCTAGTCATGCCATTTTGAGCTGAGCATACTAGAAGTCATGTCGTGTCAGGTATGGCACAACACCATGGCCTAACTAGGTCACCCAAAAATAGGCCATGTCGGTACGGCACAGCCCAGCTCATCTGGCGATCTTTCAATAGGACTTGGCTTGTGACCTGACACCTGACCATAGCCGATCATGAGTACTCAAGCTGATGGGACATGCCACTAGGCCATGCATGTCAGTCATGCTTGCCTGACATGAGGCACAACTTGTGCTGACCCAACAAGGCATAGTTGACCATGCATCTAGGCCACGGGTCGGATGGTCTAGGACCAAACAGGATTTCGGACCATGTTGTACCAAGTCAAACATGGTTAAACCATGTTGTGCTATTGGCCATGACTAGGTCATCTGACCCTTTTGACATCTCTATGATCCATTTTTATTTTGGAAAGTAATTAGCAACCCTAATCTGACCCTGCTTGTGTTGTTGGCCAAAATGGACTAAAAAATTTAATAAGACAAAAATTGATTATAGTTATTTTTTTACGTAAAAATTTATTCTCATAAATATGAAAATAATAACAAAAAACTATGTATTATTCAATAACACACATTTTATATTTAAAAAGGAATTACATATTATTCAATTACTCAATTTATATTTTAAAAAAGATCATATTATTCAATTACACATACTTTATATTAAGAAAAACTATAAATAACAACTAAGTTACATGCGATTATATTTAATAATAGAGAGAGATAAGAGATGAGATAAATAGCAAGATACTTTTTAGGGTGTAGATAGAAAACAAAAGTGAGATGAAAAGATTTTAAGATTTCAACTCAATTATTCACATATTTATTTATGTGATATAAAAAATAATAATATAAATAAATAGTCTAGGCGGGCTAGCTTGGGCTCTTTGCCCAAACTCGATTGGCCAATGGGTCTATTTGAACCAACCAAACAACTTAGATTTTATTTGGACATCTATTTTTGAGCTTGGCCCTCCAACTTTTCAGAGCCAACCCACTCTAATCAATTGGGCCAGATCCATATTTCGAATCTAAATACTAACATGTTTCTAATCATGGAAAATTATAAAAAAATTATTTAAAATTATTACACTTTGAAAATAACTAAAAAGAAAGAAAGAAAGAATATGTAAATTATCCCCAATACAAGAATATTAAATAAAAGTCAACATTTTATATTTTTTTAATGAAAACCCTCCAAAATGAAAAAATATCATATTTTAATTCTCTTAAATATGGAAATCCAAAATTACTCATTCATTCATTAAAAAAAAACATTATCTCACCATGCTACATCATCATTAAAAAATAAAAAATAAAAAAAAAATATTGTATACATTTTTTCTAAAACATATATATATGTTTTTGAAAAATATATACAATGTATACATATATAATATACATGTAACGATATATATATATATATATATATATATATATATATATATATAATATACAATATAAATTGTTTATATGTATACCCTACATATATATTGTATATATGTATCTATATATGTCAACTATATATATGCAAATATTGATATATAAACTACACACACACACACACATTTACACTCTGTGTGTGTGTGTGTGTGTGTATATATATATATATATTATTGTATATGTATATACTATATATATGCTTATATACTTTATATAATAAATATGTATGTATGTGTGTATATATATATATATGTGTGTGTGTGTGTGTGTTTATTGTAAATAGTATATATGTACTACATACAATATTTAGGTACATATCTATGTGCTATACATGTATATAATATATATATGTCAAGATAGTATATACATATATATTAATTATATGTACATGTCTATATACATACACAAACATTATATATGTATCTATGTTGTGTGTCTATATACATACACAAACATAATTAAATTGTGAAATTCTACTTTTATTTTTATTTTTTATATGACATGACAAATTGACATGACATGCTGACATTAATTGCGGAATGTCAAATTCTAGTTTTCATATTTAAGTGTATCAAAACTTAATTATTTTTGAGTTTCATGCACATTTCTCTAAATCCAAAATTGTGAGTTCCTTTTTTAACTTTTTTTTTCAAAATGGGGGATGGCTTTGCATAGTTTTATCTAATAAAAATTATCTCATTGATGCCATTTAATATAACTTATTTGTTACGTTCAATAATGAATGGTAACACGGCCTCATATGTATTACAACAAGGATATCAATGGTATGTCATGATTATAGATACAAAATGTCAAAAAAAATGACAAAATGTATTATATTAGAAAATAAAGAAAAAGAAATAAAGGAACAAATTTATGAGAGTTCTCAATTGTATTTTCATGGATATGAATCTTCTGTTTATAGAAGTTAGGTAACATCAGAATTAACTATAATATTTACTTCATTAGTAATTATATGGTTATTTATAATAATCTATTTTATTAATAACAATCCCTCTTGAATGACCATTACTACTTAAAAGAAGTGTTAGAACTACCTCATTTAATACCTTACTAGTAAAATCTAGTCAAATAAAACCTAGATGAAGAGAAAATTAGTCTAGTATGCTAAAATTCTATGATGATGCCCCCCAAATTATGATGTCTTTAATGTCTAAATGTTAAGATATTTTAAAATAATGTAATTTGATTTGATATATGATTTTTTTTATAGTATGTAAAACTTTTTCAAATAGGTCAACTATGATCTTGTTGTGATTTTGATTCTTTTGAATAATATATGTTCATGTCACTTATCCCATAAAGGTATTTCAATATATATGTAATCCCATTCTAATGCCTTTTAGTTCACTAAGGTCAACTAGAGTCGAACTATATTTTACTAATAAAGTGACAGATAATGCTATATCTAGTCTAGTACCACTTTGCAAGATATATTAGTTCACTTATTGCACTAAGGCATGGTACTTATTTACATTGTAATTTTTTATTTTTTTATTAAGGATGAAATGGATCTTTGTTCACTTCAAGTGAACAAATGAACATGAGGGTATTTAGTAGATACAAGTCGTCCATATAAAATCATGCTAATACTTTTCTATATAAGCTGGTTGATAGACTAATATGTTATTTGAACAATATTCGATATACATGCCAATATAATATCTTGTTTTTCCGAATCTTTCATTTCAAATTCCCTTTTCAAATAATTGGTTATTTTTGTGAGCTCTTTATCAGTTCATATGAAGTTCAACTCATCTACATGTATTGTAATTATTATAAGCTTAATTTCTGATTTTTTAAATGAACACACATGGGCCAATTATATTTTTTACATATCTATCTTTTAACAAATACTCACTCAAATGATTGTCACACATGCAGTCATATTGTTTTAATCCATATATAGATTTTTTTTATGTTTCATTGAGTACATATTTTGAGGTTTTGAACTAGTTGCTTCATGTAATTTCAATTCTTTAGGGATTTTCATACACATATTAGCATCTAATTGTCCCATATAAATAGGTTGTAACAACATCCATGAGATGTGTATCAAGCATTTTAAAGACTTGATATACATTTCCTTGTAGTCTTTAAAAGTATTAAAATATGATTGTGTCCATTATAAAAAAGTACATTTCCTTGTTGTCTATACAGGGTCTTTATAAGAAGCCTCGAGCAATAAGTCATGCTTTATACCTTATAATTTTATTATTTTTAGTTCGAGTTCTCATAAAAACTCATTTATATCCAACATGATGTATATTTTTAGGTGTTTGAACTATATATCTAAACACATCTCATTTTTCTAATGGGTTTAGGCCAGCTTGGATCTTTTTCCATTTTGGCAAATCATTCCTTTTTTAACATTTTTCCATAATTTATGGTTCATGATCTTCATCATTTATTATGATGTTCATAACTACTTGGAATACAAAATATATTGTCTATGATAATTTCACAATGATTCCTTATTTCTTCTATGTCTCATTAAAATTTCTTTAGTATCGGATATTATTATGATTTTGTTATGCTGCCAAATTTTGTTTGTTATACAATATCCCAAAAGCTTGTTAGTGAGGGCATCAATAAATAGCCATTAGTTAACATGTCATATTAATAGTTAAAAAGACTTTCATCTAGATATAAATATCATAGAGATTATTAAGTAGTTCAGTCAACTAATAGTGAGACAACACTATTATAATAATAGAGAATATAATTTGAAATTTTAGTAAGACTCTTATATCCTAGGATTTGTCTACTTTTCATTCATATTATGCATGTTTAAATAGTTTGCTTCATGTTTAAATAGTAAGATAACACTAGTCATGATTTATATCTTATAATTTTATTAATTTTATTTTGAGTTCTCATAAAAATTCATTTATATCTAACATGATTTATGTTTTTAGGTGTTGGAACTATATATCCAAACACCTCTCATTTTTCTAATGGGTTTAGCCATGTTTAGATTTTTTTTATTTAGTCAAATCATTCATTTTTTAACACTCATCCATAGTTTATGGTTGACTATTAGTTTGAGATATAATTGCAACTTTGTTATGTTGCCAAATTTTATTTGTTAGATAATATCCTAAAAGCTCGTTGGTAAGGGTATCTTATCAATAATTCCATAAGTTTACATATCATATTAGTAGTAAAAAAGACCTTCATCAAGATATGAATCTCATAGGAATTGTATCGATAGTTCGGTCAACCAAAAGTGAGACAACACTATTTTAGTAGAGAAGATATGCATGTTTAAATAGTTTGGTTCTATTGAGTTTAAATATAAAAGAAATGGTGGATTATTCTCAGAATGACAATTTTTCCTAATGACATAAAAGATAATTTTTACCATTGATCCCATCCCAATGATAATCTCTTCATAATTATTTTATTGGTATTTTACAAACAAGACAACAAATCATTTATACTTGAAGATCATTCATAAGTCCTTACTTTTTAGGTAACTCATTAGTTTCCATTGAAGGTTGTTTAATATGTACATTCTTATTCTTTAGTCTTGGATGTCTTAAAGACTCTGAACTAATGTAGTTTTAAAAGTATTTATACTTTTGACTTTATAAACACCATACTCATATAATTAATATATGTCTTTCCTCGAATATCTCAAATGTGAACCATAAGAATGAATGGAACTCAAAAGGCTATCACCACTTCACAAATGACTACCACACATGTATGTCGTGTGAATTACCTATAATCATCCTTCATAGTGATGATATTGCTCTCATAATAAATATGAAACTCTTAAGAAATTATTTTATAAAATAATCACATCAATTGAGAGTGAATTCATTCAAAACATATATAATGGATTGGAATGTGAAAGTATTCATACTTTCAACTTTGTGAGTCTCATAGTTAAAATGATTAACATATTTTAATTTTAAGTTTTCACATATAGGTTTGTCTTAGACATCATGATCAAAAGGATTGTCACTTTCTTCCAACCATAAGGGTGAGAGAGCCTCGTAGGTTACATGTTAATATACACTATGATAATATGCATAATTCTACTAATAGTAAAATCCTAATTTCAATTCTATTTAATCATCAATTCCATCAATTGTTCATTCCATAATATAAATTAAATATCATAATTAAATTTCAAAGTATCCATACATCACATAAATCAAAATACATAAATCTTAAATATTAATTTAGCCTGACATTGAGAAGAGATTCACATGAGATATATAAAAAGAAGTCACATGACTCTCAAGTTCTTAATGGAATATCTCATAATAATCTAGGAGTCAAATCCTTATTCTCATGCTATTTCTATTGAATTTCTAAATTCTACTTTAGAAAAGGGGTTTAAAAGTCATACTCCTTAACTCTAGAGTTTAGATTTGGTCTTGTATCAATGGATATGCCAGGGAGTGCAAAAATCACTTTTAGGATTGTTACTGTATTGGTTCAAGGTGAAGAAAAAGAAAGGTCAATGGCTTATGGATTCTCTCCTCACTTCTAGCCTTGTCTTTTTTACTTTATGAATTCTAGGTATTTTTCAAGTAGAAAATTATGATTTTGGAAGATGTCGTGACTTTTTTTTAATCTCTAAGCTCAAAGTTACTTTGCTAAATAGTAGTCGTGGATTTGGAAAGCTATCTAAACTCTATGTACCACAAAGCCATGATACTAGTAAGTGGCCAAGGCTTATACCTATTCTTTTATGTCATAGATACACAACACTAATAAGTAGTCATCACTTGTATATTTCATCTTTGTAACCCAAAATTTGTTGCATTTGAGAGTGGTTGTGACTTCTGCCTTTAGCTTATATATCAAAGTCACAACATTAGAACATGATCGTGGCTTTGCCTTTGCTTGAGGGCAAAAAGTCAACTTTGAAAATGGTCATGACCTGAGTATTACGCTCTAACTCTTTCTACCCAAGAGTCACTATGTTGGGAAATGGTTATGGCTTTAGACTTAGAAATATTAAACCTTGGTAAAGGTAATGCTATGATACTGAGAAATGACCATGACTTTTAGTACTAGTGGGGTACTTGGTATATGATATGAAAGTAATGTTGCAACCATTTAAATGTTACTAAATAATCATGGCTATGACTCCAAGATAATATCACAGTCAAAAAAGAATGTATTGCATAGTGAATAAAATGTGCTAATAAGGTGGTAGAGTTGTAGCCAAGTATAGATAGCAAAACTACTCAGTAAGAATAACCATCACCAAGTTGTCAATTACCTCCAAAACATAATGATTTTATTATTATTAATTATAATATATCAAAACTATAATTTTTAAAGTTATTCTAATTATTCTACATTTTTATACTTACACATCAAACAAACTCTCATACTAGAATATTCAGTAATTGACCTATCAAACAAACTCTTACACTAGAATATTCAATATTTTACATATCAAACATACTATCACTCTAAAAATATTACTCATTACTGAGTAACAACAATAGTCAAGTATATAAATAAAACTAAATATCACAATATACTGCAATAGGAAAAGGGATAACAACAATAAGATTTTTGTTTTGGATCAAATCCCATGAAACAAAAATTAGTCCAGAGTGCTCAAATGATTGCCTTGAAGTGGATGGTTGTTCAATGTTTAAACTACTAAACATGCTTAGGTATTTTTGGTGCTTTTTGATATTGTGTAAAAATGGAATAAAATAAATTATGGATTAATTTCATTATTATAGAGTTTTAGTGAGTTTTAATGAATAAATGTGAAATTAATAAATTTTGGAGGTATTTAACAGAGGAGATAGAATATTGAGTCTTGCGAAGTTCAATGTCTATTTTTGACTTTATTTTGTCTGACACATTCTTAGCAGTTGTTGTGCTATCATGGAGTTGTAGGCATATCTATCTTTATTTTTAGCCAAATTCATTGTCAAGTCTAAGCACCGTGACTTTATTTTAATATGACTCAATATTCTAAAATTAGAGGTACAACATTTTTACAAAGTATTTCTTTTTAAGCTACAAAACATTATATAGCCAATACTATTTAAGCCTAGTCATGGCCAATTATTCAGAGCTATGACTTTTAAAACACTAAAAATTATATAGAATATTATGTGCGTATGACTATTTCACAAGGCTATGACTTTTGTCCTCAAATAAAAGAAAATTGTGATTTTTATGGTCAAAATAATTGTTAGGACCATGACATTTTTGTAAAGTTGTGGCAACCCGATATATGAGAGAAGTCGATGTCATGGCCACCCATAGTGCCATGGATACTTGAAGACATATAAAAGCAAATTATGTGTCGTGGTCATTTCCTAGTGCAATGGGCACAAGATGCACAAGATATTCTTAGTGTCATGGCTATTTCTCAGGGTTGTGGCCACATAATCATCAAGAAGCATCAATTCCAATGTCATGGCTTTATCACAATGCTATGGTCATATATCAATGTGAGAAGTAATTTATCATGTTGTGACCATTCTTCATTGCTAAGACCATTTATTAAAGATAAGAATATAAACACCCAAAGTTATAGTCATTTCATAATTTTGCATCTTTGTATTATAGAAATGTTGCATCTATGTCATAACTTGGTATTATAAAAAAATTAGGATGCAATCTAGACTCATGTCCATTTCTAGAGTCATAACTTTAAGTTTAAGAGATAATTAACAAAATTATGTTTTTCATTTAAAAGTCATGATTTCCTACCTATAATAATATAAAATTGCCCAAGTATATAAGTAGAAGATATAAAAATTCAAAGAGATGTCTCATTGTTCTTCATCTCCCTCCATGACACAAGCAAAATCTTAGACCATGAGGATCACTCATGCATATAGTTGAAGGTAGTGACAACCCTTCTGATTATGATATATGAGATAAACTTATATATTAAAACCTAAATGAGAAAAAAAGATGTGTGGGAAGTCGGGGGGGGGGGGGGGGGGGGGGGGGGGTACGGTAGCTGTCCATAGGTAAGAGAAATAGCATAGTATACTTCTAGCTAAATAAAGAATTAATGGTAACCCAAGGTCTAGCTATTTGTGCACTCCCTAATAATAAAAGGTTAGTGCATTGCACATGTTTTTTTTCATCAGTAGAGTTGGGTATGTTAATCATTGCAAGTATAGTACTTAGAAGTCAAAAGTACAAATGCCTGTACACATCAATCTATTGTATATATCTTAAAAGAACTAATTTAGCATAAATTTTATATAGAATATTTTTCTAAGGGGCTCACCTTTAATGTAATAGTCACATTATCACCGAGGAGGATAGTGATAGGCAATCATAAAGACATGTGTGATTATGTGACAAATTAGAAGGTGGAAATAGCCTTTGAGAATTTCTTTTACAAGTACGGTTCATACTAGTGAAACTTAAAAGAAGCATATATTAATTATGTGAATATTGGAGGCCCATGATGATTGATACTTATTCATGTATTTGATTGCAACTTGTAAAAACTAATTACTTTAAGTTGAAGCTGAATCCCATGTCTATGGTTCAACAATACTAGTATAGTAGAAGGGATTTGGAGGATCCTAATCGATATGTCAAAATATTTTTAAAGCAATGTGACACTATGAAATAGAATTGAGTAAGCTCTAATGCAATAAGATTATGCTTATTCTTTTTTTTATTAAATGATAAGGTGTGAAGTAGCTTCTAATATTTTTCATAGAGCTCCAATTAAAGTTATGATTAGTTAGTGAGGTCTTTTCTCACTTAAATTTGTTCCACCATTAATTACATCTCAATTATATAGCAAGATAAGCCAATTCTAGAAAAATGAGCATAAAAATCTATATGATGATTGGGACTAATTAAAGAAAGTGTTGAGGATGTATCCTCAAGGTAGATTTGAGTTGTGGTTTCAAGCCCAAATCTTCTATAACATGCTAAACTCTATGATAAGTTGTATGATTGATGTGGCTATTAAATGGTCAATAATGAATAAATCACTAGCAAAGGCATATCATTTGGTGGGGAGCTAGTAAAAAAGAACTACCAAACTTTAATGAATCACTTATTTTGGAGAAGACGAGCTATATTATCGGAGTTGGATTATTTCAATACCATTAAAGAGAAAATGAAAGCTATTTTTAAAGGAAGTTTGATACTCAAAAAGAAAAGAGAAGAATATAAGGAGAGATCAATGTTTTACATCTACATAAATTAATTGAATCAAACTTGATTTACCAAATTTGAAAAAAACAACCAAATACAAGAAAAATGGTACATGTTTCAACTAATAATAATATCCCAACAGATTACCATATAAACTTAAGAAATCATGAGAATTTTTTATTTTGAAGCTATGGGAGTGTGGTGTAGAATATCAGACAATTTTTTAGAAATATAGGAAATAATGCAATAAGCTATACTAATCGAGGCTCCGCTTTCAATTTCCAACCATCATTGAGAGGATAAGCCATGTTTGGAAGTTGGGATGCAATTTATCATAGCATAATTAAAAAAAAAGAAAGATGCCCAAGACAATTAGATGGGAGTGCTTGAAGCAAGGATGAATCAAAAGAGTTTGGTAATAAGGAATATTGATCATCATCTTGGATAATTTGAATTATTAATGAATGAAAGAATAATAAACTAACTATTAAGTGATATGAAAGCAAATCTAAAGAACTGCTCATCAATATTACTAGGAATTGGGAAAGAACTACCAAGGTATTCTGAATAAATAAATTCTAAAATGTTAAGGGATGATAGCACCATGATTTTTCCAAAAATCAAGGCTATAGAGCTTCATATTTATTTTGAATTAAAGGATTCTTGAACTTTTGGGGGTGATAGTGCTGCAATATTCTCAAAAGTTGATGCTTCGCTAAAAATTTTTTAAGAAGCTATAGCATTGACTAAAGAGAATACAAAATATAAAGGATATGATTCCATAGCACCTAATAAGGCCATGACTGCAAAAGAAGTGAAAGCTTGAAGATGAGAAATAAAGAATGAGGAGGGACATAGGAGCAATTAGAGTAGAAGTATCAAATAGGCCCTTTTTATGGCCTGGTTGGGCCATTGTGTTGTGCCAAGTACGACATGTTAAGGATCTCATGTTGTGCTGGCATGGCATGACATCCATTTGAGTCGGCCCAACATGTCCCATTTTGCCTATAGTTAGGCATATTTGTGTTAGGTCATGTTAGGTCATGCCTAATCATGCTGGGTCATGTCTGGTAATATTGGGTCATGTTGGTTATGTGTAGGATAGTATGCAGCCCGAATTGAATGTTCACAATTAAAATATTTTGAAATTTTAATTTTATATTTATTTAAAAATCAAAATATTATATTTATATATCAAAATAATATAATTAAAAAAAGTGCATGTATAATGTGCATTATGGGTGGCTAGTACCACCTATACTCCTAAATGTATATATATTTTTTATATAATATTTATAATGCTGAGTTTTTTTTTGATACTTTTAGAATTTTTATTTTTGATTATCTTAAAGTGAGTGCATACAACTGAAGTTCACATAGTTTTATTATTTTAGGTAAATTGATTTCAATCGATATCATTGGAGAAGATAAAGTTTTGTTTAATACATTTTGGTCGAGTTGTTATAATTATCTATATGCACATTAAATTTTTTATCATTAAACTTACTATTTGTCTATTTTTATTGCTGTATATGTAATTTGTTTTTACTTAATTTTTTGTTTTAATATTTTCATGTAAGTGCAGGAAAGGAAATATTAAAAGCTCGGGGATGCAGCAGTAGCACAATAACGGAGGTCCCGCTGTCCGGTCAGCGGGCCGAAATTTTTGGAGCAGAGCCTGACCCGTTCCATGATCCAACCCACTTCGGTTAAATGAACCGGATGTTTATTTTTTCATTTAAAAATGATTTGTATTTATTTTTCGGGTGGCTGTTTTTGACCCGGTTGAATTGTTCATCGTCTCTTCTCCTCTCTCTACGCGATTTCGCGACTGTTCCGTGCTGCATACTGTAAGACATTCTATTCTTGGTTTTAATCTGTAACGCATAAGCATTTTCTGGTGGAGGTAGCTAGTCGTACTGAGCGACTAGCGAACCATGTTATTTGCTGTGTTGATTTCTAGTTTTGATTCTGTCGTGGATGCTTGTGGTTTGGGATATATATATATATTGCTTGTTTCTGTGTTTCTTTGTTTTCTGTTTCTTAATCTCACTACCCGTGGAAGCGCGATTGTCCAACATTTATATATATATTTTGAATTTTAAAATATGTAATAAGAAAATTTAACAAAATAATAAAAAATTGTGTATCATGACTATAACCAAATAAATTTTTATAAGTGGTAGCCTGCATCCCATAGTTATATGAATCTTTCCAATACTTTTCTTTTTATAAACTTGCAAGGCCAAACTAACCATAAGCACAAATAATTAACAAAAAAAATGAAAATTCTAATTAGGCAATAAATACAAAAGAGGAAAGTAGACAAATGAGATGAAGAGAATACAAGAGGAGAGAATGAAATTCAAAAAAATTATAATCTCTATTTATAGAAAATATTTATATTAAAATAATAATTTTTTTATTTTTTAAATTTTAAATGGGTAGAAATATGACAGCCATCGAATTTCTAACTGTAGTCATTGAAAACAAATCCAACGACTAGAAAATTTTGGAATTAAAGAATTAAAAAAAATAGGTGACATGGAAAGCAATAGGCCACACCTATTGCTTTCCATGTCAGCACCTATTACATGAAAACATAAAAGGAAATTGACTAGGGACTACCATTTAAAAAAATAGGCTATGCCCTGTGAGTCCATCACCCATGACTCATAACTTATGCCCGATTATGAGTCATGTGTCACATGCCTCTAGACCATGCCAATGGGCTAAGCACGTGGGTCATGCCTGGTTTGACATGAGGTATGGCTGGCTTCGGCCTAGCATAGCATGAGCCATGCCTAGGGCCAGCATGACCCCAATTTAGGCATGATTCTAAATCTTGTTGTGTTGGGTCAAGCATGGCTATTTCATGTCATGCCCGAGCTGCCCAACTCACTTAACATCCCTAGAATGGAAGTTGCATGAAGCTATGAAGGTAAAAAAATAAATGAAAATAAAGGTATGGGTTAGCTTCCAATAAATCTTCAATTTTCTCAATGATTTAGAAAAAGAAAATTGAATGAATACTTTGAGAACTTTTTTAATACATTTCAAAAGTTAGAAGTAAACATATCATTTGCCAAAACTCTAGCTCAAGTGTTGACCTTCATGAAATTTACAAAAGACATATTGAGTTGTAAGAAGAAATCGGATATATACGAGATCGTGAATATGAACGAGAAATATAGTGCAATCATTCAAAGAAAACTTCTGAGAAAATTGAATAACCATAAAAGTTTACAATACCTTGCACCATTATAGATCATACCTTTTGGAAGACATTATGTGATTTGGGATTAAAATATCAACTTGATTCCTCTATCAATTGTATGAATATTAAATCTCAGCAAAATTACTCTAACATCTCTTTTATTACAAATAGAAAACCAAGCCATTAAGCACTCATGAAATTATCGAAGATGTATTAGTCAAGGTGGGAATACACACACACACACACACACACACACACACACACACACACACACACACACACACACACACACACATTGGTAGATTTCATTGTATTAGATATGAAGGAGGAAAATTATGTACAATTAATATTGGGATGACCATTTTTGGCCACAATACAACCCCTTATCAAAGTCAAGAAAGGGGAGTTCAATCCCCAAGTTGGTGAGGAATAAGTAAAGTTTAATCTTTACCATAGTTTTTGAGGTCTAGATAATGATGAAATGAGGTTTTGAAGAATCAAAAATCTCTTTTGTACCACAATGCAATAAAAAGTGGATTTCTAGTGGAAGAATTTTGTATAAGATTTTTAACTGGATGAATATGAAGTATATAAAGTAAAAAAATAACTTTGGAGCTATGATAGTGATAAAGATGAAGAATATAAAAAGGTATAATTATATTAGAGTTGTCAAAATAAGGAAATAGAAGAAAATGATTGATATGAGGTCACTATATTTCTCAAAAAATCTAAAAAAATAATAGAGAAACACAAGATTGAGATATAAATTATAGAAGAACAAATCATAGATAAGGCTATGGATGTACATAGTATTGTGGATTTGTTACTATATAATGAAAATAGACAAGAAAATCTTGAAAACAAAACACAATACCATGACTTTAGTGTTACAAAAAATAAAATAGCCAAGAAACTTTAGAATACAAAACCATAGTTGTACACAATACCATGACTTTGGTATATTATAAGAAAAATGACTAAGAAACTCTTGAAGACAAAGTCATGGCTATGCACAACATTATGAATTTGGTGTTACAAAAATAAAATAGTCAAAAAAAGTATGAAGACAAAGTTATGGTTATGCCAATCATCATGTCTTTTGGGATATATAATGAGTTAGTCCATCAGAAGCTTAAAGACAAAGTAAATGGTTATGCACAATATAAAAAACTTTGGAGTTACAAAACAAAATGGGCAAAAGAAAACTTAAAGGCAAAGTTGCAGCTTCAATCAATGTCGTGAATTTGAAGTTATAAGAAGAAAAGTACGATGAAATTTTAAAGGCAAAGATGCAGTCATAGTCCTAGCCATGATTTTGGAGATTCATGAAGAAAAGGGACGAATAAGCATAGAATAAATAGTTACATGTCATGAACTCATTCTCAAGGCCCCATCATCAAAAGAGAAAAATCCTTGTATGAGCACAATAGAGCCCCATGTCCCATGTATAAAGACAGAAAATATTCTAGAAACTTATGGAGATTGTTTTGAACAAAGTTATGTAAAAGGTTCCAAAAGACCTTGGAGAATACTACATAATAGTAGAATATAATGAAAGTATCCACACATGTGTAAAAGATTTTGGAATGATTCTAGAAACTTAGAGAGATTGTAGAAGTCCACACATATGTGAAAGAGCAGGGAAGGATGTGAAAGTCCATGGAATGTGGAAGGGAAGTCTAGAATATTTTATGGTAGTCTTGTAATTACGTATACATAGTAGGACTCTCTAGAATTCTTTAATTTATAATAGAACTCTCATAGGTTCTACACACTTCTATTGATGTGTATATTGTTAAAAATTTGGTAATTCATAACTTAAGTAAACAATGCTTGTAGATTATGTTGTTTTATTATAATTGCATGTCTGTAAATATTACAAGAAGAGACATATCTTAAGCTTAGCTCAGCCGAATGAACTTCTCCCATATATTTGTAGTTCCAGATGAATGTGAAGATGACAACACTATAGTGGATCAAGTAGTCAAATTGATATCTTATTATATTTATATTCTTTAATCCAAAACTAAACGTTAATTTCTATTTAAATCAATCCTTTCAGTTTTCTATAATTTTTAAAAATTAAATTTATTTTATATAAATATAATTATACATAATTATAATTAATTGAATATAAATTAATTAATTTGATTTAATAGCCGAATCAAATTATTTGATTATAATTAAATTATTTATTATGATTACATATATATACATATTTTAAATAAATAAAACCTTTAAGACTTCTTTCATTGCTTCTAAATTAGGCTATAAAAGGGACCTCAGTCTGAATAAGATCTTGAGCTTCTAATGTAAATTATTTTGCAAAATAATTTATCCTAATTATAATTCATACCACTACATAATTATAATTATATTCCCTCACTTATTCAAAATATATTATGTTTTTTGTTTCTTATCATCAATTAAACTCTTAATGTTAAGATTACAGATACATATTTATTGAATCAAATCACTAAAAATCCAACCCAATCAATCTTTAATTATTTCCTCGATATTTTACGCTTATTTGAGTTGCTGGATTAAAATCCACTCATATGGTTTGACAATACCAAAACTTATAAGCTTCCTCAAGGGATATCATCAATCCTTTTGATAGACATAGATTCCATTATAAATATTCATCATATGATCGATAAAATTATTTAATTTATATAGTTCTCAAATCTACTTATAGACTCCAACCTTTATGAATCAAAATAACTATTAATAAGCATATGCAAATAATAACTACTTAAGAATAAGAGTAAGAGTACTTATAATAACTATGATATAATTTTATTTTACAAGGCAGTACAAAATAATTACACTATGTTAGTTTTATTCAATACACTTAAGTATACTAGTACTAGAAGTTAGAACTATACTATTCATCATAGTCAAGATAGACACACTAAAATATAATGATATAATCTTACTAATAAGGTATTTAATTCTATTTAGATTGTGAATAACAAGCATATATTCAATGAGAACTAGTAATACGATTTTCTATGCATAAGTTAATCTTTATGATATAAAAAGTTTTAGAGAATATTTACTTTAGCTGTGACTATTTCCAAATTCCAAAGCAATAAATTTTAGCTCTAGAGAAAATATCAAAGCCATGGTAATTCCTAATATTGTAACTTTGGGTATAAAAATGGAACTTAGAGAAAAAAAACAAATATCATGAGGTACTAGGGCACGAAAAAGAGAGGCAAAAAAGGATAAAGTTTTGAAGCAAAAACTCATCAAATCCTAGGGGAGATCCATGAGCAAAGAGGTGACACAAGGCACAAGCATAAACCCTAAGTAGAGAGCATGAATTTCAACTCCCACCCAGGGGCAAATTCGAAGCACATGAAATGAAAGTTATGGGTTTAGAGTTTTGTTTATTAGAGATACATGAGGCTATCATTAATTATCCAAAATTCCACAAAATATATTTCAAATTATCTCATGTAAATTCTTCTCCAATATTAAGAAAAATTGAGGTTTAAGGTTAATATATTTCATTTTATGTGATATATATATAATTGATAGATTTTATGTTTAGTTTGTATTGTGGTCTGGTTAAGAATGAATATGATATTTATTTAGAACTGATATTAGGATTCTATTATTAATAGATTTGTGCATGTTATAGTATTATATGGTGATAAGTAATCCATGATGAACACTCATGTGTAATAGTAGGAAGCAAGTGAGCGCTTTTAATAGTGAGAGGCATCTATACATCAAAACCCATTGTTGAGGTTAGTTTAATCAAGTGAATATGACACTTATGAGGCTAAAGCATGAATACTTTTATAAATCAATATATTATGCATATCTTAGACAAACTAACCCTCAATTGATATAAGAATTTTATAGAATATTTTTTTTAGGGATTTCACTTTTAGTGTGAGTGTCATGTGTCATCATGCTGGACAATGACAAGTGAGTCATGAGACACATGTGAGTGGAGGTGACTTGTAAGATGTTGACTATTCTGTTAGTTACTTTCTGTCATATGACTTCTACTAGTAAGTTTTGATGGAAGGTGTATGCTAATTGTCAAAAAAATAGTACATATGAAGTTGAAAGTACAAATACTTTTAACATCACATTAGTTCATATCTTTATGACACACAAAGTTGGAGAATAAGAATACATATATATAATAACAATTAATGGAAAATAATGAGTTTCCTAAAAGCTATGGATTTGTGAAAGACTATAACCATTTTTTCAAGTGCCTAATTATATCAGTTAAACAATATTTAAATGCTCATTAACAAAAATATCTCATCGATAGAGATCAACAAGTGCATAGGTCATACAAGTAGTAAAGTAGATTTTTATCTAGATATTGATCCCATAGGAATTATATCATTAGCTTGGTTATTAAATATTGAGATAAATCATTTTTAGTCAAATAGATATTAAGATTGCTAGACAATCTTAGGTGCATGGATTTTTTCATTTAATCAATGTGATAATGTTTAAGATGCTAGACTTATATTATGCTAGACTTCTATTATGTATAATGAAGATCAAGGTGGTTGTTATCAATGAGTCCATGCTCATCCTTATAGTGGTCCCCTCGTAGCAATCCCTCAGTACATTACCATTAAGACTATAATTTATCTCTACTCGAGAGTCATTCAAATCCATTCTCTTTTAGGTAATTTTGTCAATTTCCCTTAATGATTATCTTTTATACAGACTCTTATTCTCTAGCCTTGAGTATCATAAAAATCAAATATTAATATGGTTTATAAGTGTTTGTACTTATAGTTTTATAAGTATCATACTCGTGTTATTAACATATACTTCTCTCAAGTTTGAGTGGTGGGAATTATATCAATAAAAATAACTCACTAAGGTTGTCACTACCTTGTGAGCCACTACACAGTAGTGCATACCCCAAAAATTTTGTCACCATCCTTTTCAGTGATGATGTTACTTATATAAAGGTGATCCCCCTATGAGAATATTCTATATAATATTCATTCTAATCAATTATTCTAATCAATTATAAAATAATTTTTAATATATAGGATTATTTCATACATCATAGTTAGAAGGATTTTAACTTTTTTCTCTATCATATGCTCAAATGAGCCTCATAGTTTACATGTCATCATTCACTATGATAATCTTATACAAACCTATCAATAGTCTAAACCCTATTTCAAATTCTATTTAGTCATCATCTATGATTCATAATACAAAATAATTAACCAAATTCATTCATAAATAAAAGCTAATATCACATCATGTATATTCAAATTAGACAAACACTAGACCCACACTATGTATTAAAATTTTTGAATCTACCTTAGAGACGATGGGTTTAAGAGCCATGCCTCCCAACTATATGGATTATATGAAGTCTCGCATACATTGCTTGCTGGTGGAACCCCTAGAAGTGAAAAATATACCCCAATGGTTTGGTAGTTTCCATGAATTTGATTATTGCATGGATTGGAGGAAGAAGAATGAGAAAGATACTCTAAATTTTTTTGTCTTCTAGTTTTATACTTGAGTGATTTTATATTACTCTAAGTAGGAAGTCATGACTTTTAAAAAAAATTTACCAACTTCACCCGTCTTATCTTAAGCTTGACATTGTCACTCTAGAAATTGTCTGCTACTCTAGACTACATCCTAATCTTTTTATAACATAGAATTGTGACACTAGTAATGACCATGATTTAGGCATAATATCTTTGTAACATGAAGTTGCGACACTATGAAGTGGCCACAACTTCATGCATTTATCTTTTTGTATTTAATAAAGGGCCAAAACACTGATATATTATCAGGGCATGACAAAGGGCTTCTCATATTGATATATCACTATGATAAAGAAGTAGCATGATGAAGAGCTTCTCATATCAATATATGGTTGTGATTATGTGAAAAATCCATGATATAGGTGTTGGTTCTTCTTGATTATTATATGACCATGATACTATGATATTGATGTTACACTAAGAATGTCTTGTGTATCTATGTCCACATCGCTATGAAGTGGCAATAACATAGAATTTTCCCTTCATGTGTCTTCAAGTATCCACCACACTATGGGTGACCATGGCTATGGTATTATCTTGTTTTATATATCATATTTTCGCAATGCTTTAAGAATTCCATGATATTGACAATTAGCTTGATCATAAAAGTCATGACTTTGTCTTTTTTGAGGACAAGAGTTGTGGCCTTGGAAAATGGTCATGCTTGAACTCGAGTAATATTTTATGTAATAATTTCTATAGCTTGCCATGCCACATCACTATGATATAGAACACTCGAGTAATATTCTATGTAACTTTATGTAGCTTGAAAGTCTTAGCTTTATAAGAAGATCATGGTTCTGACTTTAAACTACTAAGCTACATTAAAGACAAAGTCATGACACTTGGACTTGGTTGTAACCTTGAGTATGAGTGGGTACTTCATTGCTATGACATATAATTAATATCAAAACTAATTAAATTTCATGAGATAGGTATGACTACAACTCAATGATAATATTATAGTCATTAAGAATGTGCTATATATTGAAAGGATTATGCTAATGACTTAGTAGGATCATGATATATAAGAATTGTTATGATCAATCATATAAAAGTTTTGGCCAAGAATGAATATCAAAACTATATAAGACTCATTATTCTACTCTCTCTACTAAACATCTTCAAAATATATTAATTTCATGACTATTCATCAAAACTTGTCAAAACTATGAAATTGTGAAATTAATCCATATTTTTCCCATTTCATGCTTATACAACATCATAAAGTACCAAAATATACAACACTATTTGGTAGTTTAAATACTGAATAAACTTTCACACTAAAATAATTATTCATCCTCAAACAATAACTTTCTCTTAAAAACAATAAAAATCATATATCTCAAATTAGTTCCACACAATTGGTGCATCATGATAATATGGGAATAAACAACAAAAAAAAAAAAATTAAGGTAGTCATGGGGGTGATAAGTATGATTTCCATTTAAGTTTAGGATCATACTTTTAAGTGTGACATCTAATTTCAATATAGGTAAGATGTTAAAAGGGCCGTGTCCATCAGGCAGCCTCTTGGGTGGTTAAATTTTTATATTTTAAACAAATTGGACCGCTACGTTATAGGGTGATCCAATTTTTTTAAAATAATTAGCTACTTGGCCGATTGTAATTGATCAGCCCATAAGTTGTCCACCCATCACGCAATGGCTATAGGTTTCTTTAGTCATTCATATGCAGCCATGCATCTTTAGAGAAAGTGGCCAGGTCCACTGGCCCAACATGGCATAGTGGGCATGGCTGAGTGCACGGTCATGCCTGACCATGCCGAACGACGAAGATGCATGGGTCATGCATCTTCGTCATTACCCAATGGTGGGGTGGTCAAACTATTTTTTTTTAAATTTGACCGTTCGGGTGACCAACTGATAGGGACCAAGTCATGTGGTCACCTAGGCTGGTTTACCATGTCACCTAGTTAGGCACATATATAGATCATGCCTGGCCAGACTAAAGGTTAGCTCATGTCGGTCCAGCATAGCATGAACTATGCCATGGGGTGATCCAGCTAGGCTTGAGGCATGGTTCTAGAGTCTAGACTGTGTTGGGCCGGGCCCTACACATCTAGGTTTGAACCATGTCGAGCCACGGGCTATGACCGGGCCACTCTTCCCATTTGACACCTCAAATCTTCTACTGCTTATCCTCAAAATTTTATTAAACTCCTTCACAACCGAGACATTCTTTCATTCTCTATATATGCAAAATAATATCTAATTTTACTTTTTGATATTATCTCTAAATGGAAGAATGGATTCATTGAATTTATTTTATCCAATAAACTTTTTTTTGGATAGTGTGGAATCTAGAGGTGTCAAATGGATTTGGGCTGGCCCGACCTGTTTTAAGGTGGCCCAATCGGGCCAACATGTCGTGTCGGGACAGGCATGGTACATTAACTGTGCCATGCCTTGCACGACATGGCTTCAGTTGATCCGGCCTAGCCCGTCGACTCGATTTGTAACTATTTTGGGCTAGGTCATGCCTTGACTTGCCGGATCGGGCCCATTCTGATCGAATTTGGGCTAGATGGGGATGTTTGGAAATGGGTCATCTCAAACTTCAAAATTATTAAAAAAAATTAAATTTTAATAATTAAATTAAAATAAATGATTAATTAATTAATTTTTAATTAATTAAATTAATAAAGCATAAACAACTAATATTTAAAACTATACAAGTAATAACTAACAACTCACAATTAAAAACACGTAAAAATTATAAAATAACAATTAATAAAGTGAGATCAAGATTGAATAATTAAAAGATAAAAAACAACACCTTAAAAATTCAAAGATAACTCATAAATATAAAACATGAATCAAATGTCAATCCCATAATAAAGTCTGAATAAAAAAACATAATAAATAAAAAAGCATCAAGCTCAAGCCTCAAAGTAAAATGACAAAAAAAAAAAAAACAAAGACAATCTAAAAATAATAAATGAAAATGATAAATCTTGTCAGCGTATGACCAATGATGGTATCAATATCAGTGGATCAATAGCAGTAGGCCTTAGGCAGTAAAGTAGGCTTGGGTGCTTAGCTTAATCATTAGTGCATCAATCTTGTATCAATCATCATTAATATCCCATGAATCATCATCAAGCAACCACCCCTTCCGCTTGTATTATAGTCATAGCATAATTTTGGATGCCTAAGCTCGAATCCTTCTAATCTTCCATGCATGCTAATGTCTCAATAATATCTAGCTATAATCTGAATTTCTTATATGAAATCACATTCACTATAATAGAAAAAGTAGATAGCAAAGCTATGCTCGACATTGGAGATGTCAGTAGATCCCATGTCATATTAGACAGCACGATAATTCATGGACTAATAAGATTTCCACTACTATAAAATATCAATATTTTTATTATCAGTATGTGATAGGATTGAACTGTAATCGGTATATAAGTACCAAGATAGTTCGCTCCTATTCGACAGTCTACTCATCATTTCTCCTTTACTAACTAAATGAAAAAGTCATCATCTCCGAATATGCTATCCATGTTCATACTTGGAGACTCACTACTACTATCACAATACCTAGTATCATAGTATGCAAAGAGCTCAGTCAACTTCTTGTGAATGAACCATTCAGGTTGGTCTTCCTGGTTCATGCATGTATATATGTATGTCAAAATATTCTTTATCCCTTTCACCTTATCCCTATGGTTCATGTAGGCATCCAGACAATAAAGAGATAGAATGATAGACTAGTATTTTAAGTATCTTGGTTTCCATATCTGCAACCATATCACTAAGTGTCGGAGTATCTCTAAACTTCATAAATATGCTACTAATATTGCATATGCACCTGAGTACAATGCAAGTGGTGAGAGTATAAACTGGCGAGCACATGTTAGTCGTGTCATAAAATTCTTCAGAAATTTCATAAATAATATTTTTTGTAGCCCAGTTAGTGTCGTCAATAATAAGTTTCTTACTGTTACTATTGATGTTGTCTGATATCACGTGTTCGTATCCAACACATGATACCAATATCAGGTATGTGTAATTCCAATGGAGTCTCACATTCGATTGAAATTTTTTCTTTAGACCCACAAACAAATAGAGAGTACTGAACTTCTATTATCTATGAGGCATACGAAAAAATTTTAGTGAGTTACGTATATTTTCTAAAGCGGAGGAAATAACTTTCATCCCTGCTTGTACAATGAGGTTAATGATGTGACACATACATCTAACGTAGAAAATCTTTTCTAATGGCATGTCGTTAATAGTCCTAATAAAAATGTTAATGGTTACTTTATTGTTAGATGATTTATCAAATGTGTAATTATATATTTTATTTTGAATATTATATTCTCTAAAGATTTTTATTATGTACTCATAAATGGTCGGGCCATCATGAGGATAAAGAATCCCTAAGGACCTTAATATTTTTTTTTATTTGGTATCCATTTAGAAACTTCATAGTGAGCAGTGAGGCAAGCATAAGATACTTCGTCGTGATTAGTCCAAATATCAGACGTCATAGACACCACTCTACTATAATTTCTAAATTCATTAATTATTATTTCTTTTTCTAAATTATAGTATTTTAGTATGTCGTTCCTAGATGTTAATCTAGGAATCCTATGATATATATGCTGAAATAAGTCTATATGATACTGACTACCCTTGGATTCTTTGAAAATCTAATCGAAAAAGTCATCATGGTGATCAGCTTGGTCATGCCTTGACACCCTAACTCATTGTAGTATATGAAGAGGGTTAACATTGAGACTGAATTGAATCCAGCCTCAAAGAACCCACCACTGAGTTGGGTTTGCCTAGGATCTAATACACCATATTTTTTGGTATATTATTCAGCATGCCTCTTAATGTGCCTAGTCTCGCATGAACTCTTACAGATTAATAATTTTTTTTACAATATTTGTATTGTACTGATTTTTCTTATGCACCCCTAACATTTTTATTTTGTATTATATTAAATTGAGTCCAAACTATTTATGTTCTTCTAATATTTTGTTTATTAGATATTTGGGCTGACGTGACCAAAGAAACCAAAGTTTCAACGACTTCGAACCTTTCTGTAAGGTTTTCGTTAATCATCTTATAATTTTCTATGTTTACATTTAAATTAATTTCGTTATCGTAATTAAAATTACTATTTAACATTTTGATCTTTTATTTGTTTTTTAATTATACTGTCATTAATGTTTTAATAATTATATATTAATTAAATTAAAACTAAACTTTCAAAGTATACAGTTTTAACTAAAATTTAAAAATAAAACTTAACTAAACAAAATTTAAAAATTAATACTAGTAATGCGTACAATCTCATATGCCTTTTGATGTCCGCACCACAATCGACAGGTCGTACTCCACACCTGAGTCCCAAAAGTCAAAGCAAAATGAGAGACATAGAGAGAGAGAGAGAAGAGACGTATGTCGAGAGTAGACAGAGTGAAAATAGCTGAGGGAGAGAGAGTAGTTATAAATTCTGAACGGGGGGGGGGGGGGGTATTTTAAAGATTTGAAAAAAGTTTTTTTTTAAAAAATCAATTTTTTTATATTGTTTTGAAATTTTTAAAAATATTTAAGGGGCAGAATCCATAGGCATTTTGGATTCTTCCTCCTAGCCATTGGACCCAAAATTCAACGGCTAAAATTAAAAAACTGCAATTTTTTTGGACAATTGGGTGGGTTTGACCATCAAAATCTACCCAACTGTCATAAGTTCTAGAAGTTTTGACTTCAGGAACTTGTAATCGGGCTCGGAACCGACAAAAAGTTAGGCTCTAGAAGTTGGGACCGAGCCATGCATGGCCCGACACAAGCCATGTCGAGAGCCAGCCTGACATAATTCTAGACCGTGCCGAGCAAGAAATGATCGAGTTGGGTCTTGCATCGGGTCGGGCCTAGGCTACTCAGCCCATTTGACACCTCAATTTTTACTCAATTTTTAATGGAACCCATCCATCTTTACTCAATTTTTATTTATAAGTTGTCGGGATGCTACAACTTCACATAATATTTCTATGGTTTTGGATTTCTATCTCTTTCCTTCTCCAATAAACTCTTTTTTGGATAGTATGGAATCTATACATCTTTACCCAATTTCTAAATTGAAAGTTGTCGAGGTGCTACAACCTCAGCTAACATTTCTATGATGCTAAGTTTCTATCTCTTCCCTTTTTCCTTATGGATTATTTTCATGATATTTTTCTTTGATGAACTTCTCCCTTCCATTGGCAAGTCGACAAACTAACAAGATTTAGGGTGAATTATCATGACATCACTAGGAATTTAGGGATTTTTTTTTGTTGAGAATATTTGAGGGATAGATATTTACAATTATGGCCTTGTAATTAAAAGTTTGGAATTTATAGGTTTGTGTTTCTTCTATAAATAAAAAGTTGAAGCATTATGGCAAGTAGTGCTGTCAAAGTCACAATATTATATCAAAGCAATAACTTTTTCATATAACTTCTATAATGCTTTTCCTTCTATAATATAAAAGTTACAACTTTGATTTTCATAACTCTTTTCCAACTCATAATAGGGTTGATATATTTATCACAAGGTTCATAATAAAAATTATTTTCTCAAGCATGATAAGTCTCATTGTAATGATAGTCTAAAAGATTCTTGCTCACTTCTACTACATGTTTCCCTAAAATGAATTTCATCTACCTCATTCTTCTTCCATAGCTCCTTAAGGTAGTTCATTAGTTATTCAGAGAAAGATTGGCTAAATATTCTTACTTTATAGATTAGTGGCTAAAAAGAAAAAAGATACCTACCAAATTCAAAAAATATAGCTATCCACTTTGAAACAAATTGACAAGACTTAGTAATTAGATTCAAGAAGATCTATCAAACTCAATGCTATGTAAACTACTAAAAAAATATTTTTTACATGGATAATTATGTCAATAACATTGATTAACCAAACTAAACAATCATCACCAATGACACCAAAAAATTATTATAACTTTAGTATTCCACTTAATTATATTAGCTAAGAAATGTCTCATAAACTTATTATTGAGAATATCTCATCAAAAGAGATTCACAATTATATGAGTCATACAAGTAGTAAAGTAGACTTTCATTTTTAGTAAAATAGATATTTGAATAGTTACGTAATCTTAGGTCCATGAGCTTATTTATTTAATCTATTAATATACAATGTGATTGTTACCATTGAGCACATCTTAATGCTAGTCATTTCATAGTTGTCACCTTGGTATATCACCACTGAGACAATAATGCATCCATGCTCAAGATTCATTCACAATCACATATATTTTATACAACTTTATCAACTTCACTTGATATTTTCTTCATATACAACCTCTTATTCTCCAACCATAATTCTCATAAAGAGTAAAGATAGACATAATTCATAAGTATTTATATTTTTGACTTCATAAGAACCATACTCACACAATTAACCTATGTTTCCCATTTCACTAGTAGGAATCATGTGAGGAATCATAAGTATTTATATTTATGTTTCCCAGTTCAAGTTCTATGTAATATTTATTCATCATAATCAATAATATAAAATAAATTAAACATATTCATTTATAAATAAAAACTAATATCACATCACATATATTCAAATTACACTAACCCTAGACACATGCTATTTTGATAAAAACTTTTGAATATACCTTAGAGATGAGGAGTTTGAGCTTCATGCTCCTCAACTCTAGTCATTGCATTAAGTATCACATTTCTTACTTGCTTGTTGAACCCCTAAAAAGTGTGAAATTTTTCCATTGTATCTGATAGTTATTTTAGCTTTTCTTATTGTGTGGAGAGAGAGGAAAAATAATAAGAGAGATACTCTAAATTTCTATATCTTCTTCTTTTATACCCAGAAAACTTTATATTACACCAAGTAGGAAGTCATGATTTTCAGGAGATTTTCTCTGCTTTAGCCTTCATCTCTTAAGCTTGAGGTTGTGACTCTATAAAGTGACCATAACTCTGGATTGCATTTCGATCTTTATATAAAACAAAGTCATGATGCTAGTAATGAATATGACTTGAGTTTAATATCTCTATTACATGAAGATGTGGTAATATGAAGTGGCCATAGCTTTATACATTTGTTTTCATGTATTTAATAATCGGCCATGGAATTGGAAAATGGCCACAACATGGTGAATGCTTCTCATTTTGATATATGGTCATAACACTATAATAAAGTAGTTGAGTTGGAATTGGTCCTTGATTATTATATGGCTGTTACATCTTGATATAACTACAAAAATAAAAATGTCTTGTATATCCTATGACCGCAGTACTATGGGTGGTCATGATGTTAGTTTTTTCATCTCTCATATATCATGTTGTTGTGGCACTGCAATAATATCATGATACTGGCAATTAACTCGAGGATAAAATTCTTTATTTTAACTTCTTTTGAGAACAAGAATTGCAACCTTATAAAATGGTCATAGTCAAGTAATATTTTATATAACTTTTAGTATCCCAAATGTTGAGACTGAATAATTAGCATGACTTTGGCCTATGTAATTTTTGCTTTATAACTTTCTATAGCTCAAAAGTTATGGTTTTGTTGTAAAAAGTTGATAACTTTGACTTGAGACTACTGATCCATATTAAAGATTAAGTGGTGATATTTGGACTTGGCCATAACCATAAGCACCAATAGGGTACTTAGCTATTATGACAAAAAATAATGTTATAACCATTTAAATTTTATGAGATTTGTATGACTATAACTCCATGATAATATTATAAACACTAAGAATGTGTTATATAGTAGAAGAATTCTACTAATGAGTTGGTAGGGTCATAACATACAAGGATTACTATGACCAATCAGATAGAGTCTAGGCCAAGAATGCATATCAAAACTATGCAAGACTTATTATTCTACACCCTCTAGCAAACACCTTCAAAAACTTATTAATTTTATAAATATTCATCAAAACTCACCAAAACTCTAAAGTCATAAAATTAATCTATAATTTCTCTCTTTCCAGATCTACACAATATCATAAAGTATTAAAATACATGCGAATATTCAATAGTTTGAATACCAAAAAATGAACCTCAAGTAGGAATGATGTATCATTTTGATGGTAGAGTACAGAGAACACCACAACGAGGGAATCATTACTAGAGAGAGCCAAATAAGTGATAACCATAGTATATGCTAGTAGGACACATGAGTATTTTCATAATAATCTGACATTCATTATGTAACCAAGTATAATAAAAACAATGAAATCTAGATAGGTCATTATGTATAATGAAATAAACTAACCCTATAATCTAAAAGTCTTACCAAATACTCATTTATATCATTTGAACTAGAGTAGTAGTTGACTCAATGTTAGTTGATCAAACAACCGATACAATTCAAGTAAGATTGATATATGGATGAAAGTATATTTTACTACTTGTAACACTCATGTACTTTCAATTCCAAAATAATATTGGATGAGTGACCCTCACCCAACATGCTTTTGAGACATTGAATAATCCTAATAATTGAGAATCTTCATAAAGTCACAATAAGTTTTTGCTACTATTATCTAGGATTGTTTAGTTTGATTAATCAACTTTAGTTAATATAACTTTCTTTAAATAAAAATATTTTTATATTTAGTTATTTGGATAGAAATATCTTAATTTTGTGCCTTGATTTGTATTGCAAGTCTTGAGTTATTTTTTGAATCTTTTGGTTTAATATTTGTTTTTTTATGTATCTACAAACTTTATGGGCAAAAACTTTAGGACTGAGCTAATACATTTGGACCCATAGATTTAGAAAACTAGAAGAGTAATTTTGAAACTAAGAGCTAAGAAAGAGTAGATTGAAGGAACTAATTTCAATAAAGACTCTCACTAAAGTGATGGGTAAGCTATCCAATAGCTCAACTCATTACCATACCTTGGGAGACTAGCGACAACCTACTATGATAGATAATTATTATGTGATTTAGATGCAACTAGTTGTAGCCAATTATATTGAGTTGGAGTTAAATTTAATTGTGATAGTTTAGCATCATCTATATAGTGGGAGGATATCAGAGGATCCAAATGAGCATGTCACAATATTTTTGGAGTTGTGTGACAGTTAAAATGAATGGAATTAGTTTTAGATGCCTTTAGATTACATCTATTCCTATTTTCTTTGAAAGATAAGTCATAGAGTTAGTTCTTTGAGATGGACTCATGCAAGCTTTCCTCACAATGTTCTTTAACTCCATTAGGAGGAGCAAGAAATTTTTGGTGGTACTTAGGATCATTTTAAGTAGTTGTTGAGGAGATACCCTCAAGACAGGTTTGAGGTGCATTATTGATGAGCCCTCAAGTGGGTCAATTATAAATAAGTCACTCAGGGAAGTGCATTATTTATTTGAGAAGTTAACAAAGAATAATTATTAAACTTTGAATTATCACGTCTTTAGGAGAAAACAAGGTGGAGTGTTAAAGTTGGACAAATTTACTATAATGGAAGAAAAAATAGAAGAACTTCTTATTAAATTAGAAGCCAATAGGAGAAGCAAAAAAGAATGAGTGAAATCACTATTTTGTAACCACAAGAAACAATAAACTTTTACCTCATTTATCAAATGAAAGAGGCAAAAGAGTTGAAAAGCAAATGGTATGAGTTATGACTTAATACTGATATCCCACATAATACCATATGAATATGAGAAATCATAAAAAAATTTCATACATAGACAATAGAAAAGAGCAGTGAAACATTGGACAATTACCAAAAGGTTTTATATATAATTTCATCGGACACAATATTAAAGGAGGGTCAAGATTGAATTATTAATATTCAAAGGGTAAAAAAAGCCTTCCACTAATATAAATTGATAGCAGTGCTAACTGAGATAAAAAGAAGAAACAATTTTTAAAAGACCCATATAGAAAGGCTTGAGATAAAATTAGAACACATGAATGTGATAATGAAGAGTATAAAGAATAAAATCAGACAATAGATACTATTGGTCAAAGAGAAGAGTACTAATACACTATCAAGTCATATTGAGAGAAACTAAAAGAAATGCTTTTCAATAATACTTAGAAGCGGCAAGGAGCTTAAGGTGCAAAAAATAGAGGAAGATGAAATAGAGGTAGATAGAATTGATAGCACCATGACTTTTCTTAAAGTCACAGCTCCACCACAATATTTTTTAAAGCTATGGCCTCCAATGCCATGATATTATCAAAAGTTCAATGCCCAATGAATATAATATCTAGTTCACACCCCTAGTTGTGATAGAATAATGCTAAAGGCAATTTTCTTATAAAGCTTCATTTTCTACAAAAATATAAGTAGAAATTGAATGAATAGTTGGAAAATTTCTCTATATTTTTTGAAATTCAGAAGCAAATACCCCATTTGTGAAAGTTTTTTCTCAAATTCCGAACTATTTGAAATTCATGAAAGATATATTGAGTAGTAATAGAAAGTTGGAGATGTGTGGAAGTGTGAATATGACTAAAAATATAGTGTGATTATTCAACTAAAATTTTTAAGGAAGTTAAATAATATAGAAAGTTTTATGATACCATGTATAATTGGGAAGCATGCATTTCGAAAGGTGCTAAGTGATTTGAGATCAAGTTTCAACTAGATACCTTTCTTAATAGCATGAAGACTAAACCTTAGTGATATCACTTTAACTTCTCTCTCACTATAAATAACTGATCAATCATCCAAGCACTCAACAAGTCTTAATGAATATATGTTGGTTAATGTTGCTGTATTTATTTTTTACATGGATTTTATGGTGTTAGTTTTGGAGGAAAACCAACATACTCTATTGACCTTGGGATGATAATTTTTAGCAATTAGATAGCACCTTATTGATATCAATAAGAAAAGTGAATGCTTCCTATAGATGAAGAGCAAGTTAAATTTAATCTTTACAAAGGCCTATAAAGTTTAGATGATGATGACAAAGATTATTGGAATGTAGATAACCACGCCAGCATAGCAATGCCACAAAGTATGAGCTGTAGGATGGGTCTATTTTGTAGAAGAGTGCTAACCCAGTAAAGATGAGGAAGATGACATAGAAGAAAAAAAATGAAGCTATAAAAGTGAAGCTATGACCGAGGAGGATAAATACTACGAAGTCAAGATATTCTTCAAAGTCATAACTTTAGAATGCTTTAAAGAAGAGTCCTTTTGAGAGATAGAAAAAGAAAGCAAAACACCTAAATTTCTTCACAATTGTTTAGTGAAAATGATATAAACGATTGGAAGAATATACTAGTAATAAAAATAGAGGTAGAATCGTAACTAGTGGCTTATGGAATGATAGAGTAAGACATGAATTTAACTATAATATTGAATAATCCCAAAGAGAGAGAAAATGAAACAAAAACAACAATGAAAGTCACAACTTTGACTAGTACCATGACTTTAGAGACATAGAAGCTAAAGAAAGAAGTCATGGAAAATCACAATACCATAGCTTTGAAGATCTAGAACAAAAGATCAAACTACAACTCAACAAAAGCTATGCCAATATAATAAGTTGTGGCATTTAGGGACAATGAAGCCAAAGAAGAAATAAAATTAAAAGCTACAATGAAGCCAAAAAGCCATAGCAATCCAAAAAGCTACAACATCCAAAGAAATAAAATTAAAAGAATGAAACTACAAAAAAATATAGAATATTATTTAATGCTGAAAGAAAATTTGAAAAGAAAAGAGGAAGTAAAAGAGTATATAACAAATCTAATCTAGATATCTAGGATCACCACTAGAGGTAACACCTTGTTGATGGTCTAGCTACGGATGTTAAACATAGCAATTCTTCAATGATAACTCAAGATTATTTTTTTTTTGCAAAGTGTGATGAAATAAAAGATTATATATTCACTCACATAGATTTTTATGCATATTTTATGCACCCAAAAAATATGTCGTGATAATCAAACCCCATCATGACTCAATATACATATCCACAAAAAAGTAGTCTCACCATCTGAATACACCCTAGTTGTAGAAACACTTATGTATAATGGATAGAAAGTTATATTTTTTAGAGAGAGATTGATTTCTCGGGAATGAGCTAACACTTTAGTGTGAGAGTTTACTTGTCATACTAAATATTAAATAATATTATTTATTTTAGTAATTATGCATGATGTAGTTACATGAAAAAAATCTTTAAATAGAACTATTTCATAAAATCATTGTTTTTATATATTATGATGAATACTAGTAAAATTGATTGGTTTTTGTGTGAAATATAAGATTTTGTAGAATTGTTGAGTAGGAAGGGAGTAAAAAATCATGTAAATTAGTAGCATTTCTCGTGTTAAGACTTTATTACACCTCCATGAGCTTATATGATAGTTTTAATCCATATTCTTGGTTGAAGCTCTATACTAATAGTCATGATAATAATTATATGTCATGTTTTTTCCATCTTGTTGAAACAATGATTCCACATTGTAATATATATTTTTTGGCTAATAAACTTTCTTAGATTGCAACCAAAATAACTCGGTAATATTTTTATGATTGTATTATTATGTTTAGTTCATAATAGTCAAATATCCCACTAGTGCTAAAAGTCATGTTATCCTTGACTTCATGACTTTCATTACATAGCCAAAAATACTAAGAATAAAACCACAACATTTCTCTAGCACCATGTCATTTGGTTACAAAGAGTTGCACAGAGTATTTACTCAAGCTGCAATTATTTCAAGAGCCATGACTTTTTGCTCTAAAGAAAAGACCAAAGTTGCATCAATTCTCAGTACCATGACTTTGAGTTATTTCGAGAAAATTCAATTCTCAGTACCATGACTTCATATTCCAGAGGAGAAATGTATGAGCCATGGTCATTCATAGTGTCACAATTTTGTGTTGTAGAGAGAAAAAATATGAATGCGAATTATGAGTCAAGGGTTTTTGATTCCAAGACACATTTGAGGGCTATCATTGGGAACCTAAATTCCATGAGATCTATTTCAAATTATCTTATGTAAAATTTTCTCCAATATTAGACTTAATTGAGGTTTAGATTGGTATATGAATATAAATTTATTAAATTTTATGTTTAGTTTGTGTTGTAGTTTGATTATTAATTGAATTGATATTTATTTAGAATTGAAATTTAGGGTTTTATTAATAGTAAGTTTTAGCATGTTATTGTGGTTGATTGTGATATTTAAGTCACAATGCACACTCACATAATGATAGGAAAGAAGTGAAAATCCTTCTGATAGTGATGCAAAATAAAAACTTCTATGTCAAAACCTGATGTTGAGATAAGTCTAATCATGTGAGTATGAAGTTTACAAAGTTAATAGCACAAATTCTTTTGTAAGCTAATTCATTGTGCATATCATAGATAAAATGACCCTCAATTGATGTAGAGATTTTTAAAATATTTTACAAGGGTTTCATCCTGAGTATGAGAACCATGTGTTATCAGGGTGAATGGTGATAAGTAAGTCATGATATACGAGCAAGTACGTATAGGCGAATCATAAGGTAGTAATAATTATGCAAGTTATTTTTTGTTATATGACTTATACTAATAAAATTTGAGGTATGACATATGTTAATTATCATGAATATGACACTTAAAAAGTCAAAAGTGCAAATACTTTTAATACTATATTAGTTCACTTTTATATGATACTTAGTGTCGGAGAATAAGAATATATATTTGAACTAACCTTTAAGAGTAGTTAGTGATTTGATTAAAAGATATGGACTTATAAATGGCAAGAATGATTTTTTATTTTAATGGTAAAGTTTCAAAGGAACAACTATGAGAGGACCATCATTGGGGAGAGCTCAATAGGTGACAACCACCTTATATGCTAATAAGATACTAGGATATTTTCATAATAATCCAACCTTTGTTTTATAATAAAACATAATAAAAACAATGCAATTTAGATAGACCATTAAGCATATTGAAATGGACCAACCTTAAAAACTAAGAATATTACAAAAAAACCTAGTTTTAACTAGAGGTGTCAACCGGGCTGGGCTGGCACGAGGCACGACATGCTTCGGCCGTGCCTGGGCCGGCCCAGCATGGTAATTTCCCGTGCCCGGGCTCGTGTCGTGCCCGGCACAATCGTACCGTGCCGAGGCCAACCGGGCCTCGTGTCGTGCCTGGCCCGGCACGGTACCGTGCCGAAATCAATTTTTTTTTAAATTAGGGTTACGGGGGTGCCGAAACCCTAATTTTTTTAAAAATTAGGGTTTCGAGCGTGCCCAATTCCTACTTTTTTTTAAAATTAGGGGTTCGGCGCCCCCAATTTCTAATTTTTTTTTTAAAATTAGGGTTTCGGGCGCGCCAAAACCCTAATTTTTTAAAATTAGGATTCAGCGCGACGGCGCGCGCTGAAATCCTAATTTTTTTTAATTTAGGGTTAGGCCCAACCGGGCCGAACCCGGCGAATCATGCCGTGGGCCAATGCCGAGCTGAACCCCCACAAAACCATATCGTGCCATGCACGGCACGGTTACTGTACCGTGCCGTGCTGAGCCCGGCACGAAAGCACGGTTGGGCCTAAAAAAAATGTGCCGGCCAGCCCGGCACGTCCCGTTTGACACCTCTAGTTTTAACCTTTCGATTAGAAAATCAGTTGACTCACTATTGATTGAACTGCCTACATAATTACTAGGGGATCGATATCTAGATAAAAATATACTTTATTACTTATATTACCTATATATACTTGTGAAACTATATTTGCTGAGAGGCACTCATGCATTGAGCTTTGAGATAATGACTAAACCTTATAATTAGGTATCATAATAAAGTCACAATACACATGTATTCCTCTCTTGTCAAAATAATATACAACAGATACACATTTGTGACTTTGACTAGCAAATTTATCTTTTTCCCTTAGTTGATTGTGAATATAAGCCAAACATCCAAACACTTGAACATTTTCATATGATGATGCTTGGGAGAATAAAAAATTATAAGGGGCTATACCATTCAACAACATGTATGAGGTTCTATTTATTAAATATGCAACCATCAACACACATTCACCCCAAAATTTAAAAGGTAAGTTTGCCTGAAAATTAAGTGCACCTGACACATCAAGTATGTGTCGATTTAATTATGAAGTATTATGCCATTTTTATGAAGTAATCAATTAGACAAGTGAACTACATCCCATCATCATGATGAACTATGTGTGCATATGCATTAAATTATCTTTGTATTAATGTAAAGAAATTACGAAGAGTTTGTCCCACTATAGATTTATTTTGCAGCAAGTAAATCTAAATACTTCTTGAATATTTCGTTTTGATATAATTAAATATTATCTTTAATTAGATGACTATAAATGTTATACTTAAATATAATAAGAATTATATAGAGAGATATGAGCGATTAAGATGGAATTTGTATCTCTTATTATAAAAGAGATATCTCTGGGTCCACTCAACAATTGAGACTGATAAATACATAGTCGTGCTCAAATAAATTGATGAAGTTCAATATTATTTTTTTAGTCAGTATAATTGGGTTTTGGGTAATTAAAGATATAACGATATAAGGTTGACTTTGTCCATACATTATATTCTATCATATCATGAGACAAAAGAATTATGTCATTAGTTATATTAAGGTTGTCTCGGATCATGAACTTTTTATTTAACTTGGATAGTCATAATGTCTTGCTAAAGATCACTTATGACTTGTAGGAATCAAAATATGATATAGGCCTATTGCCAATATTAATTAAACCTATAGGGTCTCACATTAAGAACGAATAATAACGGTTATGGTTTTTCACTATTTGTTGTAATTTAAAATGATGAGATTATTTTTAATTCACAAATAATAATTAGTTATTATTTAAATTCAAATTTAATTTTGAGAAAGTTTAAATTTATTTTAAATTTGTTACATTGAACTTGAGTTTTAATGAATAAATTTATTTTAAATGGGTTTTTAAGGATTTGAATTTTAGTTATTATTTAAAAGAGTTTTTAATATATAATTAAATTCATTTATGACTAAAACCCTATCAGACTTGTATATATATGTGTGAGACATATTTGATGTAATAGTTTTCTTTTATAAAATAGAGAGAAACTCTTTCATTTTGAGAAGATGAATTTGAACTAGCATTTAACAATATCATTTATAATTTGTTCATGTGTAGAAACTTATAGAGGATGGTCATTTTTTTAGAAAGGTATCACCTTTGAAGATCTGAATAAACCAAGAGGCACACTTTGAAGATCTGAATAAACCAAGATGCACACTTTGAATATCTGCAAGACACACATATTGAAGGCTTGACGAATCGATCTACAAAAGGTTAGTTTTGTTTACCATTCCTTTGTATTTTTATGAAACGTTTGTGATCCTTGGTGGGTTAGATAAAAATTTATCTCTACATTCTTTTTTTTTCCGCTGCATATAATTAGATTGGATATTCTACCCGAAACCCCAACAGTGTTCTCATGCATTCTCTTTTTTTTTAACTTTTTAAGAAATATTTTGAGGTTTTTCTCAAATGATTGGCAATACATTGTCTTTTGATTTATCATTTTCTAGGTAATGAGGTGTTAATTTAGTCCCAAAATTTTGCTCTTTTAAATGGTAGGCTAAGAAATAAAAAAAAATAGACAGAGAAATACAAAACATAACAATCTACATTCCAAACAAGATAATAAGACAAACTATTAAATCCAAAAAAAATTATCAAAATAGTACTATTTAAACTACTAAAAAGAATTATTCTTTCTTAAGTATAATTATGTTAACTCATATTGACTAATCAAACCCTATAATATCTGAAAATAATACCAAAAATATATTGCAATTTGCATCTTTGTTTTGTTTTCTAATTTTATTGGTTAAATAATAATTCAAAATCTCATTAGTGAGTGCATCTTATCAGTAATGATTTATAAGTATATACATTTTAAAAGTAATAAATAGAACTTTTGTCTAGATATTGTTCACACTAGGAATATAATAGTAATTGGGTCAACTAATAGTGGTACAATGTAATTCTAGTATAAAAAATATTTTAGGATTTTGTTATGACTTTTGGTTCGAATAGTTTCTCCACCTGACTTATATGATGCATGTTCAAATAATTTAAATTATATTGGGTTTGAATACATAACAAAGGTTGGATTGTTGTAGAGTAACTCTTTGCCCTAATATTATATAGGGTAGTTAACACCAATGAGCTCATCTAAATGATGGCTCCCTAGAGGTGTCAAACGGGCCGGCACGGCACGGTTTGAAATTAGGCGGGCCCGGCCTGGCCATACAGGCCAGGGGCCAGCCGCCAGGGCATACCGGCATAGCCGCATAGGCTGACTGGCTGAGCCGCTGAGGGTGAGAGAGAGGCAGGGCCGGGCAGGCGGGCGTGGGACCGGGAAGGGATGGGTCACGGGAGGCCAGGCAGAAATCTGATTCTCTGAATTCTGAAATCAGAATATTGTATTTTTTTTTTAATTTATATATTGTAAATTATATTTCTTAAGGTTAAGTTAAGTGTAGTGACTGTAGTCTACTGTCTACACTGTGTAGTGTAGAGTATTAATTATTAAATATAATTTTTTTTAAAAATGTTAAAATTTAAAATTAAAAAAAAAACAAATTTTAGAAAATTATTTTTTTTATCAAATTCAACTAAGTATAGCTTTGTTTATATTTATAATTTATTAATTATAAATTAAAGTTATTAATTTTTAAAATAAAATTTAAATCGTGAAAAAAAATAAATCAATACATTATGTTAGGAAAAATTAAAATTAAAAAAAAAATTAAACTACACAAATGAAAAATTACCAATCATGCATTTGAAACCGATGGTCCGAACAAAACAAGTATAAGTTTCAACACAACGTACAAACAAAGCATATAAATACAATGAATAAAAAAACATCGAAAAAAAATAGCAGATCAGCATCAATCGTCAAGCGGCATATCATGAGAATCATCAGCCGCAACATCAAGATCAGTATCATATGGATCATCATCATCGGCAATCAGCTCCTCCGCCATCGTAGTGGATGTGGATGCGACTGTAGTGTTTGTCACAGTCCCAGCTTCAGCATGATCATGGATGCTAAACCTCGATTCCTCCCAATCCTTCAAACATGCCAAGGCCTCAACCATATCTGGACGTAATCTCGATCTCCTATCCGAAATCACGTTCACTGCAACAGAAAAAGCAGACTCCGATGCTACGCTCGACACTGGAGGAGTCAGTAGATCCCATGCCATCCTAGATAGCACGGGATAGGTGGACTCATATGATTTCCACCACTGTAATAAATCAAGATTCTTATTATCAGAATATGATAGGATTGAGTAGTAATCGGTATCTAAGTACCGAGACAGCTCACTCCTATGTGATGGTCCACCCCTACGTTTCCCCCTCGCTAGGTTAATGGAATAATCGTCATCTCCGAACAAGGTATCAATGTCCGTAATCACAATCTCACCACCACCACCACCATACCTAGTATCATAGTATGTGAACAGGTCTGTCAACTTCTCGTAAATGAACCATTCAGGTGGCTCTTCCAGGTTCATGCACGAGGAAATGAAAGTCAGGATGTTTTCAACCCCTTCCACCTTAGCCCTAGGGTCCATGCATGCAGCGAGGCAATAAAGAGATGGAATGGTGGACTAGTACTTCATGTACTTGGTCTCCATCTCTGCAACAATATGGTTAAGCATCGGGTCAGCTCGATACTTCCTAAACATGCTACTAATGTTGCATATGTACCGGAGTGCAATGCAAGTGGTGGGCGTATAAACCGACGAACACATGTTCGTCGTGTCATAAAATATCTTCAGGAATTTCATTTATGAAATTCCTGAAGCCCAGTCAGTGTCGTCAATAATAAGTTCGTCACTCTTACTATTGACGTAGTCGGATATCACGTGTTCATATCCAACACATGATTCCAACATTAGGTACGTGTAATTCCAACGATGTCTCACATCCGATTGGAATTTCTTCTTCTTAAGATTCACAGACAAACAGAGATTACCAAACTCTTGTAGTCTGCGAGGAGTGCGAATATACTTGAATGCATTGCGTATATTTTCCAACGCGGGGGAACACACCTTCATACCTACTTGAACTATCAGGTTAATCACATGACACATGCATCTGACATGAAAGATCTCTCCTAATGGTGCGTCTCTAATATTCGTAACAAACATATTGATCGCTACTCCATTATTAGAAGCATTATCGAAAGTGACACTAAAAATTTTATTTTGAATTTTATATTCCCTAAATATTTTCATCATACACTCAAAAATGGTCGGGCCATCATGAGGATGAATAATCTTAGTGAATCCTAATATTTTTTTATTGATTGTCCAGTTAGAATCTACATAGTGACTGGTGAGACATGCATAAGAAGAATCATCGTGGCATGTCCATATATCGGACGTCACGGACACCACTCCACTATATGCCATAAATTCATTAATTATTTTTTGTTTTTCTAACTTATATATCTTTAGTATGTCACTCCTAGATGTGGACCTAGGAATCCTACGATAGGAAGGCTGAAAATAAGTCTGCATGATGCGCACTACCCTCGGATCTTCCGAAAATCTGATCGGAAGACACATCAATGTGATGAGCCTGGCCATGCCGTCCCTACCCAACTCGCTGGAGTATACGAAAGGAGTAAACTTTGAGACTGAACTCGATCCAGTCTCAAAAAATGTAGTGTCAAGTTGGGTTTGCCTAGGATCTAAGGGTCCATGTTTTTTGGTACATAATTCGGCATGCCTCTTAAGGTGCCCAGTCCCACATGAACTCTTGCATATTAAAAGTCTCATACAATATTTGCACTGTGTCATTTCAAGTTCCTCACCCCTAATATTTACTTGTGTTATGATTTTAAAATGAGTCCAAACTACAGAAGTCCTAGTTTTTTGTTTTTTAGAACTTTGGGTTGAGACGACTAGAGAAACCAAAGTTTCAGCAGCCGCAGACGTCTGTGTAACACTAACATTTTCATTTTCCAAATTTAAATACGTGTCAGGTGTATTTGTCATTTTCTATGTTTTTTTTCCTATGTTTTTCTAGAGAGAGAAGCTTTAGAGAGAGAAAGTAAATAAAAACGTAAAATAAATTACCCGGTAAAAGCAATGAGGTTAGTCACGTGTAAGGTGCACCGCATGAAGCTCTGATGTTCAAAACTCAAGTAGAGTTTCATGAAAATCCAAGCCGAAATCAAAATCCTAAGACCCGAGAGAGAGATGCACGGTTTATGTGAGAGAGAGAAAGTTTTGAGAGGAGATATGTTTTTGAAAAACATAAATGTTATAGGGAGGGGGGTAGAATTTATAGGCTAAAGAAATTAATTTTTTATAAAAAAAGAAATTTTTTATTATTTTTTTGAATTTTTAATATATTTTTAAGGGGCAGAATCATGAGGACCGTTGGATTCTTCCCCCTAGCCGTTGGAGGCGAATCCAACGGCTGAAAATCTGTAATGTTTGAATTTTTTTTTTGGCCGTTGGGATTGGTCGGGTCTAAGCCCGTTAGGGCTCAGCAGTCGGGACCGCGTGTTAGGTCCAATCAGACCCGACCCAATATCTTTTTACCGGGGGGGCCAGGGGACGGGTCACGCTCACAGCTCACGCGGTCACGCCTCACGCCCACGCCCCACGCGTGCCTGTGAGAACCAGCACGGGACGAACCCGTGTCGGCTTGCCGTGCCGAGCCAGGCACGACACGGCACGGCTCGTGCCAAGCACGGCACGGCAAGAGCTGTTCCTAACCCGGGCTGGCCCGGCCCGGCACGGTTGACACCTCTATGGCTCCCTAGTAGCTATCCCCTTGGCACTTTACTACTGGGAGAACAAATTATCTCAGCTCAAGATTTATTCACAAATCAAAATGTTGTCGGCAACTTATCAATTATTTTAGATAGTTACATTATTTGTACATTCTTATTTTCTTGCCTAAGGTGTCATCAAGACCATGAACTAATATGATTTATAAATATTTACACTTTTATCTTTGTAAGTTTATACTTACATAATTAATATATAATTCCCTCAAATTTCACTAGTAGGAACCATAAGAGTAAAAGCAACTTAGATGGTTGTCACTACCTTCTGAGTCACAACTAGTTCCTACATGTCCTATGAATTACCTATCACCAAAAATTAATAGTGATGATGTAACATCTACACTAAAGATAAAACCATTAGAAAAATATTCTATAAAATATCCACATCAATTAGGAACTAGTTATTCTAAGACATATATAATGGAGTGACATATAAAATCATTCATACTTTTGATTTCATGAGCATCATACTTATAATAATAAACTTACCTAAATTTCAAGTTTTTATATATAGGTTTATTTCATGTATCATGGTCAGAAGGGCTATCAATTGTTTCTCATAATATATGTAAATGAGCCTCATGATTTACATGTCATCATCCACAACAACAACACACACAAACTCATAAATAGTCAAATCCCTAATTCAAGTTCTATTTAATTATCACATATATTAATTTCTATTCAACAACATAAATCAAACATATTAATTAATCACAACATTTTTCATACATTACATAAATCATAATTATATAAATCTTATATCTCAATTTAATCTGCATTAGTAAGATATTTAATGAGGTACAAATGAAGAAGTCTCATGATCATGAACCTTGGATTCTCAATGACATCCCACACAAGAATTACACATACCTTATTCCCATTAGAGAGAGAGGATTTGAGAGTCATGCTCTCTAATGCTAAGGTTTAACTTATGTTTTTCATCTCTTTCTTACTTATAGATCCTCTAAGGAGTGTGAAAATTCTCCATGGGGTTAGTTACTGCACTTTTCTTCAGCTTGGTGCATGGAGTAGAAGAAGCATTTTTTGAAATATTTTCTCTTTTCTCTTTTATACTCTAGAATTTTGGTATTTCTCTAAGTAGAAAGTTGTAGTTTTTGGAAGATGTCATTACTTTGGCCTTAATCTCTTGAGTTCAATGTAATGACTATAGAAAGTTAATATGACTTTGGAAATGTATCTTAATCTTTTTGTAACACAAAGTCTTAGTGGTGAGAAGTATCCATAACATATGCTTTTTGTCTCTCGTATACATCATATGACCATGATGTTGGATATGGTCATGGTGTTGGGAATGATTTCTCTTGTGCATGATATGGCCATGACACTACAAATAGTCACAATGATGGGAATTGTATTTTTTATGCGTAATATGGTAATGATGCTAAGAATAGCTATGACTTTTTTTTGTCTTTCTTATATATCAAATGACAGTGATAATGGCAACAACCAAGACTTTGGCATTGATCTTTCTTGTATATTACATGGTCATGACATTGGGAATGGTTGTGACATTGGCAATTAAGTTTTGTCTTCTACTTGATGGCAAAAGTTATGACCTTGGGAAGTGGATATGCTTGAGTAATACATTTTATAATATTCTATGTCCAAAAGTCATGATGCTAGATAATTTATATGGATTTGGTCAAAGTAGCTTTGGCTCTATAACTTTTTTTTCTCTTAAAAGTCAAGGCTTTAAGAAAAGGGTGCGACCCTAGCTTGAGAAAATTTAAAACCTTAGTAAATATAAAATATTGACGCAAAGAAGTAACCATACTTTTTAGTATCAGTAGGGTACTTAGTTATTATAATATGAAATTAATGTCACTATCATTTAATTATTATGATATAAGTATTATTGCGACTCCATGGTATTATCACATCCAAAAAGAATATATTGTACAATTGAAGGAGCATGCTAACAAGGTAATAGAGTCATGTTGTATAATGATTTAATGACTAAATAAATTGTCTCGACCAACAATGGACACCAAAACTACATGATGACTCATAAATAATTAAGTCACTAAATATCTCTAAAAATATATCAAGTGCATAATTATTCATCAAAATTCACCAAAACTCTTAAGTTATGAAATTAACTGAATTATGATATATTTTCGTGCTTATACATCATCTAATTGTATCACAAAAATACAAGATTATTTAGTAATTTATATACCAAACTATCATCCTTGATAGGATGATAATGAAGGTTATGGTTTAGCTCATAGTTAATTATGTAGAGAAATATGAGTATTGCTTAAAGAACTTTTCTGCTTGTAATTAAATGAGATGACTATTAGTCTCTTTATAAGTAAGACTGAGAAATACACGACTATGTTGAAATGAGATTGATAAGAGTTGTCGATTTTATTTGTTTATTTGGTCCACTTGAGAATCAAGGAATGATTAAGTTGCATAAAGATGACATATTTCATGCTTTATGCTTAGTCAAGTTATCATGTGACAACGGACTAATATCATACAGTGATAAAGTATTTCTAGTTATCAAATTTTCTTAATTTAGGTAGTTATAATATCTTGTTAAAGATCAATTATAACTTGAGATCTTAAAAATATGATTTGGGCTTACTACCACTATTAAGTGAACATATAGGGTCATACAAAATAATGAGGAATAAAAAGATGTCATAAAAGCTCTCTCTTTAGCCCATTAATTATCCCAAGTCCAACCCCATTAAAAGTTAATGGACTTCAATTTAAATTCATTTAAATCAAAGTAAAGATATTTAAAAGGGAGTATTGACTTTCTTTTAAAAAGAGAGATAGTGATTTTCTTTTAAAAAAAGGGTGATAGTAACTTTCTTTAAAAAAAAGGTAATGACTTTCGTTTAAATATGGGTAACAACTTTCTTTTTAATTATAGGAATATAGACTTTCTTCAAAATGAGGAATAACTTTCTTTTAAAGTGGAAAAAGTTTCCTTTAATTAAAAAAAATATGAGCTCTTAATATAAATATACTTAAAAAGTTAAAGACACACATAGAGAGAAATTTCAATGAGATTTTGAGAGCTTTCATAGAGATCACAATAAAAAAAAGATCAATCCAAATTGAGTATATAGATCTAATCATTTTTTGTGGGATAAAGACTTGTCGTAAGGTGCTAGCACATCAACCCCCATTAGTTGATCATTCAGTATTTAAAGTTTTTATTTATGTTGCATTAATAGTTAGTGAAATCTAATAGTTAAATAACAATTATACCAAAGACTTGACACATTAGTGAAAAGTATCTAGTTACTATAGCCTCCAATAGAATGGTGGAAGGATTATTATATTGTATAGGAGCCCTCAGATTTTGTAAGGATTATCTAAATGGAATGCAAAAATAGATAAAATTCAAATCCACTACTACAAAATCAAAAGAAATGATGGAATTGATTCATAGTAATTTTTTCGAAGAGCCTCTAACATCATCACTTAAAAGATCAAGATATTATGTCATTTATTGATGATTTCTCTTAGTATATATTGATCTACTTCATTTAGAAGAAGTATGAGGTGTTGGAAATGTTCATGAAAATCAAAGCATTGGTGGAGAATATAAATCAATAGTTAAGAATTAGATGCTATTTGAGATATTATGTGGGAGGAATTCAAACAGAGTCTATCTTTGAGTATTTGGCTATGATGCATATATCTACATGCCAAAGGAAAATAAAAATAAGTTGGACTTCAAATCAAAGAAATACAAGTTCATTGGCTGTAAAAATGTGTCAAGGGCTACACACCTTGCAACCTAGAGACCATAATAGTCTTATACAATAGAAATGTTATATTAAGAAAGTGTAAGGGTGAATTGGCTAAGAATTTATTGAATGAAGATCATGATATTGTAGAGGTAGATGTGAATTTGGAGTATAATGAGTCTCAAGAAAATAATAGATTCCAATCACTACATGTAGATATAGAGTCATGCATAAGTTCATAGTCAACTTTGAAATATATTGTCATGACTACGTTCAATTAATGTTGCGACATATAAATATGGAGTTGTAACCTAGTCTAGAGTCATGACATGGAACTTAGGTGTTGCAACTCAATTCATAAAAATATGTTAGCTTGGGTAAACAAGTTGAGGAGAAAAGTTGCCACAATTGAGCATTGACATTCCTAATGAAGAATTAGTTGAAGTGGCAAATACATTAAGGAGATCTCCATGGGTTAGAAATTTACCTATGAGGTATGTTAAGAAAGCATACCATGTGCAACATAATATAAGAGATAAATTCATTATTGTGTTTGAGGTCAGAGCCTATGAAGGGTCAATTCAATAGAATAAAGCCATGAAGGAGGAATTATAATCCTTGAAGATGAATAATATCTAGGATCTTGTTAAATTGACTTCAAATTGAAAGGTAATTAAATGCGAGTATTTTGTGACCTTGTTGATGATACCAACAAATTTATGGTTCTTGGAAAAGGCACCAAGAGCTTGTTAAGCATTTTATATGCATGCTAATTATATATCATAAATATATTGATCATACAAGTATTAAAGTAGATATAAATTTAGATATCAATCTAATAGAGATTATTATTGGCCTTTGAACAAGTTTTAGTGAATTGAATTAATTACTTAAGTTGATAAGATAAAATTGGGTCTCAGAAAAATACTTAAATTCTAGGGTTAGTTTACTTTCTTGTGAATTATGATATTTTCTCTATGATATTAAGGTAATATAATACATGTTTGTTGGATAAAAAATAAAAAGTTACTTGATCTTCGATAACCTTGTTAGTCTTGAAGAGTTAATCAACCACAATTTGTCACTAATATGGATGATCCCCTTGTGATTGTACCTTTGATATATCAATCAACATCAAAGTTAATCAACCATCAAAGTTTTACATTTATCTAATAATTAGCAATCCTATAATTCATTGTCTTTTTATATAATGTGTCAATTCCTCTGGATGGATACTTTGACTATACAGATCTTTATTCTTTAATATGGTCATAATAATATTTGTGCTTTTATCTCGTTAAAATTATGCTCGCATCAATTAACTTATGTCAACCTAATAATATTTGTGCTTTTATCTCGTTAGTATTATGCTCGCATCAATGTGTCAATTCCTCAAAAAAATACTTAAACTCTAGGGTTGGTCAACTTTCTTGTTAATTATGATATTTTCTCTATGATATTAAGGTAATATAATATATGTTTGTTGGATAAAAAGTAAAAAATTACTATATCTTCAATTACCTTGTTAGTCTTGAAGAGTTAATTAACCACAATTTGTCACTAATATGGATGGTCCCCTTGTGATTGTACCTTTGGTGCATCAATTAGCATCAAAGTTAATCAACTATCAAAGTTGTACACTTATCTAATAATTAGCAATCTTATCCCTACTCTTTTTAGACAATGTGTCAATTCCTCTTGATGGATACTTTGACTATATAGATATTTATTCTTTAATATGGTCATAATAATATTTGTGCTTTTATCTTGTTAGTATTATGCTCGCATCAATTAACTTATGTCAACCTAATAATTTCACTCATAGAAGCCATCATAAGAAAAAAGTGGTCGGAGAATTGTCACTTCCTATTGATGCATGATTCCTTGCACGTAAAACATCAAACATAAAACATAAAACATCATTTATCATGACCAACAAAAAACATCCATCAGTAAGGTAAAACCATATCTATCAATATTATAAGATACTCATATATCTATCAATATTCAATATATCACAAAACCATAAATCATTTATTACAAACCACATTCATCATTCATAATTAATAAACTAATCCTATATACCTAAATTATCATGATATCGGAGATAAATTTGAAAAAAAAATTAGTCTGCTAATTATCTTTTTGAATTGAGTATCCTCAAAGGTGGTAGACATTAGGAACTAGGTTTCTATTTTGATTCCCAATCCAATTTGTTTTACATTAGCTTCTATTTTTATTTCCTTACTTGGGTTGACATTTTGCAACTCATCTTCTCTTTGATTATTTTTGGAATTAATATAGTCTAGTTTTTATATTATTAGATTCTTAACATGCATTATAGTGCCATTAATAAGCTCCACGTAGTGACACTATGTTGATGTCATGATAAAAGATTGAGTTGGATTTCTTATGTAATATCACATCGTGGAATATCATGGAAAATATTATGACATCATTATGCATGTGTGAGGATGATGTAACAATGCAAAACGATGTCATGGCTAAAGTTAGTCATGCCCTTGAGTATGATATCATAATGTGAAAAGAATATCATCACGAAAAAATAGCTTTGCAATTCTAGGAATATTACAATTTTGGTTCTATTACACAATTTTCGTGACCTTGAAAAGTATTATCATGGCTGAGATTCAATGCTTTGACTGTCATGGTGTAGAAATAATATTATAAATTAAATGTATCCCAGAGGAAATATAGTCATGACTTAGAAATATTATCACAACTATTAAGGTGTTATTATGTAGAAACTTGTAGTGAACATATGATAGAGATGTGATGTATAATGAAATCACAACCAATATGTTGGGTTGCGACCAAGAATGACTTTTTATGATCACTTTAAAAGAATTTGCTAGCATTAATAATGTCGCCACATTGAAAATATCACTTCACATACCTCTTTTGCATATTAGTTGTGTATTCCACCAAGTTTATTTGTTGTACTTAATTTATGGTCATTTCACTAGTCTTCATTAAAACTCATCAAAGATTTATTTTTTGAAATCCATTTCTATTATGTCCTTTTCTCTTACAAACACCACATGAAACAAGTTAAACATGACTATAAAAAATCTGGTACTTTCAGTGCTGAACAAACCCCCACACATAAACATTTGCTTATCCTTGAGCAAAGAGAATCTCTCTCTCTTTTAGTTGCTCTTTATGTTTAGATGAGGATTAAGAAAATAAAAGTATGTATGGTTGACTACTTTATGAAAAATTTAGGAATGATGTTGCTACATGCATTACTTGTGGAAACCTAGCAATATATTATCTTCCAAAATATGTCATGACACTGAATAAATGTTATGACTTAGTTGTATGGTTATTTCAAGTAGAAATTGTCATATGGGTTTGAGTGTTATGACTTTTTTTAGTGGATGAGAAGTCATGTATAATGTCATGACTTGGTTTGATGTCTAGACATCTTTTAATTTGTGAATTTTTGTGTATGAATTGGCGAGATGTATGTAAAAGCTAATATAATCACACGAGTGAAAAAAAAAATACTTGGGTTGCCTTTCATGAAGTGATATATTTAACTTCTTTGAATAGACTAATTCTTGGGTCTAGTTTTCTCAGTTGTTAAATTTAGTTGCCATGTAGCCTTTTCTATATAGTATTTAATTTCTATCCACTCCATGTTCTTTGTATATTTTGTCAATGATTATGGATGGAAGATACTACATGTTTGTTTCTTTCTTGTTTGCATGTCTTTGGATGCCACAACTTTATTAATTATCAAACAACATTATATGTTATCTTAACTTCAGTAATAATTGTGACTTTGACAAATATTGCAACACCATCTTGTTTTCCCTTTTTAAATTGTGTCATTACATTGAAAAACACTGTGACTTGTTCTTTCTTATCTTCTATTCTATCAATGTCATTGCTCTTTTAGCTTATGTCATGACTTCTTTCTTCATCGAGCTCATTGTTATATTTGTGTCTTTTTCAAATATTTCAACTTTTTTATGTACTTTAGGAATGTTCATCACAATTTCAAATTTTTTATGCATAGACTTCATCAAGTAGTACTATAACTATTTCCAATAAAGCCGTTGTTGTAACTTTAGTATGATACCTAATTTTCAGAATTAGATAATATCCAAAAATCTTATTTGGCAATAGTCTTTTATCCAATTAATCCTACAAGTATATATGTTGTACAAGTAATAAAGTAGACTTTCATCTAGAGATTGATCTCACAAAGATTGTGTAGGTAGTTCGACCAACCAATTATGAGTCAACTACTATTCTAATTAAAAGGATAAACTAAGTTTTTAGTAAGACTCTTAGATTCTATAATTAGTCTATTTTATTATACATAATGACCTACCTAAATTGCATGATTGTTATTATATATAATTAAAGAATAAATGTTATATTATTATGAAAATACCTCAATGCTCTACTAGCATACAATGTAGTTATCACCTATTGGGCTCTTCCTAATGATGGTGTTCTTATAATTGTCCCCTTAGTACTTTGCCACCAAAATGATAAATTGTCCTTGATCGAGAGTTATTCATAATTTTATACATTTTAGGAAACTTATCAATTATCATTGATAGTTGCTTCATATATGCATTCTTATTATCCAACCTCATTTGTCTTAAAAATGTGAACTGATGTGGTATTAAAAATATTAATACTTTAACTTTGTAAGTTCCATGCATGAACAATTAACATTTGTGTTCCCTCAAATCTCACTAGTATGAGTCATATGATAGAAAATATCTCACTAGTATGATGATAGAGAATATCTCACTAGTATGAGTCATATGATAGAAAATATCTCACTAGTATGATGATAGAGAATATCTCACTAGTATGAGTCATATGATAGAAAATATCTCACTAGTATGAGTCATATGATAAAAAATATCTCACATGATTGTTACTACATTATGAGTCACTTTTATTCATGCATATCTCATTGCTTATCTATCATTACTACAACTATGATATAAAACTTTCACACTAAAGCTGAAACCCTTAGAAAAATATTCTATAAAACCCCTCTATCAATTGAAAATCAGTTCATATAAGATATACATAATGAATTATCTTATAAAAATATTTGTACTTTTGGATTCATAAGTGTCAGACTTGTAAGATTAAACTTACCTCAATGTTGAGTTTTAGCATATAGGTTTGTCTAGTATGTCATGATCAAAAGGGCTATTACTTCCTTCATACCATTACGTATGAGTGTACTTCATGGCATATCTATCACTATCCACCATGATAACATGCACAAATCTACCAATAATAAAATCCTAATTTTAAATTATATATATACACCACTTCCATCAATAATCAATCACAATATAATCCGTAAATAAAAATCTATTAATTATGCACCCTTCACATAAAATAAAATAGAATAACCTTATATCTCAATTTAGCCCGACATTGGGAAGAAATTCACATGAGATAATTCAAATTATATCTTGTGAAATTTTGGATTTCAAATGATAACTCTCAAGAATATCTAATAATCAAACCCTAAACTCATAATTCTTGTTCATGCACCTTAGATTTTTCCTTCGGTAAGAGTTAAATTTTGCACCCCCTTAGAGCATCTCCAACGGGCTAGCTATTTATTCACTTTTAGCTATTTTAGCTAGCCAAACACAAAAAATCCTCTCCAACCCACTCTCTATTTTCTAGTTTACTCAAATGGCTCAACAAATTTAGAAAGCTATTTGAGCTCTCTAAATTTTCTCTCCCTTTTTTCTCTCAATCTATATATATATATATATATATATATTGACTTTTGTAAAATTATTAGAAGTTAGGTGTAAAATATAGAGTGTGGTTGGAGTGTATTCTAAAAACTTGCTGGCTAAGTTAGTGAATTTAATATTTAATTATATTTTGAGTAGCTATTTTGCTAAGTATGGTTGGAGATGCTCTTAGGGTTTATACTTTTACCTTGCATTTCCTCTTTGCTAATGGATCTCCCCAAAGTTTGGGTGAATGTATGCTCTCTAAGCCCTAGCTTTTTCATCAATTTTCATGCTCTAACTTCTCTCTTTTTACCTCTCAAAATTCTCACTTTTATACTCAAATGTATGGGTTCAATTTTTAAGTGGGAAGTTGTAGTGCTTGAGAATATCATGTCTTTAGCTTTGCCTCTCTATAATATAAAGGCATGGCATTGAGAATGAATAGTAACTTCGGTCTCTTTGTAGCTTTAGATTATCATGATATAGGGAATAGCTACCACTCATGCATTTTGTCTCTAAACATAGCGACACAATACTAAGAATAAGTCATAGCTTTGCTCTCTATCTTGCTTTAGATTTCCATGGTGTTGGGAATTGCCATGGGCTGGGTGTTTAATCTATGTAACCCAAAGTCACGTCATTATAAATAAGTCATGACTTTGGTCATTTGTCAAGAGTAAAAAACCATGGTCCTAAAATTGGTCACAACTCAAGTAATTGCTCTTCAAAACTTTTTATAGTTAAAAGGCATGATGCTAGAAAAGTATCATGATTTTTTCCTTAGTCTTAATGGTTCTATAATGAGAAAGGTACGAAACTAATGGATGTCATGGCTTTTAGTACTAGTGGGATACTTGGTTGTTGTGACATAAATTAATATCATAGTTAGAAAAAATATTATGAGCTATTGTGGCTATAATTTTGAGAAGGCTTCATATCCAAAAAGAATATGTTACACAATGAAATAATTATGTCAACAAGATGGTATAGTCATGATGTATGAAGATTGTCATTACTATTTGTATAGATATGACTAATAATTAATACTAAATCAACCTTATAAGCTCAAGTATGTATAATAAAATCACAACACAAAAAATGTTATGACTTTACATGAATCCCTACTCTCCTCCTACTTAAAAAATCCACTAAGTCTCACATTTCACATAAAAAAACAATCTAATTTCAATACTATTTATTATAATCTATTAAAAATATAATTTCATAAAATAGGTCTATTTAAAGTCTTTTTCCATATAAAAATATCATGCATAATTATCAAAATAACTAGACTTATTTGGTATTTGGCATTCAAAATAGTTGTCTACATTTTTAGGGGTCCCCTCATTTGTTTCTCCTTTGTCTTCACATAGAAATCTCATAACTTTAGCAATGTTAGTCATGACATCATCATAGCATATCTTCCTTTTACTATCTATCATAACTTTGAAAAATATCATGACATCATGATATGTATCTTGATCAATGTGTGTCATGACTTTATTTTGTTCTATAACTTCTTCTAACTTCAAGAATTCTATTTCTTTAGGATATCAACTATCTAGGAAATCTTTCATTCTAAATCAATATTCTAGTTTTTAACTTTATGGATGAGACTATCTATTCTCCAATATCTTTCATCGTCTTCATTTGGAATTTATAGACTATTATATAAGTTAAATTTTACTTGCTCTTCACCCACTTGAAGAGTTAATTTGTTCCTATTGACATTCATTAATATCTATCTTATCACTAAAAAGGGTCTTCCTAAAATTAGTGGTGCATTCAAGTCTTCTTGCATGTCCAGCACCAAAGTCTAAAGTAAAGATATTTTTTTAACTTTGTTTAGCACATCTTTAATTATCTCCTTCAAAAATTAGATAGATCTAGCAGACATATGTAAAGAAAAAAAAGTAATAGTAATATCACCTAAATTTAGTCTTCTTACTATTAATAATGACATCAAGTTTGTACTTGCTCCTAAATAACATAAGACCTTTTGGAAGGTATGCTTCCTAATAATGTATGGAATGATACAACTTTTTGCTTCTTTTAAAAGTTTTCTTTGAATTATAGTATTGCATTTTTTGATCATGGCCACCATTCCATAAGTCTCTAATATTTCTATTTTACTCTTTATATCATTCATGAACTTCATGTAATGGTGCATCTGAGATAGAGCTTCCATGAATAGTATATTAATCTTCACCCTTCTAAATATTTTTAGAAACTTCTTGAACTATTCATTCATCTATCCTTCTCTGAATCACTATGGAAAGAGAAGAATTGGGTGAAGAGAGTGAAAATTATCTACATGTTCTTTATTCTCCGCATCATATTTTTGTTTGTTGTGATAGTTCACTAGTATCTCTTTCTTTATTTCCACTTTGTCTTGAGTTGCTTTTGGTGAAAAAACATTGTGTTGTAGGGTCTGTTTATGCCTTGAATGTCACAACATTAGATGTAGTGTCTTTAGATGTTGTGAAATCATCTATGTCAATATTCTTTTTTGAATCAGATTCTTTCTTTGAATCAGATTCTTTCTTTGATTACTATTATTTTATATCTTTTGTTCAACACTAAAAGTACCAACTTTTTTAGTTATTTGCAATACTTTTTATGATTTGATTATATAGAATTTGAGCCTTAAATGTAATAATTAAAGTTAATTATATTTTTTATGGAATTGGATAAATACTAGTGAAAACTAATATAAATTAGATATAAATTGTGAACGTAGTAAAAAACTGGGGGGGGGGGGGGGGGGGGGGGGGGGGTGGTAGAGCAAAATGAGAAAATTATGATATTTCTAATGTAACGACTTGTTTACACTAGCACATGCTTGTTAAAAAGCCATGACATCTTTTCTTTGATTACAACACTACAAATAATCATGAAAATCTTTGTAAGTTATAATTATACCACTCATTTGTCATAATATTTTATTATACAATATATTCTTTATGATTGTGATATTATTTTGGAGATACAACAATATTACTTCTAAAATACAAATTTAGTCATGACTTTTTTTTATGTCATGGCAACAAAGTTCCGCAGTGAGTATTAGAAGTCATGACATTTTCTAGCACCACAACATATTCATTACAAAACCAAAATTGCAAAACATCGAATAATTTTTAGTCATGACATAATTGTCTATAAATATTTATTAAAAAGAGTTGTTCCCTTGGGCATGATTATTTTTTCACCACAACTTTGTGTTCTAGAAATAAATTACTTTAATTATTACATTTTTGCTATCATAATTTTGTATCTTAGTGAAAAATTATTTCAATCATGGTATTCTTGTTATCATGATCATGTGTTCTAAGGAGGAATTATCTCAGTCACAATATTCTTTTCCACCATAATTTTATATTTATAAGAATAATTATCTCTATTGTGGTATTCTTTCTATTATGATCATGTTCTCCAAAAAGGCATTTTTGTGATGATGCAATTTGAAGATTAGACAATCTATCAGAATATCATTCGTCAAATTGATGATGAGTTGATAATATCAATCAGGTAGACTTTGAAGTAAAATCTCAACATGTTTAACTTCTTTTATTTTATGAGTCAACATAGTAAGTTGAGAAAATAAAGTATTCAAATTATTGATATGATCAATTTCCATAATAGATTCTATCATTCGAAGAGTATAAAGTCTTCTCTTTAAGAGTATCATAGTTCATAGATTTCTTTTGTTGTTTTCTTTTTTCCCATACTCAACAATACTACATTAGCTAGTTGCAAATATGAATTGGAAATTACATTACCATTCATCTTATTCCACTTATCTTCAAGAATCCTGATAGTTTTTTTCTAATTACACCTAAGCAATTATCCTTCCTCAAAATTACCTTACTATTATTATGAAATAGAAGGACACGAGAATGAAATATATAGGAGAAATGGGAGAGAGATTTCTTATTCCTTCAAGTATATACTGATTCATATAAAAGCTCCCTATTTATAGGGCTTAATACATAAATACATTAATGTGTATTAATGAATATATACATCAATACGCAAATAAATGTACCAATGAATACATATTAATCCATGTCAATTAATCCACATTAATCTATGAATAATAAGAGTCACAAGAATATCAATAGTCAAAAGATTAATAGAGAGTTTATGGACATCCATAATATTGTTTATAATACCCCCCCTTGGATATCCATGATACTGTCTCATTAAAAACCTTACCAGGAAAGCCCAGTGGGACAAATACATGGTGAAGAAAAAAAGAGTACAGTATAAAATATCACTTTAAATCTCTGAGCATGTGCATTCTAATGCTATGAACTAGCCTTTCAAATGTTGCAGTAGGTAGAGCCTTGGCAATAAATTTGCTAGATTATTAATTGAATGAATTAATTGAACATCAATATCACCCTTCTTTTGTAGATCATGAGTGAAAAAGAATTTTGGTGATATATGTTTTGTTCTATCCCCTTTAATATACCCATTTTTTAATTGAACAATACATGTAGTATTATCTTCATATAAGATCGTCAGGACCTCCTTGCTAAAAGACAAACCACATGATCCTCGAATATGATGTATTACATATCTTAACCAAAAACATTCCCGACTTGCTTCATGAATTACTAAGGTCTCTGCATGATTAGAAGATGTGACCGTAATTGATTGTTACGTAGAATGCCATGAAATGGTTATATCACCACATGTGAACAAATAGCCCATTTGTGATCGAGTATTATAAGGGTCAGACATATATCTCACATTTTCATAACCAATTAATTCTGCTTTGAGTACATTGAGTTAATATAAGCTCATATCCATCATACCTCGAAGATACCTTACTATAAGTTTAACTTCATTCCAAAATCTTCTTATTTGACAAGAACTATATCTTGCTAACAAATATTTAGAAAATGATATATCGGGTCGTGTATGACTTGTAAGATATATTAGTGCTCCAATAACACTAAGATATGGTACTTTAGAACCAATAAGCTCTTTATCATCCATCTGAGGTAGGAAAAGATCATTATTCACATTTAATGACCTTACAACCATTTGAGTGCTCAATAAATGGGTATTATCCATATAGAATCATTTCAAAACCTTTGATATATAAGCTGATTGATGAACAAAAATTCTATTCTCTAAGTATTCAATCTGCAAACCAGGGCTAATTTTTGTTAATTTGAGATTTTTCATCTCAAATTCTTTCTTTAAGTTGTTTACTGCTTCTGAAAGCTCATTCATAGTTTCAATAATATTTAGGTCATCAACATAAACTATAATTATAAAGAACTTAGATCCAGATCTCTTAATAAATACGCATGGGCAAAGCGGATCATTCTATATCCTTTTCATAATAAATATTCACTAAGATGATTATACCACATGTGTCCATATTGTTTCAACCCATATAAAGATCTGCATAATTTTATCGAGTAAAGTTCTCAAGGACCTGAATTATGTGTTGCAGGCAATTTTAATCCTTCTGAGATTTTCATGTATATGTCAATATCAAGTGGTCCATATAAATAAGTCGTGACTACATCCATCAAACAAAGTTTTGTACGAAAATAATACATTTTAAAAAAAAAATCCAAAATATAATACTAGTTTGAAAAATATTACCAAACTAGTGCGTGTGGAAACGTGACAATAACCATCATTGTGAATGACGGTCATTGCCACGCTATTGAATTTTAAAAATCAAAGGCTGACATTGTGAATGTTGACTTTAAAATTTTAAAAATTTTTAAATGCTGGCATTGTGATTGACAGCTATTACAATAAACCAAATGCCGGTGTTTTGAAAGGGAAAGAAATGATTTTTCTCTTCTACATTTTCACCTAACCCCCCACTTTTCTTCAGCCATTTTGTATGTCTAATTTCTATTTAACATAGACAGTGAAGTGCTTCTTGTCGTGTTGGACTGTGTCAAAGGGAAGAGTGGAAGAAAAGTGGCATCGACATTAAGATGGCGCACTGGCACTGCATCTTCCATCCCGGTGGCGATTTGCATCAGCATCACAATGATATCCTCGCTTTCTACGTGATAAATCTCGTCGATGGTGAACACCTGCACTTTGCTAGCAACTCCAACCTAGCTAAAACCTGGATCTTTCCGGACCATGTTCAACTTGATCATGTTTCTCACCTTTGCAACCTTCTCTAATATGCCACATTGTGAATATATACCTGCCAAGACACTGCGAGTATTCGATTTTTCAGCATCCAGTGCAAACAAGTTCTCCACTACAAATTCAACCATCGTTAGGTTGTGATGGATCTTATAGGCTCCAAGAAGCGCTCTCAGTGCTTCGACATTAGGCTTACAAGGCATGCTACCGATCACATTCTTGGCCTGCTCCAGCAAACTAGCTCGGCCTACCAAGCTTGCAAAATGTTCAGATGCCAGAAAGACACCATGATCATCGACAATATACTGGAACTGGCAGATGCTTTCTGCTATGAGCCCAAAATAAGCACAGCCTAAAAGAAGGCACAAGAAGGTTGTGCGGTCAGGTACTTGTTTCGTCTTCAACATGTTTTCGTAAACTTCAATTATCTTCCCTCCCTACCTATTGTGACTGTATCCCGACACCATCATGTTTCATGAAACCAGGTCTTTAACGAACATGGAGTCGAACATTTTTCTCGCTTCTTCAACCTTGCCACATCTTGAGTACGTCAAAATAGTGCTACTTGCAAGTGGAGCGTCTTTGCTAAATCTATATTTTTCAGCTTTGAGCGACAAATTGGATTCCAAGTTCCAGCATTGCCAATCCTGCACACCGAGAAATTAGAGCTAGAAAAGTGACATTATCAGGCTTGATGAAGTTCATTTGTATCTCTCCGTATAACTTGATGCAATATTCCCACATTCCGTGTTGAACATACATGTCCATTATGGTGTTGTACGCAATGTCGTTCGGCTCGGGCATGCTCTGAAAACAAGATCTTGCTCCTTCGACATCACCAAAACGAGAAAGAGTAGCAATCAGAATAGCCCAAGAAGCTACTTCTCTAGCTGGCATCAGCTCGAATGCGTGTCTTGCCTGCATAGCATCTTCTCCACACTATGCTTACATCATGACAAGGGCATTTTCGACAAGAAGGAATGAGCTTATTCTGGTCTTGATTGTGCACGTGTGAAGCTGTTTTCCAAAATAAATGTAGCATGGCCTTGGTGTAGAACATACCTAGAAAATTTTTGTGAGGATGCATGCATTTGGTTTATTGCAATAGCCGTCATTACCAATGCCAGCATTTTAAAATTTTTAAAATTTAAAAGCCAGCATTCACGATGCCTACCTTTGATTTTTAAAATTCAACAGCATGGCAATGATCATCGTTCACAATGACGGCCATTATCACGTTGTTTCCAGATGCACTAGTTTGGTAATATTTTTCAAACTAGCATTATATTTTGGATTTTTTATTTAAAACAAATTATTTCCATACAAAACTCCATTAAACACATACTAAGTTTTTCATGTATTGCCAGGCTAATTAAATATCAAAAAGTAGTTGCATCCACTAAAGGTGAATACGTCTCTTTATAATCAATGACAGGTCTTGAGAGAATCCTTGTGCAACTAATCGTGTCTTATATTTGACAACTTTATTTGTCGTGTCTCGTTTTCACACAAAACTCATTAATATCCTATAGGTTTGACACCATCAGGTGTACGTATAATAAGACCAAAAACTTCGTGTTTCGAAAGAGAATTCAATTCTACTTCAATTGTATATTTCCATTTTTTTCAATTATCTCTCTGTGTACATTCCTCGATAGACTTTGGCTCAAGGTCTTTATTGTCATAAATAATGTTGAGTGCCACATTATAGGAAAATATATCATCGATGTCAATTTTATTCCGATCCCACCTTTGGCCAGTTGTGACATAATTTATCAAGATCTCTTGATTGTCACAAGTTTCAGGTATCTAAATTTCTTTTGGAATTACAACTAGGGACTCTTCTAGAGCTATCAATTCCTCAACTTGATCATTTGATCCTTTTCTTTTCCGAGGATTTTTATATTTGAAACCAACTGGTCGATCACGCTTCACTGATGTTTTAGGTTTATTAGATACAGATTGTCTTGCAGAGACATCAATTCTAACTGGAGCATTAGTAGATGATATGTAAGATGTAGTTACTCTCTTTGGATTAGTAAATGCATCTGGCAATTGATTTGCTAAATTTTACAAATGAATAATCTTTTGAACTTCCAGTTCACATTCTTTTGTCGAGGGTCAAGATGAGACAACGACAATTGATTCCAGCTAATAGCCTTTTCCAACTATTTCTTTTTTTTCTTTAAAGTTGAAAAATATGATTCATCAAAATGACAATCATCAAAATGAGCCTTAAATAAATCTCCAGTTGATGGCTCTAAATATTTGATTATCGATGGAGATACATATCCAACATGTATTCCCAATCTTCTTTGGGGAGCCATCTTAGTGTGTTGTGGCAGAGTAATCGGAACATATACCGCACACCCAAAAGTCCTTGGATGAGAAATATTTGGTTCTCAACCAAAAACTAATTGTAAATGAGAGAACTCGTGATAATTTATTGGTCTAATAAGAATCAGTGTTGCTGCATACAAAATAGTGTGGCCCAGGCAGAAGTTGTGAGCTTCATCCTCATTAGTAATGTAATAGTCATGCAATTAATTGAAGGCATTTAATAAATAATTCTACAAGATCATTTTGTGTATGAACATATGCTACAGGATGTTCAATAGTTATTCCAATGAACATACAATAATCATTAAAAGCTTGGAAAGTAAATTCTCCAACATTGTCAAAACTAATTGACTTAATTAGATAATTTGGAAAATGAGCTCGCAACTGAATTATTTGAGCAAACAATCTTGCAAATGCTTGGTTACGCATAAAATAACAAACATACATGTGACCATCTCATTGATGCATCAATCAGAATCATAAAATATTGAAATAGTCCACATGGTGGATGAATAGGCTTATATATATCACCTTGTATACGTTGCAAAAATACAAGAGGTTCTGTCCTTATTTTTGTTGGTGATAGCCTTATAATTAACTTCTCTTGAGAACAAGATGTCCCAATCGGTCATGCCAAACAATAAAATTATTTTCATCAGTAAACTTCTGATTTACTATGGCATGTGCCTCAATTGTGCTTATGTTTGTATAATACAAACTAGAGGAAAAGTGGGTAATTTTTTCAATATATTTTTCTTACCCGAGGCAATGTTGTAGTATATATATAGTCATTATTGTCTTCATTCGTAGTCTCAATATGATATCTATTTCATCAAATATCTTTAAAATTCAATAAATTTCTTTGAGAGCTTGCAGAATATAATGCATCATCAATATAAATTTTTGTTCCTCTAGGTAACAATATATTAGCTCTTCTGGAGCCCTCAATCAATTTGTACTACCCAATAATATATTCACATTTGATCCTTGCATTATAAAAAAAGAATCTTTTATCCGTAAGTATAGTATTTGTTGATGCACTATTTGTGAGACACATACCATTATTACCGATTGAGGATCCCAATAGATGAGTTTCCATATTTTTCATGAGAAACAAGATATATAATAAGAAAATCATAAAATAACACATAACAAAAATAACTTTTATTATTCATTAGTACAATGACTTTCATAATAGTTGACCCAAATACATAAATATAAACGGGTAATATTTTATTTTTGGAGATTTTCATCACCAAACAAGTGCTCGATATTTGCTTCAGACTGAATAAAGAAATCAAGTACATCTAGATGAATCATATCATAAAGGTCATATTCAACGCTCTCATCCTTAAAAATAAAATTTTTCTCAACTACTTTTTATCTTTCTTTTTTAGTAATTCTTGGTAGAGATCAACTAAATGTTTTGGTGTATGATAAGGACATGGCAAATGGCCTTTCATGCCGTAATGATAGCATAAATTTGTCACTATTTTGCTATTTTCACTACTTTTGTTGTCCTTTTCAATATTCCCCCCCTTTGATATTCTGATACATTTTTAGTTTGCTGATCATAATTGTTGCTATTGTGACCACGTCCTCGTCCACGTCCACGTCCACGACCCTGACTATGACTACGACCATGACCGTGGCCTCGACTTTGTCCATTATAAGGGTGATATGTTGTCACATTCACTTCAAGGAATGGAGCCGAACCTGTTGGACGAGCCCAATGATTTTTAATCAAAAGCTCATTGTTTTGTTCGGCCACAAGAAGACATGAAATCAATTCAGAATATTTCCTAAAGCCTTTTCATGATATTGCTGCTGCAGGAGCACATTGGATGCATGAAAAGTGGAAAATATTTTCTCCAACATATCATCATCAGTAATTTTTTTTTCCGCATAACTGTAATTGAGAACTGATCCTAAATATTGCTAAGTTTTACTCACTCACAGATTTAAAATCTCGCAGTCTCAAATGAATCCAGTCATAATGAGCTTTTGGAAGAATTACCATTCTCTGATGTTCATACTTTTCCTTCAAATTGTTCCATAGAACAAGTGGATCCTTTACGATGAGGTATTCATTTTTCAATCCTTCATGAAGGTGACAATGAAGAAAAATCATTGCTTTGGCTTTTTCTTGAAAGGATGTTGTATTTCTTTCTTTAATTGTATCTCCAAGACCATTTGCATTTAGATGGATTTCAGCATCTAGTATCAATGACAAGAAATTCTTTCCCATGATATTAAGAGCCACAAATTCCAATTTCGCAAGATTCGACATAATAATACTTCAATATACCTTCAATATATCTCTTGAAAATCCAACAAAGCTTCGTGGTGATAAAGTATTATAAAATAGAAGAACAATTGAGCGAGAGATATAGGAGAAACATGAGAGAGATTTTTTTATTCCTTCAAGTATAAACTGACTCATACAAAGACTTCCTATTTATATGGTTTAATTTTTGAATACATTAATGTGTATATAAATATGTCAATGAATATATATATCAATACACAAATAAATATACCAATGAATACATATTAATTAATATAGATTAATACACATTAATATATGAATAAAAAGAGTCACAAGAATATCAATAATTAAAAGATTAATGAAGAGTTTATGGATATCCATAATATTATTCATAATAGTTTTTTATTTTCCATAATTAAAAATTGATCTCATTAAATTTTTTTACTTTGGATTTCTACAATTTGTTTCACTTTTACAGTGAACATTAACAAAGAATAATAGTAATTATTATATTAATACACTAAAAAGTTCCTAGGTAAGTAGAGAGATGCAATACCCTCTTAAAAACTACAGATCTCAATTCTATGATCACACTTTTTATGGAACTTCCCTAGATATGTATTAACCATAAAAGTTACTATCCTAAATCCTACCTCTGATATTACTATTATAAAAATAGAATCTACAATAATAATTTAAAAATAAACAATTTAACACTAAAACAATAAAATAAATGATACAATAAATGAAATATAAGCTAAAAAAGAATTAGTAATGAGATGTTTTCAAAGGAAGAGAAATCTCCTTTTATAGAAGAAAAGTTGAAAATCCTAAAAAAAAATTCTTATGCGAGCAAGATGATATTTCACCAACTACTTTGACTTTATAGTTTATATTCATTTATGTGCATACATTTATATATAGGTATATATATATATATATATGTTTATAGATACTTAATATAGGTAATGGTATGTGGTTTTATTTGAAGGTTTACACACACACACACACACACAAATAAATACATACATACATACAGGCTTATTATATATGCTTATATGATATACTAAACTCAAAAATAGTTAATAATAATTGACTATGTTCGTATCTCCTCTGCATATCACCTCACTCAAATCTCCACACTAACTTATGTACTTACTATAGTATGTGGGTGAATGTATGTACATATATACTGATGTATATATTTATACACAATATTATATATATATATATATATATATATATATATATATAATTAATAAATTATTTATAGATTTTGAAATATTAATATATGTAGTTTTACATATAGGTTTATATGTATATAAATATAAATATATACATATATAAATGTTTTAACATGTGAAAACCAATTTTAGTATTCAAAAACTACTATTATCAAAATAATTAGAGTTAACATGCATGAAAAACATAAACATTGTATGTTTTAATATAATGTTTATTAAATATTTAAAAGTTATTTTTTTATTAATATTTTTATATTAATTAATCATAAATTTATCAAAAAAAAACAAGGCAACGATTTTTATCTGTTTATCATTAACTTCTAGTTTGTTATAACTATTTTGTTAGAGAGAAATAAGAAATCAACACTGGCAAAGCCAAAACATGTTGCATGCAATGGTAAGTTACTATTTACCAGTCTTCACGGGAATACAAAGGCACGTTGTCGCACCCTCACTCAAAGAATATGGAATATTCTAGAAGATTCCGAAGAAGTCCACACTTGTATGGAAGGAAGAAGATTATTCTAGATTATTCTAGAATTATCTTGGATATAAGTAATAGAATTCTCTAGACTTAAAGGGAACCTTCAAAGGTTCTAGATCATTCCTTATGCATGTATTTAAGGAGGATGTATTCTCATTTGAAAACCACTAAGTTGAGAGTTTCTTATAATATTTTTTTAATTCAATAAAGTATTTTCTTTATTTTCAAGTATTCTCTCAAATTTTCTTTGCTTCCAAGTTATGGATAGACGCCAAGCATAACAAGCAAGGCGAAAGTAAGGTTGATTTAACAATATCTAAGAGTTAAGTTATCTAAGTGCCACACGGGAACTTAGCAAAAAGACTAAGTCTGTGACAGTTAGTATCAGAGTGGAGGTTGCAATGTGTGTGAGTAATTTGGTGGATATGATGTCTAGCTCTCATTTGGAGGAAATTACCGAGCATGTTCGAGGAAGGAACGCTGACTCTTCCGCTAAGAGAAGGGGTAAGAAGGACAAGTCTCATGATCCTCTCACAAGCTTGGATAGTCGAGTGATCCGGTTAGAAGTCGTCATGGCAGACACCAAGGAGAGGTTAGATCTCATGGAGCAAAACATAGAGAAGTTCATGGAGGATTTCAAGATGTAGATCCTAGACATTCAAGAGGGGATGCAAGGCTCGCCGTTCCCAATGGTGTCGCATGAGAAGTTTATGAAGGTCATGAACATGCTCACTAGCTTAGAATCAAGGGTAGAGGTCTTAACCAAGTATGAGAAGGAGCTGAAACAAGAAGTGACAATCTATAAGATGACATTGTCGGCTCGGATTATGTCCACTCATGAGGCCCAAAGAGTGGATGTGGCAAAGCCTACCACTTTCATGGGTAAATGGGATGCTAAAGAGCTAGACAACTATTTGTGGCACATGGAGAGATATTTTGAGGCAATATCACTAATTGATGAGACAACAAAGGTACGCACTGCTAATCTCTATCTCACTGATAATGTAACTCTATGGTGGCGTAAAAAATTTATGGAGATAGAAAGAGAGATCTGTACCATAGACTCATGGGTCAATTTCAAGAGAGAGAAAAAAAAGTAGTTTTATCCAGAAGATGCGGGATACATAGCTCGTAGAAAGATCAGACATCTCAAGCACACGAGATCTATTTAGGACTATGTCAAGGAGTTCTCTTCCTTGATGCTCGAGGCTCCTGATATGAATGAGAAAGAACTTTTCAATTTTATGGAGAACTTGCAGGGCTGGGCCGAGCAAGAATTGGGGAGACATAGTGTCCAAGACTTAGCTATGAACATGTTAGTAGCAAAGTCACTCATGAATTTATGAAGGGGAGACTCTTCTCAAACTAAGTCATCCTTCAAGGGTAGTCATGTCAAATGTGGGGGAGACATGGGATACAAAAGCTATAACGCAAATGAATGATCAAGAGCGACTTCTACCAACAAAGAAGGTAATGGTGGGGATAAGCGCATGAATTTCAAGCCAAAAATCAATTGCTTCATGTGCGATGGACCATATTGGGCTACATGCATGGTTCTCACAAACATCGAAGGTAAATCTAAAATGATTATGCTGTCGGCTATGCAATTGGAGAAGGGGTTGAAAAAATCATGAAAGCCTATGCTCATGAAAGTCTATGCTTATGAACTTAGTGACCCTATGGAAAATTCTATGCTCATGAAAGTCATGAAGGTGTTAGACGAATTTAAAGATATAATACTACCTGAGTTACCCAAAAGGCTCCCACCTAGAGGTGTCAAACGAAACGTGCTGGGCTGGCCCGGCTCATTTTTTTCAGGCCCGACCGTGCTTTTGTGCTGGGCCAGGCACGACACGGTTTTGTGGAGTTCAGCCCGACACGAGCCCATGGCACGATCCGCCGGGTTCGGCCCAGTCGAGCCGAACCCTAAATTAAAAAAAAATTAGGGTTTCGAAGTGCCCGAAACCCTAATTTTTTTTAAAAAAATGGATTTTGGTGCACCCGAAACTCTAATTTAAAAAAAATTAGGATTTCGGTACGCCCAAAACCCTAATTTAAAAAAAAAATAGGATCTGGGTGTGCCCGAAACCCTAATTTAAAAAAAAAACTAGGGATTCGATGCCCCCGTAACCCTAATTTTTTTAAAAAAAATTGTTTTCAACATGGTACCGTGCCGGGCCAGACACGGCACGAGCATGGGCACAAAAAATTTCCGGCCCGGCCCGGTTGACACCTCTACTCCCACCTAGGAGAGAGGAAGATCACATGACCAAGTTGGAGCCAGGAGCAAAATCCCCTACTACGGTGCCATACATGATGGCACCCCCAGAGTTGGAGGAATAAAGAAGACAGCTGAACGAATTATTGGATGCTGGATTCATCCAACCATCTAAGACTCCATATGGTGTGCCGATCATATTCCAAAAGAAGCATGATGGGTCACTGCGAATGTGCATTGATTATAGGGTGTTCAACAATGTAACGGTCAAGAACAAGTATATCATTCCTCTTATTACAGATTTATTTGACCAACTTGGTAAAGCACAGTACTTCACTAAGTTAGACCTTCGATCGAGGTACTACCAAGTAAAGATAGCTGAAGGAGATGAGACAAAAACTATGTGTGTAACAAAGTATGACTTATATGAGTTCCTAGTGATGTCCTTTGATCTTACTAATGTACCTGCTATATTTTGCACTTTGATGAACAAAATATTCTATCCTTTTTTGGATAAATTTGTGGTGGTATATCTAGATGATATTGTTATATATAACAACACTTTGGAAGAGCATGTTAATCATCTAAGGAATGTGCTCCGGCTACTAAGGCAAAATGAGTTATACGTGAAGAAGGATAAATGTTTCTTTTCCCTTGAGGAGGTAGGCTTCTTGGGACACCGCACCAAAGGTGGCAAGCTCATGTTGGATGAAAGCAATATTAAAGTCATTCCAGAATGAGATCCTCCTACTAAGGTGCCACAACTAAAGTCTTTCTTGGGCCTAGTTAACTACTATCGGTGATTCATCAAAGGATACTCGGCAAAAACAACTTCATTAACAGACATTCTCAAGAAGGGCAAAGCTTGGACATGAGATGAAAAATATTAGCAATCCTTTGAAGACTTGAAGAAAGCTATAATGAATGAGCCGGTATTGACACTACCTGACCACACCAATGTGTTTGAGGTACACACTAATGCTTCTGACTTTGTCATTGGAGGGATTCTTATGCAGGAGAACGCCACATAGCTTTTGAAAGCCACAAGCTCAATAACACAGAGAAGCGGTACACGGTCCAAGAGAAGGAGATGACGGCAATCATCCATTGCTTGCGGACATGAAGACACTATTTGTTAGGATCACACATGGTAGTGAAAACAGATAATATTGCTACTAGCTATTTCCAGACCCAGAAGAAACTAAGTACCAAGCAAGCACGATTGCAAGACTTCCTGACAGAGTTTGACTATATGTTGGAGTACAAGCCAGACATAGCCAATCACGTAGCCGATGCCTTGAGCCGCAAAGCAGAGTTAACATCCATGACTAGCCAGCCTCATGGAGAGATGCTAGATCTCATAAAGGGGGATTATAACATAATGCAACGGCCAAGAGTATTATCACATTGCCTCACGAGGGAAAGACTAAGCAGTTTTAGGTAGATGATGATTTGCTTTCCCCAAAAAGAAAGCGACCTTGTGTGCCAAAGTGGGAAAGCATTAGAAGGAATCTTATCAATGAGTGTCATGACTCTAAATGGACTGGACACCCATGGCAACGACACACAAGGGTACTATTAGAGCATGTCTACTACTTGCCACAGATAATGAATAATATGGAGTCTTATGTAAAAACTTGTATTGTGTATCAACAAGATAAAGTGGAGCAATATTTTCCCAAGGGACTACTGAAGCCACTACCTATAGCAGAGCAACCTTGGGAAATTGTCACTATGGACTTCATTATTGGCTTACTCAAGTTCGAGGGGAATGGATCTATCATTGTGGTAGTGGATCGATTTTCAAAGCATGCTATATTCATAGCATCCCCTAAAGATTGCATAACAGAAGAGACAACCAAACTATTCCTCAAGAACATGGTAAAGTATTGGGAGCTATCGAAGGTTATCATTAGTGATCGGAACTCATGCTTTTCTGGAAAGTTTTGGACGGAACTCTTTAAACTCATGAGCACGAAACTTTACTTCTCTACTAGCTTTCATCCTCAGACTGATGGGAAGACAAAACAGATGAATACATTACTAGACTTGTACTTGATGTACTTTGTGAGTGCCAATCAGACTGACTGGGCCAAATTTCTAGATGTGACTTAGTTCTCCTACAATCTACAGAGAAATGAGACAACTGGGAGGAGTCCATTTGAGAAAGTCATTGGGCAACAACCAATGACTCTTCATAATCTAGCCAGAGGATATACAGGAAGGAGTCCAGCAGCCTACAAATTTGCTAAGGGATGACACGAACAAGCTGATATAGCACGCTAATTCTTAAGAAAGAATGCTAAGGGAATGAAATAGAAAAAGAAAAGAAGACATGTAGAATTTCAAGTCGGAGACTTAGTGCTTGTCAAGCTTCTACCACAATAATTCAAATCCCTTCGAAAGGTGCACAAAGAACTTGTGAGAAAGTATAAAGACCTCTTTCCTATACTTAGACGAGTTAGTGAGGTATCTTACAATGTTGAGTTACCACTAAGGTTGGAGATTCATCATGTCTTCCATGTTAACAATCTAAAACCTTATCATAAAAATAAGGAAGATCCAAGCTGAGGAGTCTCTATGAGGGCGCTCACAGCAGTAGTGACATCCTATGATAAAAAGGTGGATTGTGCCATGACAGATCGAGACCTAAGGAATATCAACTTTTGACTCAACAATGAATACTTAATAAAATGAAGGGGATTATCAGGAAGTGAAGCTAGTTGGGAGTCAGCTAACAATTTGTGGCAGTTTCAGGAACAAATCGAACAGTTCAGGGTAGAAAAATCGACGAGGACATCTACCGCATTGGTGGGAAAGAATGTCACACCATTACTCAAAGAATACGGAACGTTCTAAATGATTTCGAAGAAGTCCACACTTGTATGGAAGAAAGGAGATTATCCTAAATTATTCTAGAATTCTCTTAGATATATATAATAAAATTTTATAGACTTATAGGGAACCTTTAAATGTTCTAGATCCTACCCTATGCATGTATTTAAGAAGAAGATGGCATCATTTATAAACTACCAAGTTGAGAGTTTCTTGTAATATTTCATTATTCAATAAAGTATTTTCTTTATTTTTAAATGTTCTCTCAAATTCTCATTGTTTCCAAATTGTGGATAGATACCAAGCATAATAAGCAAGACGAAGGCCAGGCTGACTTAACAATATCTAAGGATTTAGTTGTCTAAGTGCCGCACGGGAACTTAGCAAAAAGACTAAGTCCATGTAGGGTTGTAACCGAGCCGAGCTACTCGCGAGCTGCTCGGCGTTCGGCTCGTTAGAAGCTCGCTCGAACTCGTTTATTAAGTTAAACGAGCCGAGCCCGAACAACATTTTGAGGCTCGTAAGTTAAATGAGTCGAGCCTGAGCACCCTCAAACTCGGCTCGTCAGCTCGTAAACAGGCTCGTGAATAGGCTCGTGAATAGGCTCGTGAGCAAGCTCGCTAACCAGGCTTGTGAACAAGCTCGTGAACCAAACTCATGAACAAGCTCATGAACATGGAGAATGCTTGATGCACGAAAATTTTTCCTACAAATGAACATGATGAATATTTTAACTTTTGAACTTCAATCAATTTAATTGAACTTTTATTATTTTATCTTTTTAATTTAGTTGTATGTTGACTATTTTAGATGAACATTTTCTTTAATTCTCGAACATTATTTTGAGTCTCGTAAGTTAAACGAGCCGAGCCCGAGCACCCTTAAACTCAGCTCGTCAGCTCATAAATAGGCTTGTGAACATGCTCGTGAATAGGCTTGTGAACATGCTCGTGAATAGGCTTGTGAGCAAGATCGTTAACCAGACTCGTGAACCAAGCTCGTGAACAGGCTCGTAAGTTAAACAAGCTAAGCCTGAGCACCCTCAAACTCGGCTCGTCAGCTCATAAACAAGCTCTTGAACAAGCTCGAGCCTACTCCTTTAAAACCGAGCCGAGCCGAGCCGAGCCTGCCTAATACTCGGCTCGACTCGGCTCGGTTACACCCCTAAGTCCATGACAACGTGCTCAGTCTCTACCAAGACTTTCTACGAGCTGTCATTCGAAAATGGCAGAAATCTCTTTTGAATGACTATTAATGTACATGCTGGAGCACCCTTGACATATAACTATGTGAACCCTTGAAAAGATTCCCGAAGTTGTAATTCCTAAAAAAATAATATATTTTTCTTAATTTAATTTTCTACCGAGTTATGATCAGGATCATACTTGATAATTTATAATTTAGCTACTATAAGACAAGATTACTAGATACAAAATCTGATAATTTAATTGAGATTATGGCTTGGTAGGATATAATTCATCAATGGGGAGATCATACATGTGCGTGTGTCTATAAATTGACACACACACAAAGCAGTTGGATGCAAGAAAGAGCACGAGATCAGAGTAATTGCTTCTCATTTAGAGCCAATTCGATTTTTTTTATAAACCAAAACAAGAGATGCAGTAGCAGAGTCAGCACAACAGCCGCAAGGCCACAACAATATCAAGTCCATGGCATCGATCTGACTGTTTATAAAACAAAACAAAGCCATTGATCAAAGTAACCAACAGCAAGATTAAAAGGTAATATTTGTGGAGCTTTCTTTCAAATAAAAAATAACAGAGAAACTAATAATGGCTTCAAATCCTCCATTAGAATGAATTTACAGTAAAAGCACTACAATTGATTGATAAAAAGAATCAAAGTGGAAGCTTATCCAAAGGTGTTATTGCGGCAACGGCATGACGATGAGGATCTATGTATTTCTCATAGGTGATTGCTAGCGGTGATGTTCTTGCAGCTTGGTGAAATTTCAGCATCATCTCCCCACATTCTCTGGGAACAAAATCAGAAAATCAAGACATCCAGGAGAAGCAGAGAAAAAAGATGAAAAATCCAAATACCTGAAATCTGAAACTTGATAGCGTGCATGTCTAGCAAGGAGAGGAGTCCAGGCTGGATGGATCTGCAGAGTAGATCGAGAGAGAAAGATTGCTGACGCACACAACAAGGAATGCTTATATTTCAGAGCTTCATATTCGACCAGGCAAATCTCAATCAAGTAGAAAGCGAGGTGTTCAGCTCTAGGGTTAGATTGAGCAGCTTTGAGGAACCTCAACATGAAGACGTATTGTGTGGGAACGTTTAATCGGAACTTCAATGTTGTAAGAACAAGCTTCTCCTGCAAAGCAAAGCATTCACACGTTAACAAAAAGAGCTGACGATTGGTCGTTATTATGTGATTCAAAACAGATACCATTTTCAGCATCTGATCTCTTGTGTATGATTCAGCAGAAATGCTAATTAAATCCTTGATCTGTCTCGTTCATCACCAAAAAAAAATGCCAAAAAGTAACAAATTTGTAGCAAAATGATTCAAAAAGTGGAGAGAGAGTACACTTAAAAGTACCTTGGGGTGCCAGAAATCCTCATATTTGGACGCCAACAGCAGTGCCGTGAGGCCGACCAACTGAACCTGATTCTTCTCAACTTGCACTTGAGATAGATATTGATCAAACAAATTGACCATGAGATAGAGTGTTTCTTGCATTAAATCAAATTTCAAGTGCACCTGACAGAGCAAATAAAGCCAACAAAACTGAGATAGAGCTACTTATAATAGGAGGCAGGAAATGGGGCATGATGGCTAAGAAAGACACGAACTTCAATTAACCAGTTGATTAGTACTCCTCTCATGTTAGGGGTGACTTCTGATTGCTTCGCCATGTAATTTTCCAAAGACATGTTCTGTACCTGCACAAACCATTGATCTGATGGTCATCAGAAACAAGTATATGATGATCACTTTTTAACCGCATGTAATTTTTCTCATCCGAAACTTTTTATCATTAACATTCCTCAAGTAACCAGAATTAATTATATAAATGATAAATATACGTTTTATATATATTCAAGCTGTAATTTAGTATATTTTTAAATTTTACCCATTTTAATATCTCATAAGATTAAATTAAAATTTACCAAATTAAAAATTATCTCCATAATTCTTTGTGATAAAAAAAATACTAAATAGGTTAGCAAAATTACAAACTATTATACTAATTATATTTTATGAAAAATAAATATTAGATGACCATTAAATAATAAATACTAAAATATTAGGATAACAGAGATTAGGATCATAAGCAACTGAATGTATGATAACAATAAGAAATATAAATTATGCTGATTGGGGGGTCCAACAAGCAAATAACTTAGGGAGCATAATTGGCATTCGTGAGAATTGAGCTCATGACCTCACAATAAAAGCATCTATTTTTTTTGTGAACAAGACTACCATATAGATAGTTGATCTATGAAAAATAAAATAAAATAAAATAATAATAATAATAATAAAATTAAAATAATTAATAAATATCAATATCATTTTCATCTTTAAACAACTATCATTTTCACATGCAATATATAATCGATCATGACGAGCATGACAAGTGTAACATTTTCAAGATCAATTAGTTGAGCGCCCGAAAGAAATAGATCACTTCCAAGAGTAAGTTGTTATTCCTTAGTTAACTGATGAGGAGGATATTGTTAATTACTATGATCTCTTTACTTAACTAATTCAATATCACGTAAGTTCCTCCTAAATCCAATTTAAGAAAAGAAAGTTGCACACATTGAGATGATGAATAACAAGACTATGAACACGAGCAAAAAATAGTTCCTAAAAAAAATCCATTCTAAGAAGTTATACTTCCTAAAAATAATACATATTTCATAATTTTTTTTTCTTCTAAATTATAATCAAGATCATACCTCATAATTTATAATTTAGCTACTATAAAACAAGATCAATAAATACAAAATCTAATATATTTTAACAGATTTTATAACTTGATAGAATATAATTTATCTAAGCGATCATGCATGTGTGTGTCTATATATTTCTTCTTTTATCATTCCTCACTTCTCTTCCACTAAACTCAACCCATATTATACCTCGGATCATTTATGAGCATTTGGGCCACAGGTTCGAAGCAAAAAAAGCTCTTACCCCAACAACATGATAGATTTAATTGACACCCTAAAAAGCATATTCGACGTCACCAGTGATTGACCACGTGACCTCGTGTAAAGAAAATTCATGCCCTTTTCAAACCAAACTATCATATTATTAATCTCTCTCTCTCTCTCTCTATATATATATATATATATATATATGCACATATACTTACATAAAACACACACACTTTTTGTATTATTTGAATAAATTAGAATGAAAATGAGGAAGATTAATTGCCACAAAAAAATTAAGATGAAAAAGCAAAATAAATATAGGAAATGAATTGCAGAATAAGCAAACCTCTAGGAGCCAGTAATACTGGTATATCTCATCCACATATTCAGCAACATCGAGTTGATTGTTATCATCATCTATGCTTGGTAATATATCTTGCTTCGGATTTTCACTATGTTCTTCAAGAAACTACAATAGGATGGCAACTGTGAAATCTAATCATAAAGCAATGCTGAAGTGATGCATGGCATGGAATCCATGAGCACAAACCTTTGATCCGGACACCAATATAGATGTGTAAGATCTTCTACGTTTTGATTTGTTGGTGATAGACTGCTTATTGCAGCTGGAAGATGATTCCTGATTATCAGTTTCATGAGAAATAACAGTAGGAATTTTCTTCATAAAAGATGCATCAGCCTTCTTTTTCTTATCGGATCCTTCAACCCCCTTCATGAGTTTCTTATCAGAGACATTTCTATACATTCTTGAAGTGATACGAGTACTAGGAGCCTCAGCTCTCCCCTTCGCAATTGACTGTATCAAACATACCAAAACTTGAAGAAAGATAATAATCTAACAACCAAAAAAATGCACAATGCAGTAAACAAACATTCCAAATTACTTACTCTGTTTGAATGTTTGGATAATGCATGGGCATCCGTATTCATCCGTTCCTTACAAGTCCTAGATCTTGACGCAAGAACAATAATCATGCACCATAAAATGTGTCAATTAAACATAATGAAAAGTAAAAATACTACATTTACTTTCCTGCGTGATTAAATAGTAAACTAACAAACTTGTATGCCACATGGAAGTTTCTGTTTCAGTTCTCCGATGACATTGAAACAAAGAAACAAGGTCTACCATACATAAAAGATTGAAAGTAAACATGTATTGATCTTCAAGACAAAATAAAATAATTGTAATTAACTGATAAAACATATAAAAATTATGATACTGAGATTTGGAACTGTGACGATGCTAACAGGGAGAATGACATTATGTTATCGGTGTTGCACTAGTGTGTATTTCGTTTTATATTTTTTTAATTTTTTTAGGTATTTAAATTTATATTTTCAGACTTGAATGTTTTTAATATGTTTTTTATATTGATATTCATACATATTATATTTGCAATTTTAACTCTCGAGCCTCCCTTCCTTGCCACTTTGCCAATGTGGCATGAATCATGACACGGTGGGATGGACTGTGCCGTGCTCAACACCACCCATCTGACACATCAACATCCACGATAGCCAACACATAAGTGCCAGAACAATAGCTTCATCATGTGTTTTCAGCCGTAAAGATAGCCAGCACCATCCTTATTTTTGAATATTGTATATCACACCATGGTTATTTTTATAAACTATTATTTTTAATCGATACTTATGCAGAAATTAACCATGTTAATATAATAAAAAGAAAAAAATGATAGTAATTAGCATTAGGCTACTTGGAATAACAAGTAGAAATGTAGGGCGACATCTTCATCATACAATAGCAACAAGATTGCTAAAAAATATGTCGGAAATATTAATAGAGAAAAAAATATCAGTGAACTACTTTTTTATAGAGGTTGAGACATACACAAAAGGAATTTTGGACATTACACTGAGTTGTGACTAATTCTTCTAGGTGTGACATCTATACATCAATATATTGGACATTCTCAAATTAATTCTCCCACGACTTACTTTCTTATCATATTACATAATTATAATGATATTTTCTAAAAAAAAAAAAAAACTCTAAACTTTATACTTTGGGTGCTACTAGCTCAAGTATATCTTTGTATCCACTATACTTTCTGTTCGCCACCTCGCTCTAAATTCTAGGATATGATATTCAGGAATGAATGCCCAAACCACAAGCAATCACTATATTTTACCTTTTTTTTTTTGATACTATAACTTCTGATATTATTGTCACAAACAACACTGTTATATGAGCAAAATGATAAGGTAATATTTACTGTTCTATAATCTCAAATTAATTTATTTTATGTTAGCTATTTAATATAATAACAAGAGTCTGATATCATTTCTTTTTTTCTCCTTATATAAGTCGTTCTATAATTAGTCAAGGAGTGATTCATTCTAGCCTAATAGACTCATAACTAGACGATCAAAAAATTATAGATCCTAGCATCAAAACAATGATGTCTATTGATTGTAAGATATGTCAAATATCATATCTAACATGTCAGGAGAATATTAGGAGTGGTTAATTCTATCTATTTCACTCAGATATTTGAGGATATTATAGAATAACTATGAATGATAACCTAATATATTATTATTTTTATTGATAATTATATTTTATTTACATGTTCTATTGTCCCTATTTTTAGTAGCTTAGTTATTTGACTATATCTTCAAATCATTGTGACATTGATTTTTGATACATCATTATCATGTTGGGTCTTTAGGTGCAATAATTTTTTAATAATGAAAAATCTCAGTAAAACAAAAACAATGAAATAGTGGGTTAAAGGCACAGTGACATAAGAAATGCAACTTCCATCCTACAAAATCTCCAACAGCCCAACAGCCTCATTTTATACATGCAACTTCCGTCCTACAGTTGAGTGAAATGCCTAAAACATTTTGTTGAGTGAAACCAACCCACAGTTGCACAATTACTTAAACTACAATAACAATTTGATCTTCAACAGAATAGATAATACTCACGTCATTATGAATCCATCACTAACACTGTTACTCCGAAAGTTGGTCCTATATGTGTTTCGTTGTGTTAATGCTTCTTTCTTTTCCAATCTAGCCTTTACTGAGGTAAAGAAGAATAAATTATCATTGAAATGTAAAGATAAAAAATTATGCAATGCAATATTAAAAAAAAGCAAAGATCACTAAAACTTACTAGGAAGCCGATGACTTTCCTCAATTTTCTCTGAGCTTCCACTATCTACCTAGAAAAGAACGGGTCCAAAATTTGAAAACATAACAATAAAAAGAAGAAAAATCAACTAATTTCACTAATAAACAATGTCATACCCAATACAGGAGACTTATGATTTAGAAATGAGTCTCTCTAGGAGAGATCAATAAATTGATAATTTTACACCCAAAAGTCAAAAAAACTGTCTAATGAGTCTCGAACCAGAGATTTATCACCCTTAGAAAAAGACATGTATCATTGCACCAAGATATGACCTCAAACATATACATGTAATACAAGAACTTCATAAGTGATCAGTCATCTCAATATTATTCTCATTCAAACATATGTAACTTTAAAGTTCTTATAATATCTGGTATATCAGTATTTATGTACTCAAACAATAACAAAGACAAAAAAGAAATCATGCAAGATTTAATTTTTTTCTTTTTTATTTTGAAACAGATGCCCTAGAATTATAGCACAAAAACCTTTGTGTTGCTTGAATATATCTTGTTCACCTTCCTCAACACTGGAAGTGACTTCCTTCAATGAGATGACAAAATATTAATTAAGAATAAAACAATATAAAATCTTGTGAAGAATGAGAATTATAATAATGCACCTTGTCACCGCGAATGAATGATTTGAATTCAACCTGAGAAGTATGAAGAAACTTGAATTATATTCTAAGGCCATGTATCAATGAATAAAATTGGCCAAAAATGCAACAAGGTAAAACTACATATAGATTGAGCAAACCTGCAATTGAAAGGGATAGATTCTCGATCCAAAATTTTTGTATTATTCTTCTGATTACTAATAAAAGCCCTTGAGCCTTTAAAATCTACTACATTCCAAAATACATAAATGTTTAATCAAGTATTCGAGGAAACTACGAGAAACATTTATAAGAAGTCACCTTGCCTAGTGCAATATAAAGCACTTATCCTTTGATTTAGACTATGCTGCCTTAACTAAATTTGAACAACAAACAGCTATTATCACAAAATAATATATTCAAAACATAAAAGTGAATCACTTTTATGAAATTAATCATCATTAAGAAACATTGCTTTAAAAAGATATAAAACTATGTCCTAAACACCAGAGAATAAAACTTAATAAAACATTTACGGACCTTTGAAGATTCTAGTAATGGGAGATTCACATTTTTGGAAATAGTACCTGCTGAAATTCTGAACCAATGAATGATAACAAAAATTAATCATTGTAAATATCTCAAACTCTACAAAATATAAATTTTCTAGAAAACAATTTTTAAATATATTGCATGTATTGTATTAAAGTACATGTACCAACTATAAAAAATAATATTTTTAATGTATTTGAGTGCTTCAAATTAAATTTTGTTACTGTAATACTTATATTCCTATCACTTTAAAATTATCATCATAATTATCAAAACATATTTCCAATATAATTAGTATTAATCATATTTATTATCATACAAATTCAATTCATATATATCTTTTTATCTGCTTAAACAAAGTTCCTCATAGTCTATATATTATTTTACGTCCTCCATTAATTTGTAAACTTTAATATTTCTTAATTAGATATATGTATTATCTCTTTTTTTCATATGTCCAAATCATATGACAAATTTTTCTCTAATTTTATCTTACATGTATGATATATGCAGATAATTCTCTCTTTCTAATCGTAATAAATTTTCATTACATTCATCTTAATATACATATTTGAAGTATTACCATCATATGAAATTATAATTTGTTGTAATAGAATATTTTAAATTATAATATATAAATAATTTCCTCATAATGTGATAATATTTTCCTTATAATTAAAAAAAAATTCTTTTATCATAAAATATTAATGATATAGTCCTCATTTAATCTAATGATATAGTCCTCATTTAATCCAATGATATTAATTATATAGTACATATATTTTTTAATTTTACAATTTTTCTATCACAAAATATATTTTTATATAGTATCTTTTGGGATTTAAATATCGTTAACCACAATTAAATTATATTACCTTTCACATTCAATATTAAAGTTAAATACTAGGTATTTTATTTAAATCAAGTAATTTTAGAATTCATCACATATTTCATGTGACGTACCTAATTTTTGATGATGACTTTTACCAATTTCATTGATTAGTAATATATCATCTACGAATAATATACATCAAAATATATCTTTCTTATGATTGCTGTAATTGCCAACATATCATATGACCTTTCACTTTTAGATTAATTTATTGAGCTTTTACATAATATAAATATCAAATCCAAGTAATAAGAAACAAATCCTAAGATTGGCTAGAGAGAGTATGATGCGTGCATATAACAGCATAGTGCACATGTGCTACACATGTAATAATGTGCATGCTTGCAGCGTGTTAATGCATGACTCCTACAGACATGCAATGGTATATGCACATCTCACGTCTGCCATGTGGTAGACATTGATACCCATTGCGTCGATGTCAATAGTGCACAATGAGTGCAACAGGAGCGGCAATATGTGCATGTGTGTGTGATGGTGCAGTAAGGGTGCACAGTGACTGCACCACGTGGCACTAAGTACGTGTGTGTGTGTGTGTGTGTGTGTGTGTGTGTGGATAGTGCAGTAAGAGTGCAGAGTGAGTGCACCACATGTGGCAATAGGTACATGTGTGTGTGTGGATAGTGCAGTAAAGTGCACAAAGGATGCAATGTGTGTGGCAATAGGTGCTTCGTCACTTCGTGTGTGTGAACTGGTGCCCAATGAGTAAAGTGCTAGTGCATCATGAAATAAATGTTAGTGCAAATTGGTTGCGTGTATGAACTGAACACGTACATTATATGAGAAATGGGCATAGTTAATGCAAATAGTTGTATTGTTCGATAGTGTGCCAGTCACATTTATTTATGTATGAAAGATGAAAAAATTTTGATAATTACTTAATGAAAGCTACAAAATAGAAATTATTCTCAATGGACTAGAAAATCTGAGCACGTTACAAATCATTAACTCTCTTCAATCGACTTGCAATGTGGCTTTTGGGGACTGTGCTGACATAGGTCAATGTGTCCAATAGAGACAAACACACACACAAATGAAATGAAGCATATTCTTGACAAGATATTTTCATATTTAATACCAAACAATTTCTCAGAAATTTACAGTCTAATTCAGAGTAATCGAGAGTTTTCAACCATATGGAAATTATATTATCTATTAGTTCAATATATACAAAACAGAATAATACATACTGAAAAGATATCTCATTCACATGTATTAGCATGAGGATGAATTATATCAAATGAAGTTATTAGAAATTATTTTCAAAGAAAAAGTCAACATGACTACAAAAATTTAAGAGAAACATATCAACTATCAAAATTATCAAAGAATTCTCATAAAATTCTTTTATTATTAGAGAGAAATATCTAAAATTCTACATAAATAAAATAATAACAAATACTTCTCAATCTTCAATTAATATTAATTTTATAACTCTTATTACTTAAAAATTTGGATTATCAATTCATGAATCCAAGTTTATTTACAGGTAACTATTTTTTTTAATAATTTTTATTTGTGTTCGTTAAATATTATAATAACTAATGATATAGCATTTAAGGCTGCCATTGGTTATTGTAACAATCAATTTTTTTTTGTATTCAATTTATTATAGTTTCTCAATTATTTTTCTCTGAGTTACCTTTCTAAAGAAATATATAAAATGCTTCAATAACTTACAGGTTACTACTCACTATACTTAGTTTACTTGACTTGCAATATAATTTTTGGAGACTATGGCAGCAATGATCAATATCTCTAAGAAAGAGAAACAAGTAAAACTACTTCTTGGTATGATATTTCGATAGTCAGTGCCATACAATATCTCAAGATTTAGTAGTAAAATTCAAGATGATTGAGAATTTCTCATTAGATCAGAATTTCATTATCTGTCAATTCAATATAAACGAAATAGACTAATATCTACTGAAGAGACATCTCATTCAATATGTATTAATAATCAATTGAAAACCAATCATAGTAGAGACATAAGAGCCTCAATGCTATACATATACTATAGAATGATGAGACACTAAAGAAAGTTATTTTTAGAGAGATGACTCAGATGATTACATACAACTATCAAAAATATGAAAAGATTCACACAATCTTACTCAGTGACATTATCAGAAAAAAATATACAAAATTTTTTGTTAGTAAGTAATAATAAATATTTCTCAGTATTCAAGTAATACAAATTTTGTGATTTATTTTCTCACCTTAAATTTTTATGTTATCAATTCAAGAGTCCACAATAATATTATAATAATTATTAATTTTTCTTAAAATTCATTCTTGATCCATTATTGACATAATTATTATGAATAATATATAAATTAAATGTTAATTATAAAGATTTATCAAATTTGATATTTTGTAAGTTTTAATTGAAAACAAAGAAATTAACAAAAAAAAAGAGAGAAATTAGCCAAGAAATAAAATCATGACTCAAAATTCTTGGTCATAGGTAATAATCTCATTCTATGAAGCAAGAAAGAAGAAATATGGTTGTAATTGAACAAGACATGGCTGCAACAACACTTTCTGAAGATAAGTTGTTGAATAAGTCACGACACCAACTAAAAGTCACAGCACCATTTGTCTGAGTAACGACAACAACTTATGCTGGAGACATAAGAATACACCAGAAATACAAGACCATTAAAATTTTTATTTGCGGAAACTCGAGACAAATTTAAATAAAATATTCTAGAAAAAAAAGAGGGACAGAGAGACATAAGAGAAAAGGAGAAAGACTAGAGCAAAAAAATATGAGAAAAGTAGATAACCAGAGCCAAAAATGAAAAATGAACAAATAGAAGATTTGAGAGATCTTTCACCAACCTGATTTTCTATTGTTATTCTTTCTTTTCTCCATTTCTTAACCCCTCGATATATGGATAAACATGTATATAAGGTTAGATTATAAATTTATATATGAGGATTACTTTTATATAAATTGATCTATGTTACAATTTATAAAATTATTAATGTTTTTAAATATTATATTGTGATTTCTTAGTTGTGACTAGAATTTAAATAGTCTTCGACACTATGTGAGTCTTAGATGGACTGTGACGAATAAATAAGCCCACATATTAGAAGCAGTTATCATATGTATTGTGACAGGTGATCAAAATATTGCCTTGAGAATTATTTAAGTATTTGATTTACTAAGATATTAATCATATGAACTATAACAAGTGACCCATGAATCACCATTATTATTCATTTAATATTCTGCTACTTATGGCATTAAAGATGTGTCAACTAAGCAAAACAACTCGAACACGACACAAGGTATAGCTAGAGGTGTCAAACGGGCCGGACTGATTTTTGGCTGCCCAACAGGATTTCCATGCCGTGCCTGGCCCAGCACGGCTTCTTCAAGCCAGGCCAGGCATGGCTAGTAAGCCAGGCAGTTGAGAAACCGTGTCGTGTCATGCCCATACGAGCCAGTTCTGGCGCGTATGGGCTCGTTTTTAAATTTTAATAATATTTTTTCGAATAATGTTATATTATATTTATACATTCATTATTTAGACTTTAGTTTATTACTTTATGTTTAAGAATTTTTAAATTTTAATTTAATACTTTAAATTTTTTTTAATATTAATTATTTTTTCTTTTATTAGTATTTATTACTTAGTTAATATTAATTGTTTTAATACTTTATAATTTATAAATATGTATGTGTATCAGACTATCAAACATCAGTGTAATTGTATTAAATATTTAAATATGAATTAATAACATACTAAAACTTAAATATGAAAAAAAATTAAAACCAATACAAAATGAAAATAAAAAAAAATAAATATTCAAATTTAAACTTTCAAAGATCACAACCAAAGATTAAATAAACACAAATGACAAAGATAAATACAATGTAAATAAACATTAATAAATCAAAATAAAGAATTAGATATAGACATAACACATAAGTGTCACAATCCAATAATTGTCAATTGATAAGCATCAACGTCATCAATCGTTTATCACCATATCATTATCATCCTCGATATCAATATCACTATCATCATATTGATCATCATCATCAATCAACTTCTTCGTTTTTGTTACAGTCCCAGCACGATCTTGAATGTCAAAGCTCAATTCCTTCCAATCCTTCATTATTGATAAATCCTCAACAATATCTGGACGTAATCTCAATCTCTTATCCGAAACTGTATTCACTGTAACAGAAAAAGTAGACTTCGATGTTATGCTCGATATCGGAGAAGTCAATAGATCATATGTTATCTAAGATGACACGAAATCTACTGACTCATATTATTTTCACCATTGCAATATATCAAAATTATTAATATTAGAATGTGAAAGAATTGAGCAATAAACAGTATCTAAGTACTGATACAGCTCACACTTATTCGACGGTCCATCCCATTATTTCTGCCTCATTAATTGAATGAAAGAGTTATCGTATCTGAATATGGTATCCAAGTCCATACCCAAAGCCTTACTACTACTACTACAATATCTAATATCATAGTATGTAAAAAGCTCAGTCAACTTCTCGTGAATGAATCCTTCAGTGAGTCTTCCAAGTTCATACAAGAGAAAATATAAGTCACAATATTTTTTTACCCCTTCCATCTTAACCCTGTGATCTATGCAGGTAGCCAGATAATAAAAAGATGTAATTGTGGACCAATACTTTAAGTATTGATTTTCATCACTATAACCATATCGCTAAGTGTCGGGTCATCTCGATACTTCTAAAACATACTACTAATATTACATATGTACTTGGAGCAATGCAAGTCATGACATTATTAAACTGACGAACACATATTCATCGTATCATAAAAAATATTCTAAAATTTCATAAATAAAATTCATGTGGCCCAGTCAATGTCATCAATAATAAGTGAGTCACACTTACTATTAACGTAGTCGGATATCACATGTTTGTATCCAACACATGACTTTAACATTAGATAAGTGTAATTCCAAGGGTGTCTCACATCCAATTGAAATTTCTTTTTAAGATTCGCAAACAAACAGAGACCATCAAACTCCTGTTATCTGTGAGACGTGCAAATATATTTTAGTGAGCTACGTATATTTTCTAAAGCATGAGTACACATCTTTATTCCTGCTTATACAATCAAGTTTATCATGTGACACATACATCTAATGTTGAAAATCTCTTCTAATAGTCAGTCTCTAATATTCCTAACAAACATATTAATTATAGCTCCATTATTAGATGTGTTACCGAATGTGATATTAATAATTATATTTTAAATTTTATATTCTCTAAAAATCTTCATCATGCATTCAAAAATAGCCGGACCATCATGAGGATAAATAATCTCGAAGAATCCTAAAATTTTTTTATTTAAAGTCTATTTTGAATCTACCATAATGAGCGGTGAGACATGCATAAGATGCATCATCATGACTAGCCCAGATATCGCATATCACGAATACCACTCCACTATAATCCTTAAATTCTGTAATTATTATTTATTTTTCTAACTTATAATATTTTAATATGTCGTTTCTAGATGTGAACCTAATAATCATACGATATGCAAGTTGAAAATATGTATGCATAATACTGACTACCCTTGGATCCTCCAAAATTCTAATAGGAAGACTCATCGTGGTAATCAGTTTGGTCATGTCCTCCCTTCCCAACTCATTGTGGTATACGAATGGGATAAACTTTGAGATTGAACTAGATCTAACCACAAAAAACCTACCACTAAATTGAGTTTGCCTAGGATCTAATGTATCATATTTTTTTGTGCATAGTTCAACATGCCTCTTAAGGTGCCCAATCCCACACGAATTCTTACAACTTAAAATTTTCTTATAATATTTATACTGTGCTGATTCTTTTTTGACACCCCTAAATTTTTTATTATTATTATATTAAAGTGAGTCCAAACTACTAAAATCCTTTTAATTTTTTTATTTTATATATTTATGTCGAGATGACCGGAGAAACTAAAATTTCAGTAACATCAGCCCTTTGCATAGGATTTTTATTATCTAAAGTTAAATTAATTTCATTTTCATTATTTAAATTACTATTTGTCATTTTTAAATTTTTTTAGACTAAAGAATAGAGTAAAGAGAAAAAGACTGGTTAAGTTAACAGTTAACTAATAAAAAAATACGAAATACCCATAAAGCATAAACTGAGACACGTAAACTTTAGCTTTTTATATTCTCAAAGGCCACAGCACGCACACCACAAATCCAAACACCAAAGCTGAGTTGCGAGTCTCAAAAAACCGAGCCAAAATCTCAAGAGAGAAAAAATTAGGGGAGAGAGAGAGAGAATAGCAAGCTTTCAAAGTAAGTTAATGAGATGATTTGTATTTTTAAAAAACATAAATTTTAGAGAGAGGGGAGAAGGGTTTAATAGATTAATAAAAAAAAATTTTAAAAAAATTTGATTTTTTAAAATTTTTAATAATTAAAAAAGGAGCAAAATTCCTAGGACCGTCGAATTCAGCCCCATAGCCGTTGAGGCAAAATCCAAAGGCTTAGATTTAATTTTTTTATTTTTTATTTTTTTTTTACCATTTTGGTCGGTTAGACAATCGAACCGACCCAAACGGTCCATTCCAAAAGCTTCGACTTCTAGAATAGCCATTGGGAAGGACTCGGACTTATATCGAAAAAGACCGTGGGTCTAATTTCAAGCCTAATGAAAATTTCAGATCCGCTAGGCCTCAGAATATCAATTCGGGTCAGGCGTCATGCTAGCTGGGTCGGGGCAATTCTCGGCTTGTGCCAAGAAACCGTGCACATTAACATCAATACTAGGCTATGCCTAGCCCGGCACAAAGCCCGGTTGGCCTTGGTACGACATTACATGAGGCGTGTCATGAACAAGCTCGGCATTAGCACGGGCATGGATTATTCCCATGTCGTGTCAAGCTAGGCACGGCCAAATCATGTCGTGCCTCTAGGTACAACACAAAAACATCATGCTTGTATTCAACCTCATGCCAGCATGTGGCAAGGTTCACATAGTGTCGAGCCAAGGTTCCTAGTTTATGTGCTATGTAAGACACAACACAGCTTAGCTTGGCACAATGGCCTATGCTGACTAATTTCAGCTCAACTAGTTAACTAAATTAGGCTGACCTGACCCAAGCTAGCCTAGAATAAAACCAAGCTAGCCTAAACAAGCCTAACCAAGCTTGACATAACCCAATATAGCCCAACACAACCCAACATGACTCAAGTAAATGATGGGATAATGAGTCGTGCAGGGCTTCCCATTTTTTGAGCCGTGTCAACACGACACGACCCATTTAACACCTCTAATAAGATTATACAATTGAGACACCCTTCGTATGAACTATGATAGGTGATCAAAAACTTGCCACAAAAAGATTAAATATTTTATTATCATTCTAATTGCCCACATATATAGGAAAATGACAGAATATCAATGACTAAGTAATAAGTTTGAAAAATATGACCGACATGTACAAATAGAGTTCGCATATTTTATCAACCCTTTAATCAACAAGTCACAAGTTGTACTCTCATAAACTCATGAAAAAGGAAATGCATAATATATGATGAAACAAATCCACTTTAGAACTAATTAGTCAATGTGCTTGATTGAGTGGTCTTTAGATATTTACATCAACATAGTCAACAACTCATAAGTTGTACATTCATGAACTCATGAGAAAGAAAATGCATAATACACTCATGAACTCATTGAGTGATCTCTAAAAATTTAGCTCAACATAGCTTAAATAATTAGTATTCAATTAGTCAAGGTACTTGATTAAACAGGCACAACAATTTATTTTTTGTGTGATCAATATTTGAACTCCTAGAATCTACTTTATTAATTGTTAGACTTGTACATTTATGACAATTTTAATACACTATTATATGCCTAACAATAGTAAATAGTAGGTCATCCAATGCTATTAGTTATAAAATATTCAGTTTGATTCTGTATTTTGTTTACCTATTCTATTTATTTAAGATTACCTAATTAGACCAATGTGATGTAAGAGTCTATGACCCTGGTAGTATATGTCAAATAAAAGTTAGTTATTATAATACTTTTTTTACTTATTTCATAAAAAAATATAAAATTAATTTAATAAAAATATAAAAATTATGAAATAAAAATACATTATTATATGTCGAATAACATCCATACTATTCTAGTAATCACTGGCATATACACAAGACTTCTTGTGCTAATACACCACCAAATAATGAGATTTAAGAAAATAAGAATAGATAATTAATTTAAATAATTCAGAAATTCTCATTTGACAAAAATATTCCAAAATAATTCTAAGAAAATATGATCTTAACCACAAATTATCTCATAATAATTTATTTTCTTTTATAATTTTTCAATGTGTATGCTGTTAGATATTGTTTAATAAAAATAAATTATTTAGTTTCTCTCAAAATCTTTGATAATATTTGTTTATCCAAAATCTCACTTCAAGTCAAAAAGAAATAACCCTTATAGAATAAATTATACTTTTCTTAATTACCATAGCACTCAAAAAAAATACAGATATTATTTATCAAATTCTAATTGAGTATTAGTTGATGTTTACCTTACCATTTTTAAGTATGATACATTTTTTTGTGATTCCAACAATGATAAGAAGAGGAGGCGTGTTTTGACCTAAAACTTTTTCTTATTCATCTCAAATCTCATTTGAGACTCTAATTAGAAAAGAAAATCACTCATCAACTATATTAAAACTTATTGTCCACACTATTATGATACTCTTATTAAGTCTACATACATACTAGCAACAACAAATCAAATTTACAGTGAAGTGTGTTAGATTTCTTAGGAGATGAAATCTCTTCTAAGTCCAGAGGATAAAGTAATTCAAATGTTTACTTCATTTTTAGCTTAGAACTAACTAAAAATTGAAGACTTTATCACATAAAACTTAGAATCCATACTAAAAAATAAGACATACAAAACCTATTCTAAGTTCAAAAGAATATCCTAAGAAGTCAAGTAATTTTGCATTCAATTTTTTTTAAACTTAATATTCCAATTCCTCTCAAAAACAAATAAAAGAATTTGTAGTGAATATTAAAATTTGCTAGCATTATCATACTAACAAGAACAAATCAAATTTATTATGAAAAGAATTAGATTTCATAGAAAATAAAATATCCTTCGAGTCCAAAGGATCAAGTAGCTCACAAATCTACTTTAGTTCTAACTTAGGACTAGCCATAGATTTAAGACTTGATTACCCAAAACTTAGAATTAATATTAAGAAAATAAAACATACACAACATATTCTAAATTTAGGAAAGAATCCCAACAAGTTAAATAATCTTGCAATCAAATCTTTTGATTTTAATATTTTGATCACTTTTGAAAATAACTTAAAAATTGTTATTCAATATCATATTTTACTAGCATTATCATACTCATATTTTTTCCTTCATTTTAAAAAAATTTTTTTTTTTTGAAGATACTAGATTACACAAATTTTTTTATAACTTTATCTTGCCTAACATGTCATTAGGCCATGTTAAAAAAAGATAAATATTATCTATTTTAATAAGGCTTGAGAAGTGGTAATTCGACCTTTGAGAAGATTTATTGATGATTACATATAGATATTCAATAAGAACACCAATCAATATGATAAACTAGATTACCTTAAAAAACTTATTGCAAGTAGATTAATTCAAATATTTAGTATAAATTATTATGCTATTTTCTCTAATAATCAATATGGTCTCTATATAAATTTTTATATTATTATCAATATCTCATATATGATAAATACATCAACTAGAGATAAATAATATATTTTTTCAAAACGACCTAAGCAAAAATATATACAAAGAGCAACAATCGAGGTTTCAAACAGCACAATAAGCTTGCATATTATATAAAAAATTATATAACATAAAAAAGTCACCAAGAACTTAATTAGTGAGATTTTCATGAGCATTCACCTTTTTAAATCTATACACATGTGCTACAAATTGTGATGTCAATTTAGAGGTGCTCAGATAACAAATTGAATTTACTTATAAAGTAAATTGATAATAGCCTCATTACCTGAGATAATAAGTTGATAATCAATTAATTCAAAGAGATCACTTACTCTATCAGATGGATTGTGTTGTTATAAATAATATATAAAAGTATTACTCTTATATAGATTCTTTTTTGAGTTATGATTTAATTAGCACTACAATTAATCCATGTACTAATTTTTTATTCAATATGAACCTTGTGATTGACCCTACTATAAAAAAAATTATATAAAAAATTAACTATCTAGCTAGCACTCGACCAAATATAACTTATATAATTAATATAATTAAATATTTTTTAAATTCTTCATGACAAATTTACCTAAACAAAACTCTTTACATACCGAGTTATATGAAAAAATCTAACCGATGAGATATTTAGGATCAAGTAACTTCTTGAAAATTACAAGTATCTATTTTTTTCTCCACATAATACATACTATAACAGTCACGCAATAAGATATATAGACTCGAATCTAATATTTTATGAGCTAACAAAATACATATAAGTGAATTACTTTTTCTCATAAAAACAATAATAGATAAGAGTGACTATATCCTAAGTTTTTATTGCAGATCAACTAATAAATATCTTTATGAAATTTTTCAAAATGACAGCTTATATTTTTTTTTTTGAAACTTGATATAAGATATTTACCACTAACTTTAAAAGGGTTATTATAATTTATAGTTTGTTTGACATAATATATAGTTGGCTTATTTATTTTATTTGATTAGATTATAAATGAGAATACTAAACATGTGGGCTGCCAATATCAGAATAGCCAGTGTTTTAAGAGGTTTTATTTGTACATTAGTTTATTAAGTTTTATATTAAAGATTTATTGTTTTAGGCTTGAATTTTTACTTAATGTGTTATCAACTCATTTAAAATAAAAACAAAAAATATAGGCTTAAAATAATATTCACACATATATTATCATATATATGTTTGAGTGAACTAACTGACAAACAAATCTTCTATGAGATCACACTTTCTAACCGATGTACTAGACATCTGTGTTGGAAATTACTGAATAATCTTAAATAATTCTTAGTTACTTTATCATATACATGATTTATTTTATTTTCTATCTTTTTTAATAGGATCACACATCAATCTAACATCTTTATTTGTCACTCTTATCTTTTGAATATATTGATTCATGGTCACCTAATATTTGCTTCCATGTAGCATAATCATACAAGATACAATCACTAATCTCTTCATTTTTTACTTAATATAGAATATAAATACTTGAAATAAATAATATTTGATATTTTTTAATATTTTATTTTAATTATCATATTATTATCTCTCTTTAAATAATTAAAAATATATTTTAAGTACTTCATCTTGTATTGAATCCTAAACTTGTTAGTTTTAAGTGCAATCATCCAATTTTTAATTTCATATCTAATATTTCGCTTATACCATCAACCAATAATGTCATATATAAATAACATATACTAAATGATATCTTATTTGAGTTCTCTTGTTAATATATTTATACTTAGAATAAAAACATAAAAATTAAGTGATGATTTTTATGTAGTCCCACAATTATCAAAAACAATTAAGTGAAACCTTGTATTAATCTAACTTTGAACATCGCTCACTCATACATGTACTTTATATCACTTACCTACATATAATCACTAAATTAAGTCCATTGCATACGTCTCCCCATTAATATTAAGAAATCATAAATAAAATATCAATAAAATGACAATGTCACTTTTCTAAGATATCTCTAATTTTCTAGTATGTGAAGTGGTGGATCATGTTGTACATCTTGACTCAAGCACCATGCATGCTCATTCGGTCATTCCCTCTAGGCAAACCACATGAGCTCAGAACATGGATCATAGCGCCCACCAATGACACAAGGATGACTCAATTGATCAAGAAATCAAAATTCCAATTACTATTGAAAAAGAGTAAAAATTCCAAGTTGTGCCACGCCACAACCATGGAAAGACAAGTGGACCACCCAATCAAACTTAGCATGGCCACCACACTTGTATAATGTGCTTGCCCCCACTGCTCTAGGAGCTAGTCACAGTTACTAAATAATATTTAAATAATATCTTCTTTGAGTTCTTTTATCAAAATATTTATAATTAGAATAGAAATATATTTACTAAGTAATAATTTTTAATGTATTCCCACGGTTATCATAAAACTATTGAGTGAAACCTTGTATCAATCTATCTTCAAACATCATTACCTCATACATGTACTTGATATCTTTTTCCTACATAATAATCACCAAATTAGTCTACTAATACTCTATTATAAACTTTTTCAAAATCAATATAGAGATTGCATGTCTCCCCATAAATAGCAAGTAATCATAAATAAAACATCAAAAAAACAAAGTTATCACTTTTATAAAATATCTCTGATTTTTTAGTATGTTAAGCATTGAATCACATTGTCCATCCTAACTTGAACACCATGCATGCTCATTCCATTTGGGCAAACCACATGAGCTCATGTCATGGATCATGGGCACCCACCAAAGACACAAGCATGGTTCAGTTGATGAAGAAATCAAAATTCCAACCAATGTTGCCAAACAAGTCAACATGCCAAGTCGTGCAGCACCACAAGCATGGGGGGGACAAGTGGGCCACCCAATCATGCCTAGCAAGGCCCCCATGCTTGTGTGATGTACTTGCTCAATAACTCTAGGAGCTAGGTTGTACAAAGACAAACCCAAACTTTATTTGGTCATGCCTCATGTCAAACTAGACCACCAAACTCATTTGGCATTTCTACATCATATGTTCATAAATTACCAATAGCATCACTATCTTCTTGCTCTTTGTGTCTATATCTGATGCATCTTGAAAGTATAGATGTCAAATGGGTTGAGCCGGCCTAGTCCGACTAGAGGCATGGCATGGTTCGGCTGTGCCTGGCCCGGCACTGCACGAAAATGACCCGTGCCCATGCCTATTTCGGGTTGTTCAGGGCACGAGGTGCCGAGGCCAACTGAACCACATGTCAGGGCAGGCACATCCTGGTACCAAGTCCCATGGGCACAATTTCTCAGCACGAGCCGAGAAATGTCCTGACCCACCCAGCACGATGTCGACGCCCCGACCCGAACCATCAACCTGAGGCCTAACAGATTCGTGCCGTTACATTGGGCCCAACCCGACCTACGGTCTTTTTTGACCCGAGTCCAAGGCCAAATTCTTTTCCTTCACTGACCACTCCCTCCATTCTAGAGGCCGAATAGCTAAAGCTTCTAGAATGGGACAGTTTGGGTCGATTCGATAGTCGAACCGACCCTGACAGTAAAAAAAAATTAAATCTAAGCCGTTTGATTTTATCTCCAATGACTATGGAGCAAAATCCGATGACCCTAAGAATTATGCTCATTTTTTAATGATTAAAAATCAATAAAAGTTACTTTAAAATAATCTATAAACTCCCCATCCCCCCCCCCCCCCCACTCTAAGATTTATGTTTTTAAAAAACATAAATCTTGGCTCTTGCTCATCTTCTCAGCATTTCAACCTTCGAGACTTGCACTCGGCTTTTATCTTTGGATTTATGCAGTGGTGATATAAAAAAACTAAAGTTTATGCATTTTGATTTACAGATATTTCGTATTTTTTTAAATTAGTTACTAGTCTCTCTCTCTACTCGCTAATCTCTAGTCTGAAAAAAATAAAAAATAAAAAAAAGACAAATAGTAATTTAAATAATAAAAATGAAATTAATTTTAATTTAAAAAATAAAAATCTTACGAAATGATCCGAGGCTTCCGAAACTTTAGTTTCTACAGTCGTCTCGACCCAATCATCTTAAAAATAAAAAACTAAAAGAACTTTAGTAGTTTGGATTTACTTTAATATAATAAAATTTTAAAAATACCGAAGAAAAATCGATACAGTACAAATATTATAAGAAAATTTTAAGTTATAAGAATTCGTGTGAAACTAAGCACCTTAAGAAGCATGTCGAACTATGCAGCAAAAAAACATGGTGGATTAGATTCTATGCAAACCCTACTCACCGATAAATTTTTTGAAGCTGGATCCAATTCAATCTCAAAGTGTATCCCTTTCATATACTACAACGAGTTATGGAAGAAAGACATTACCAAACTGATCACCACGATTAGTCTTCCAATTAAATTTTTGGAGCATTCAAGGATAGTTAGTATCATGCAGACATTTTTAACTTGCATATCGTATGATTCATAGATCTACATCTAGGAACGACATACTAAAATATTATAAGTTAGAAAAATAAATAATAATTAATGAATTTAAAAAATATAGTAGAGTGGTGTCCGTGATGTTCGATATCTGTTATGAATATTAGATAATAAATCTATTAATAGAGTAGTGATTAACATATTTGTTATGAATATTAGAGATGAACTATTAGGAAAGATTTTTCACATTAGAAGCATATGTCACGTGATTAACCTGATTATATAAGCGAGAATGAAGATGTGTTCTCCCACTTTGAAATACATAAGTAACTCACTAAAATATATTCGCACACCTCACAAGCAACAAAAATTCGGTGGTCTCTGTTTGTCTGCGAATCTTTAGAAAAAGAAATTCCAATCGAACGTGAGATATTATTGAAATTACACTTACATAATATTAAAGTCATGTGTTAGATACGAACACGTGATATTCGACTAAGACAATAGTAAGAATGACGAACTTATTATTGATGACACTGATTGAGCTATTAGAATTTCATTTACGAAATTCCTGAATATTTTTTATGACACGATGAGGATGTGTTATCAGTTTATAATTTCACGACTTGTATTGCACTCAGGTGCATATGCAATATTAGTACTATGTTTAGAAAATATCAAAATAACCGGACAGTTGGCTATATGATTATAGAGATAAAAACCAAGTACTAAGTACTAGTCTACCATTCTATCTTTTTATTGTTTGACTGCCTGAATGGACCCCTGGGTTAATATGGAAAGAATAAAAAATATTTTAACTTACATTTCCTCGTAAATGAACCTGAAAGACACACTCGACAAATTAATTCATGAGAAATTGACTGAGTTGTTTACATACTATGATACTAGGCTAAGAAGCAAGGATATGGCATTGTACAGTCGCCTCCCCGTCTCGGACACATGGATATGGTACAAACACGACTCGAATACGTGTCCGATACGTCATGTGGCATATCGTTGACCAATCCATGTCTGATATGTCACGTGGCGTATCATTGGACACATCAGATACATATCTAACGCATATTTATGATGGAAACACGAGCTTAAAATAAGAGGGATTTCATTGATAATGCCGAGTGGCCGACGACGCCGAGGTGGGGGGTTGTTAGAAACATAGGAGGGGGGGGGGATTTCAAAGCAGCAAGATAGGAAAGAGGGGAATTTCGAAGCAGTAACATGGGGGGATATAAATGCATTAATTTAATTTATAAATATGATTATTTATTAAATATATAATATATAATAAACAAACAAATTATATGGAATTACGAAGATGGAGCAGTGGGTGGAGGGGGGGGGGGGGTTTAAATGCATGATTTTAATTTTTAAATATGTAATATATAAGTATAATTATTTTATAATTTATTTTGAATGAATAAATATAATATATAAATATGTAAATTAAATGGAATTAATCATTTCTTAGCCATATCCGTATCATAATTTTTTAAAATTTATCATGATGCCGCATCCTGTCGTGTTGTTTCCTCGTATCAGTTTTTCATAGAAACTATGTATGGTGGTAGTAGTAGTGAGGCTCCGAGTATAGACTTGAATATCATATTCGGATAAATTGATGAGGTGAACCGTCAAATTGAAGCGAGCTATCTCGATACTTAAATACTAATTATTGTTCAATCCTATCACATTCTGATAATAAGATTCTTGAAATATTACAGTGATAAAAATCATACGAGTCCACCTTTCTCGTGCTATCTAAGATGACATAGAATCTACTGACACTTCTAGTGTCGAGCGTAACATTGGAGTCTACTTTTTCTATTATAGTAAATATGATTTCAGATAAGAAATCAAGATTACGTCTAAAATATTATCGAGGTTTTAACCTGTATGAAGGATTGGAATGATTCGAGCTTTAACATTCATAATCATACTGGAACTGCAGCAAAAATGAAAAAGTTGATTACTAATGATAATCCATGTAATATTAATATTGAGGATGATATGACGATTGCCGAATTATGACACTTATGTCTGATTCTGATATTTAATTTTAATTTAATTATTTACATTATATTTGTGTTTGTTTGATTTGTGGTTATAATATTACTTTGAGACTTGAGCTTGTGATTGTGATTTGTACCTTTCATTATTATTTAAGGCACAAGGCGCACTGAGGTGTAAAAGCCTTTTGGGGCCTTAAGGAGCAAGGCGCACTTGAGGCGCGGGCTTTTTTATTTGAGGCGCACCCAGCCTAATACACATAAAAATTATACATTTTACTAAATATAATCTTTAATTTTCATCTAATAATAAACTAAAGAACATCAAAGATAAAAATCAAATATTAATAGTGCTCTCATCATCCAAACATTCAAAGTTTCAAAACAAAATAATAAATATTTAAAGTTCTAAAACAAAATAAACACTCATGTATCTACATCTAAATCAAGAAAGTTTTCATCAATATTATCCCCATCATCAATCTTCAACTCTCTCTCTTCTTCATCTTCCTCTCCCGATGAATAGATCATCTCTTCATCTTCATCAATCAAAGCAAGAGCAGGAGTATGTTTAGAGCTAGATGGTCTTGACTTTGGTTTTGGTGTTGGTGTTTGTGTTTTGCTTGGTTTAGCTCTTGTATAAACCCTAAGCTCCTCAGCTCTACTAGCTCTTGCAATATCACTCCATGTTAAATCATCACCTTCAAACACCAAATCATCTTCTGCAACACATTCATCTTCCATTCTTCCCATCAATCAAAAAATACCCAGCTGAATACAAAGGCCGATGAAGTTGAACCTGCCACCTCCCATCAATGATTTCCATGATTTCCCTATACTTCTCTTTATTCTCATTAAAGCTTTTGATGATGATTTCCTTCGCCTTTTTCATGGATACGGACATGAGGATACGACACGGCAGGATACGGGGACACGGCAAATTTCAAAAAACTAGGATACAGATACGGCTAGGATACGACATGAAAAAAAAACAAATACAAATATTATCCATTAACATAAATTTAGATAAATAAAAAAAAATGCTCAAATATTATTTTTATAAACATTACAACTCATTTATTGTATAATTCTGCATGAAAAAAAATTATGCATTTAAATAATCTATATTATTTCAAAATTAATTTAATCTAATTTTTTTTCTCCATCAATACTATAATACAATTTTCATTATATTTTCATTATTTACATATTACATTAATTTATCTAAAATAAATTATATAACAAAAACTATTATACTTACATATTATATATTACTAAATATTACATACTACAAAAAGTATTCATATTTATATATTTCGTATTTTAATATTGCATATTTATTATATTCTTGAAATCGTGTATTTAAAATTAAAATAAATTATTTGTTTATTATATTTTGCATATATATTAAACAAACAATAATAATAAAATATAAAAAATATATATTTAAACCCTCTAACCCCTGCCCCCTCTCGTTACTGTATTTAAAATAATTAAAATTATACTTTGAACCCCCCCCCCTCCCGTTACAGCTTCCAACACACCCCCCTGTTACAGATTATAGAATTAGGTTACCTTAGGTACTATCGGCGCCTCGGCAGTGTGCTCCTCGTCCTCAGCTTCCAACTTCTCTCCCCTCCCCGTTAGCCACGTCAGAATCATAAAAGCGTCGGTTTCGTAACTACGCCTCACCCGCCTACCTCTTGCCTGAAGCAAGGCATTTTTCCCGGGAGTGGTGGCGCCTGAGCTTCAGGTGTGCCTCAAACGCGCCTTTCATAACTATGTTACCTTTGTGGATTGATGCATTTGATGCTTAAAAGTTAAAACTTGAATTTTTTTTTAATTTTTATTTTGCATTGGTTTTTAATTTTTATTCATATTTAAGTTTTAATATTTTATTAATTTATATTTCATATACTTACAGTCTTACACTGATAGTCCGATACACATTAACATTTAAATTATAAAGTATTAAAAACAATTAACATTAACTAATAACTAAAAATAATTAACAATATGGACTATTTTAAGTATTAAAACCATAAAACATATAAAGTATAAACATAAACAAGAAAAATTATTAAAAATTTAAAACCAACCCGTACGAGCCCAACCCAGCATGATTTCCCGACCTAACAGGCCAACAAGCCTGGCGAAAAGGTATCATGTCCTGCCAGGCATGACATGGTAGCCTAACTCTTTTGACACCTCTAATTGAAAGAAAATACATCATCACATCAAGGCATAACTTCTCAAATATACAAGTAACATAAAAAATTTCTCATATATAGTCATCTAAGTATTATACTCACCAAAACATATTTAATTTTAAAATTATTATAATATCCAGCATGATAGTATTTGTGTGATTGCACACCCACACCAAAAAATTTATACATCAATAAAATAAATCTTATTAAAATCTATTTTTTAAAAAAACTACAATAGATGTATTCAATTTTAATTCTACTTCTCTAAAATTATTAATTTCATAAATTATCTTTCACTCTCAACTTTTTTCATTAATGAGTTTCGTCAATCATAATTATATTATATAAAAAATCAAATATAAATAAATACTATCAAGAATTGTTTTATCAATCATTCAAATCCAAATAATATAGCTTGTAAATTTTAGCACCAATCAATATATTAAGAAAAGAATAGACTTGCCACAAATAATGTTCATATGTAGAGAACCACATTTAAACACTCACATCATTTTGGAGTGATTATGCGCTAAATTTTTGGGATTGTTTTTTGGGATGTTCTCAATCATCAATGAGCTTCTATTAACATTTGTATTTCCTAGCAAGAAAAGAAGAACATTATAAACAGTTAAAAAAACATATAACATTGGCTTTTATCATTAGAAAAATAAACATCTAGATTTATCCATACCAAAACCCTTGCCCTTCGCACCTAGTTTCACCATGGTTTTAGAATTCTCCTTCACATCAAAAAACATTAATAAGTACAAATAAAACATTTTAAAAGAATAAATCATTAGAACAAGTACTTCTTTGTAACGAAATAAATAAATACCTTCAAATCACAAACTGGATGAAGAGCAACTCCTTTGTTAGCAGGAAAATTTGCCTTTCTGTACCAATTAATTTTAAAAAATACATTAGATTCATAAAGTAATGAACAATCTAATTAACTAACTCACTACAAAAAAACACAAAAAGTATAATGCAATAGCTGAAACATGATCACTATGAATTATGGAAAAACTTAAGCTTATTCCTTTTCATCCTACAAATCACGATAAACAAGGCATATGCATCATTAAAAAAACTGAGGTTCACCAGTAAAAACATGCCTAGACCTCTATTTATCAAAAAATTACATTAATCATGTTCTAATCATTTAACATAAGATATGATTTCCAAAATTTAACAGCGATATGTGAGTGGTGTGTGTGGGTGTGTGTGTGTGTGAGCGAGATATAGAGAAAGTGAAAGTCTTAACTATAAATGACCAAAGCCAAACTCACATGCTTTTTGGGGCATTGTGTTTTGCATTCTTAGGATAGTTCTTTTGAATGTTGCTCACATCGGCAAATGCATTTCTTCTAGCATTAGCATTTCCTAGAAAACAAAGTACTAAAAAAAATTAAGGAATGATTCAAAATACTTTTGAAAAGAAGAATAAAATATTCAAATTGACTCATACTAGAGTGATCGCTCTTTCCATTGGGATTCTCAATTTCAGAACTCTCCATATCAAAAGCCACCAACAAGCCAGAATTAACAATTGCAAAACCCATTTTCATGAGAATAATAAGTGAGCATGAAAACAAAAAAAAGTAAATTAAGAGGGCTAAACTAATTACCTTGAGATCGCATGCAGGAGGATCATTTTTTATTGCAATCATGGTGGCCTTTCTGTGCAATTTTATTTAACACATAATAAAACCTTTCTTGAAATAATGAATAAATTAGGAACTAAATCATGTAAAATAATGAACAAATTGATTTTTGAGCTTTTTCATGACATGAAAATTGAATATTTGCATTATAAATATATAATAAAAAAAATGTATTACAACAACACAACAAGCTAGCACATAAATATCTAAAACACAAATCAAAGAAAAAAAAAGCAAAAATATAAACATTCATAAACATGTCTTTTCTACAAGTATATAAATTATCACAATTTTTTTCATTGCTCTATTCTAAAGAGAAAGTAAATAGGTCATTATTATTTTAACTCAAAGCATGACATTCATGAACCCTTCCAAGTATACCACAACCTATTATAAAAAGAATAGGTCACTAATATTTTTCTACCTCTCGAGATATCTCTATCAGTTCTCTCAACTCTTTCACTATCACTATACTATGAAGAGAACATGATATTATTAGTGAGCATACCAACCCTACTCTATTTAGTCATAATATAAAAGTTTGATTCACTCTTTAATAAATCTATGAGAAATAAAAGTGTCTTATCTCCAAGAATCTATACTTACAAAATAATATATCAATCTCTCAATGCATATATATATATAAAATATTATAAATCTAATCATTAAATCTACTCAATAGAATATGATTTATCAACAAATATATCACACCAATAATTCTCTCATTATTGTATTTAAATCACATGATAAGTTATCACATGCTAGTTATTCAATATGCACATCTTCAATTAAGTCATAACATCATAAAAATAAAATATCAATGAAAAATACATTGATGTAGCAAATACTCAAACCATCTTGCTAACATCACAATAGTCAAACACGAAAAAAAAATAACTATCAAAGATACACTAATAATTGTGCATCGATCATTATTCATTTATCAGCATCAATCTAAGGTAGATTCTACCTTCTAGCCAAAATCCAACAACTAAAATTAAAAAACATGATTTTTTTGAACCGTTGAACCAACCCAACAATCATAGGTTGCAAAAACTTCAGCTTCTAGAACCCATAGACGGGCTTGGGCTAGAGAAACGGGACTAAGCTTCGGAACTGACGAAAAATTAGGCTCAAACTCGGGGGGGGGGGGGGGGGGGGGGGGTACACAGTTTGGGGCATGGCGATATACCGTGCCTCCGAAAAAGGGTACCAAAATGTGGCTGGCCCGGCATGAGGCCCGAATTACCACGACATGGCAAGAGCCGTTCCAAGAGCTAGCCCGCCACGAATCCAGGTATGGTTCTGGACCGTGTCGTGCCGAGCTAGGCACGACCGAGTCAAGTCGTGCCTCGGCCAGACCCGAGCTGCCCGACCTGTTTGACACCTCTAATTTAAACATAATAATATGAGTTTATACAAAAAAAAAACTAAAAGTAAAAGTTACAAATATTTTATAACACTCAAACACTCTAGAGGTATAAAACAAATCATGTCAAGCCAACATAGCCTAGATTTTTGTGGCCCAACTGATCCATCAAACAATGATGGCACAACTCAACCCGGGTGCCAAGTAATGATATATCAACATGTTTGGAAAAAATGGTATCCCAACATTGTCCATAGGCCTAATTTCAACCAAGGTCATGTCATGACATGTCAGGTGAGAACCATCAGGCATAAATGCTATGAAACCCAAACCCAAGTTAGCACTAGTATTGGTGAGATGCAATACACTTGCTTGCTAGACCATTTCAAACCAATTGAACTAGCCAAACCTCAAGGTTGGCACAAATTTATTTAGGTCTAGATTATCATTGGGAGTATATTAAACAGAGTCAATTCAACATTGATACGAAATAATCCAATTTCATTTAAAAAAAAAGGAAGCATGAAACACACGACCCCAAATTTAAAAATATTAAATTTAATATGAGTGGGGTAGACACACAGAGTCAAATCATGATCTGCTAGACTTGAAACCTCGACCAAAGCACAACCTGGGTCATTTGGTCACCCAACCTAGTTTTGGCCTGCTCATGCCAAACTCTATGGTATTGCCTTGCTGAACTATTTTCAACACATTGGACAAACCACTTTACCAAGCATGGCATGAACCATGATGGGTGGTGGCTCATTCTTGTGTCAAACACAGGCATGGGCACGCCATGTCATACTTGGGAAAAGTTATGTATGCCTTGCTGCATATCAGGATCAGGCCACCCAGCCCATTGACCTCCTCTAAGTACATGCTGGCCACCGTATTATCTTTCATTGTACATTGAAAAACTTTCTTGCACCATCAAAAAGGTAAAAACATAACGTCAGACGTGCAACTGCCACGAAACACTAGAGAAACCCCATAACTACCCACTTTATGTGGGTTTTTACCTCAATAGAATGATAATATTACCAACGCCACGACTAGATACCAATGATTACTATCATCAACACCACAAAAGAATACACCATCACACACCCACACACACACACCCTACGTCATCATTCCCATATCCTAAACACCCCCTCTAATACCATGGTATGGCTAAATTAGGATTTTGACAATAGTGATTTAAAGGAACGAAAAGAACATAAGATAAAGATAAAAGAAATAAAAAATAATTAATTATGAAAAAAAATTAGGATACAACACAACCCATGTGTTTGTGTGTGTGTGTGAGAGACTTAAGATAGACCACAATATATCAAGTGTTTCTAAACAATGAAAAATAAATAAAATAAATAATAAACCAAAATAAATCAAACCTCAACATGACTAATCACTATTGTGTCTACAACTTAATATTTTAAAATGAGAACAAGTCATAAAAATTATAGAATATGAAAACCATGGAGTTGTTAAAGTCCTACTAGGAAGAAATCTTGAATATTCTTTATGTCACATTGGCCGCCTCTTTTGCAAATATGATGTCAAAAGTGTAACAGACATTAAATACTCAAAAAAGCTCAACAAAAATTATTGTATGCAGTTTTTTCCTCAATAAGACACTAATACCAATGTCATATCCAAATGCCAAAATTATTATTACCAACGTCACCATAGGAAGCATCATCACCCATACACCCCAATGCTACCATGTGCATATCTTAAATAACCTCTAAAACCATATTATGACCAAATTAATAATTCAGCCACAGTGCATTTCAAGTATAGAGGGAAAAAAGACAGAAAAAAGACGAAAATAAATTTACTAATAATGAAAACATAATTTTAGGATATAATATAAATCATATATAGTTTGGTATAACCCAAATATCAAATGCTCACAAACTATGAAAAATAAATTAAATAAATAATAAATCAAAAATTAATCAAAACTTAACATAACTATTGACTGCTATGTTGAAAACTCAAGATTTTAGAAAGAAATGATGATTGATAAAGATTGTAGTATATGAAAATTAGAAGAGTTTGTCAATGCTCTACTGAAGAAATCTTAAATATTCCCCTTCATTAAATGTTAAGATGGAAGAACAAAGTGAAAATACCCAAATGGATCTAAAAGTTGGGTTGTCCTCATCATATGTTCAGTCTTATTGATCTACTATCTACAAAAAACTCCTAATAATTTTTCCTAGTATGACTCATCCTTATACAATATGTATACTAAACTGAAGCTCACATATATTTATCAATATCATAATTAATACACTCTCGATTGCCAATATGAGAATAATGAGATCACTCTCCAATAACTCTCAGTCTATCTCATATACTATATTACCTATTAATTTAACTAATGAACTAATAAAAAATTCTCAATCACTCAAAATCTTACATGTCATACAAAATAAAAAAAAATTAAGATTAAATATAACTCAATAAGTTATCACAACGTAATTAACAAACAAAATTTAATTTGTAGTCAGTTTTCTTTCTTCATCAAAACTCTCACCTCCCTTCCTTTTCTTCATCATCATAATTATCAACATTTTCTTTTTCATATTTTTTCTTCTTCGTTTATTCTTTAATTGAGTCGCTACGTTGCACACATCCATCCCTCTCTCTTTAGAAACTTTAAGGTTTGCACTACGTAAGATTTTGGTTCTAATATCATCAATAAATTTAGCTGATTATCAACCAAACATTATTAAAAAAACTCAATTAAAATAATGCACAAGGAATTTCCATATATAACCAAATAATTAAATTTTGACAATTAATATTTTGGCTACTCTCATCCATAATGAAATAAAAGATTAAAAAATAATTAATGTGAATAAAAACTATAAAATTGCACTAACTAAAAAGATATATTATTCACTAACCACATTAATTTATATCATAGCGAAGACAATTTTTTCTATTATTACAAATCTAATTAAAGATCAGAAAAACTTTCACTACATGTATAACTCTTTGTATATTTGCCCAAATGAGAAAAAGTATATGAGACTTAATGTTTTAGTAGATAAATTTATCAAAAATTTTAATAAACTATAAATCCTCATAAAGATGAATTTCAACAATTCAAGTAGTCATAATGATTACAACTACATTCAAATTACAATTAGAATAGTTAAAGATAAAATTTTTATCTTTCATAAAAAAATTGAAAACAAAATTATATATGCCATAATCGAAAGATTTTGAAGAAGAAAAATAAAACTCATTTTTCATGTATAACAAACACTAAGATAATGATATAATAGGTATAATTCTTATGTCATGAGCATTTCATATACTAAATTTAATTCAGAACTTAATGAATAATATAAGAAATTTAATAATAACAATTTCATTATATAACAATTATAAATTAATAATGTGTTGTTAACGGACACCAATAATAAGTATATTACATAATTGAAGATAGAATTGATTGAAAAGTTTAAAATAAAAAGCTTATAACTAAAAAAACTATATATGTCCTCATCAAAAGATTTTGAAGGAAAAAAAAATTAATTTTCATGTTAAACAAACATCATGATATTGATATAATAGATTTAATTCTTTTATCATGAGCATTTCATATAACAAATTTAATTCATAACTTAATGAATATTATAAAAAGTTTGATGATAGCAATTTCATTAAATCATGAATATATGTTAACAATGTGTTGTTAACAGATACCAATAATAATCATATTACATAATTGAAGGTACAATTAGTTGAAAAGTTTATAATAAAGGACCTAGGACTAAAAAAACTATATTCTAACAATACAAATTCAACAAAACAAAAAGGACATAAATAATTAACTCTCAAAAAAATTATCTAAAAAAATATGATTCTAACAATATAAATTTATCAAAATTATAAATTAATTATTACTCAACTTTCTATTAATTTCAAGATATTCTCGAGTTTGAATCCTAACAATGAAACAAACAAGAAAGAAATATCTAAAATATCGTATATATGAGTGATGAGCAACTTTATATATAGTACGATCAAATATAAGATGTTTTACAAATAGTAAAGGTGACTAGTCAATACATGACAAATCCTATAAAAGAGTAATAAAATTCAATAAACAAAATCCTGAGAAATCTCAATGACAGTTATAATATTACATTATGTTGTGGAAAATTAGAATTTATTATCAAATACTATATTGATTTTGATTATAAGAGTGATCTTATTATACAAAAGAAGAGTAAATAATAATTATACAAACTAGCAAAAAATAATTTCATTACAAATATTAATAATACAACTTTGACAAAAAAAACTATTATATTTTTTAATAATCATAATGCTTTGCACTTAACATAAAATCAATTAGTCATCTTAGGACAAAATATATACAATTAAATATTATTTTATGAGAAAAGATAAATGATAAAAGTATAAATATTTAAAAAATATGTACATCAAACAACCTATTAGATGCTTTAATTAACAAGTAAGTACAAATAAGATTACATGATACCAATTCTCTATTAATCTAACAAAAATATAAGCTTAAAAATGATAAATATAAGAAAGTAAAAGAAATCCAGAAATATAACTTGAGTGAAAAATATAAAGATAAGATCATGTTTTATAACTTGTTTAGACTCCTAGTATGACATTGTTGATTTGAAGACATTGCTTTTCTCTAGATAAAATCATCTATTTTTATTTTGATTATTATAATACTATAATATAAATGAGGAAATTATTGCATTATTAAATATAGAAAGGGAGCAAATATCAACGATAATAAAATTCCCTCAATTATAAATATAGAAGCTCCCATACAAAAAATAACACAAATAAAATAAAGATGAGAGAGTTAAAAAGTGAGAAATTGAGATTTCTCTCAAAATTTTGTAAAAAATATTTTTCTATTATAAGAGAGAATTTATCATCACACTCTCCTTATTTATGGAATGAACTTATAATCATTTGATCATAGCATAATTCTTCTATAAATATTTGTGAATTTTGTATCCAATTGATTGTACACATTTCATGATTTGAATAAAGGTATTTTTCTCTTTTCATTTAATAATTCAATCTCCATATTAATCTTCACGTGCATCTTTTTCTTTTGAAGCAAATTGTGAGACATCTTCAAGAAGAAGAGAGGAGAAAAAGCCCATACAAGAATGCATCTCTTTACTTTTTGAACCAACAATTTTATCTTGATGATATTTCAATTCATATATTTTTTACACTTTTTTTTCTCTTACTCTTGATTAGTATTGTTCTATCTTTGGTCAATTAGAGAGATATGATCCATTCATCTTCATTATCATTTATATTACTGTTTCTAAATTGTCACTCTTATATGTACATAGCTAACTACAAATAAATGGTGCATCTAAATCCAAACTTCCATGAATTACATACCTTGCAGTCTTTTTGATTTCTGTAATGGGTTTGCTGAAATGAAAAAATAAAATTAAAAAAAAAAACAGACCACCTAAGCCAAGAAACATGGCTTGAAGTAAGAAACTTTAATTCCACTTACTCAACACACCCACTAGACATGGCAGTCTCATTGTCATTATAAACTTTCATCTGTCCTATACCAGCTGTTTCAATTACAGACAAAAGAAAAAGAATCCATTACTTAAACCTACAAAAAGCAATAACAGTGAAAATCATAAATCAGTTGAAACAGATAACAAGAACCTTTACCAGGCCCCATAGATTTTGCACCTTTTGTACCTTGCTTAATTCCCATATTAACTTTTCCCTAGGTTTTCAGAAATAAAACTTCTTCAAATCACGAAGTAAAAAAAGCATTAACTAAAAGTGATTATGTAGGATGTAAAGAATATATATATACATACATATATACACATATACATATACATATCTCACACCATTCATGTGTATTGTATGCTGACAATAGGATCCCATTTTTTGTGACCAGAGAGGAGGGGAATGAACTGTAAATACCTCTCTACGAAGGGAAATGTAGCAGTTAGCTAGGTTCACCTATAGGGACCCAGAAAAGAACAACACGGTGTAGACTAGGTCTGCACACGCATATCCTTCTCATACAGAGGCATTAAGACAACAAGCAAGAATCATGAACGAAAATAGCACGGACATATAGAATTGAAGAGATCGATCAGATCAGGCAAGACATAATACCGTCTCAGAAAAGAATCATGAATAGATATCGACTCAAGAATTGATTAAACTTTACTTATGTAGAAAAGATAATTTACCTTGGAGGAAGCCATTTTCAAGGAAATTCAGTTTCATGTTAATAGCAATGTTTGTTTGATGATTTCAAAGAAAAAATGACAATCTTGTTCCAATATAGGATGACTAACGGACACTCGCCAGCAAATTAAAAATTTAGTCTGTTGTAATATGAGTGTGCACTGTTAATTCAAAATTCAAATCTTATTTTATTTCAACTATATAATGAAAATAATTTTTATAAAATATAGTTTTATTAAATCTAATACTTATAAATTAGTAATTTAATTTATGGCACATTTTTTTTATTTAAATTAGTTATATTAACTTACATAATTATTATATACTTATGTTAAATTTTAAGATTTTTAAAATATAATAAAAAAAATTCCAACACTAATTAGCAATGGATTTTTATGTGTTTTTTAATTTCGTCGCTATTTGTGATGCGAAGTAAGGTAAGGATATGCTTACATGATATTTTGTGATGGAATTTTTAGTATAAAACTAGTAATATATTATTAGAAATGGAATATGTATATATTTCTATATTTAGTTATGAAAATTACTTTTGTCACTAAATGAAAACAGCATACTTATTCATCGCTTAATCATTAAAAAAAATCAGCGATAAAATTAATTTACGTCGCTATAATAGAAATAAAAATATTTTCCATCACTAAATTATGATAATTAATTTATCAAATAACTAGAGGTGTTAAACGAGTCAGACCGGCTCGGCTTGACACGGGCACAGCACAGTTCAGCCATGCCTGTGCCCGGCACGGCATGCTACAATGTCGTGCCCCGGCTCGTTGTGCCATACCAGCACGTGGGCACAGCACGTGATCACGCACCAAACGTGGTCAATACGGCCGATGCCCGACAGGCAAGGCTCACCGAGCCCCAAAAAAACAAAAACGCACGGCGGCAAGACGGCGGCGCACCGCCGAAACCCTAATTTTTTAAAAAAATTAGGGTTTTGTCCGATCCTAACCAGACAGACCCGATGGTTTTCGGGCCGTGGGTCCATGCCGTGCCGACACTGCAGACTGGTTGGGCAGCCAAAAATCAGGTCAGGCCATGCCAGGCCGGCCCGTTTGTCACCTCTACAAATAACACTTCAAAACTTCAAACATACTTAGGATTTTGAATATTTTTTTTCATTTTGATTCTGCTTACGTTTGAATTGTTTATGAATTATCTTTCCTCTATATTGATCAATACACATTTCATCCATAATTGAGATATAAAAGTATGCTTTTTATTTTATTCCGTATGTATTGTATTCGAGAATAACTATATTTGTGCGTTTTGATTTTACGATTAATTTGTTTTCATTGTTAACAATCTTATTTGGTTCTCTTTTATTAATTTATTGAATGATTATAATTCTAATTGATAAATTATACATTTTAAATTTTTTTCTCATACTTGGATTTATTAAATTTTTGTGTTATCAAATTGAAGTATGATTTTTTTGTGTTTTTGTTTTTGACCTATAGTTATTATCATTATAATTAATTTGCATTTATTTCCTTACTAGATTATATAAAATATAATAATTTTTAAAAGAATAACTTATACTAATGGTTCAACCTTAACAATGAGAAATTTATAATTATTATAACAAATACTAAAAATTTATTTGTAATAACAATAAAAATCATAAAAAATTATAAGGGTAAATAATTGGAAGGATGAAACATAATGAACAATTATAAGCTTATTTAAAAATGTATATAGTTGTTTGATCTACATTTCACTAAAAATGTAATATAATAACAATAGTTCAATCTCACCTATCTTAAAAGGTTCTTGCATTGATACTACAACAACGACACCATTAGTATATTTACAATTTACAATTTATATACCAAGTTATGAGAAAAGATCTATTCGGCCCACAATTGATAATAAAACAGTACATAATTTTCATAAATTTATTACATGCATTCATTATTATTTTCTATTTTTTTTAATTAAATATAAATTAAAATATAAATGAAATTATAAGTATATTATAATATATAAAAATTAGTAATTTAAAATAATAACAAAATATGATATTACTACATATCGAACATTATCAATCAGAATTAAAATAATATTTTCATTATAAAATTTTGGATAATAAATATAGATAAATTAAATATTAACTTAGTAGCAAAAAAATTAATATATTTTAATTATATTTATATGTATGTGTTGATGTTAAATTACTTACATGTTTATTTTTTCTACTTCTCGTACTATCAAGAAGATATTTAAAAAAATTAATTTTGAAGAATATAAAGTAGAGCAACGTATCCCCATATACTAAAAATTTCATTGAAAAGAATTTGAGATATAATTTTCATACATATCCTTGTTTTTCAATTTGATCTAATACGATTTACTCTTAAAAATATATATTATAATGATTATTGTTTAAATTGATTTTTATAGAAAAAATACAAATAAAATAATACTTTGGTAGTCTCAATAAAAGATAAATGAAAACATGTGGTAAATATAAAATAAAATAACAAACTTAAAAAATAGAGAAAAAAAATTATTATAAAAATATAAAGCCTTAAAGTATCCCCTTAGTGTTTAGATAAAGTGGTGGGGTATGTCCCAAATAGCCTCACACAATTATCAATTAGAAAAAGCAGATGAAAGATTATGACTTTCATAACATATTGGAAGTTCAAATACGACTTACCAACATTAAGTAGATTTGGTATAATTAACTTTTATTTTTTATTATTATTTAAATTTTTTGAATTTAAAAGATAATATTTGTGTGATAATAAATGATATACCTTATTGGTAACAATATTTACTTTTAAGATGCTAAGTTAGAATGACCAACATTATTATTTGAGGTATTCAAGCGAATGCACAAGACAAAAGATAAATTATTTGTTAATAAGCACTCAAATGATATTAATTTGAATTTCTCTTTTTGTACTTGTAATTAGAGGTGTCAAACGGGCCGGCCCGGCACGGCACGGCACGTTTTTCACGAGCACGACCGTGCTACCGTGCCGTGCCCGGCACGGCCCGTAGGCACGACGGGCCGTGTCGTGCCTCGCCTGGCCCGCTCGGGCAAACCTGTCCGAGCGGTTCGGGAAACAGGGACCGCGGGTCGGGTCGAATTTGACCCGACCCGCGATCTTTTTTTGCGGGAGGGGAGGCATGCGGTTTGCCGTGCCGGTTTGCCGTGCCAGGGGCCGAACCGTGCCTGGCCAAGCACGGCACGGCACGGCCCGTGCCAGGGCACAGATTTTATTCGTGCCGGGCCGGCCCAGGCACGGCTGAACCGTGCCGTGCCTCGTGATGGGCCGGGCCGGCCCGGCACGTGTTGACACCTCTACTTGTAATTTCATATAAAAATTGTGATAAATTAAAAAAATATAAAAAATTAATTATTTGGCATTATTTATAAATAATATAGAAACTCGTATATATTTTTTAATCATAATTGATTTATTATTTATGGACTCATTAAATATAATGACTAACTTAGTTTTTATATTATTTTTTAGTAGAAAGATGACGGTTGTGGAAAATGGTTTCATGTACTTTATAATTGATTAATTCTTCTATAAAGGTGCAAGAGATTAATGTTTCGCATATTTAACTTCAGGCTATCGGAGTATAGCCTAAAAAATAGTAAGTGTATAGTCTTAATACCCATGCATCTATATTTTATCTAAGTTGTATTTGAAGTTCTTTATTATGGTCTTCTAAGTATAATAATATTGTTGATGAGAGGTTACACGAGAAAATGTAGAAAAATCAGAATACATTACAAAAAAAATAAGAAATTACCACAAAAGAATGAAGATATACAAAAAAATAAAAGAAATTAAAAAAAAGACAATTTAAAAAAAAAAAGAGAAAATAATTAAAAGAGAAAATGAAATGTAATAGAAAATTTTTAAGATGAAAAAAATAATAAGCAAGTTGACAGATACATTATCTATTTTTCATCATTCTATAAAAGATTCATTAAGATATCCAGAGGACAATACTTATCATAACAAGGACTCGTAATTATTTGTGATGTGTAATTAATTTTTTTGCAATTAATATTTTTGATGTGAAATTATGATTTTTGTGTCAATATTTTTTTAATTAGGTTATGAATTATGTATTATAATTTATAGACATTTATGTTTGTTATCTGTCATTTTATACTATGATAGATATTATGTAAATGTTATTTGATGAATAATATAAGAAAGTATTTATTTAGTTGTAGATTATATTAGAGGTGTCAAACGAGGCGTGCCAAGTCGGCCCAGCCCTTTTTTTAGAGCACGGCCATGCTTTCGTGCCGGGCCAGGCACAGTTACTGTAACGTGCCGTGCCTGGCCCGGTCGGGCCTATCCTGGCCGTACGGGCCAAACTAGAGGTGTCAAACGGGCCGGCCCAGCACGGCACGGCCCATTTTTCACGTGCCCAGCCGTGCTACCGTGCCGTGCCGGGCACGGCACGGTTTTTTAAATTCGGGCACAACACGGCCCGCGGGCACGGCAAGGCCGTGCCGGCCCGCTCGGGCACGGGCGCACGGCAAGGCAGGGCAGACGGGGCGGGGCGGGTCTGTTTGGACCCGACCCGCGGTCTTTTTACCGGGGGCGGGGCCCGGTTGGGTCACGAGTCACGACGCAGGCACGCGGGCCGCCGTGCCGGGGCCGCCGTGCCGTGAAAAGGCACGAGCCGTGCCGGGCACGGCCCGGCACGTGGTTTGTTCGCCTGGGCCCGGCACGGGCCCGGGCACGTTTTTTTATCGTGCCGGGCCGGCCCAGGCACGGCCGAACCGTGCCGTGCCTCGTGCTGGGCCGGGCCGGCCCGGCCCGTTTGACACCTCTAGGCCAAACCATGCAGTAGGAGCCAGGTAAAAAATTTTTTTTTAATTTTATAGTTTTAAATTTTAGTTTACTTATATAATATATTAAATTATATATAAAATTATAGATAATGTATAATACAATAAATTTATAAAATAAAAATTGTTTTATATTTATTAAATTTACAAAGTTTTAATTTTTTTTTTATAATTTAAAATAAAATTAGTTTATAATTTATTAGAATTAAATAATAGAGTTATAAATTTTTAAAAGAAAAAATAAATAAAAAAATAAATAAAGAAATAAATAAATCAATAAACTTTGTTAAAAAATAAAAAATAAAAAAAAACATAAACAAACCAAATAAAAAAATGACCAATTAGCCATTAGATACCGAATATCCGAACCAAACAAATTAAAGTTTCAAAGTAACGTATAACTAAAGTGTACAATCAATAAAAAACAAAACATCAAAATCAAAAAATAATAGATCATAATTAATCGTCAATCGGTATATCATGAGCATCATCAGCCGCAACATCAAGATCAGTATCATATAGATCATCATCATCAGTAATCAACTCATCCACTTTCGCAGTGGATGCAGCTGCAGTCCTTGTCCCAGTCTCAGCTCCAGCACGATCATGGAAGTTAAACCTCGAATTCTCTTAATTCTTCAAACAAGCCAAAGCCTCAACAATATCTGGACGTAATCTCGATCTCCTATCCGAAATCACGTTCACTGCAACAAAAAAGCAGAATCCAATGTTATGCTCGACACCGGAGGAGTCAGAAGATCCCTTGTCATCATAGATAACACGGGAAAGATGAACTCGTATGATTTTTACCACTGTAATATATCAAGATTCTTAGTATCATAATGTGATAGTATTGAGCAGTAATTGGTATCTAAGTACAAAAAAGCTCGCTCCTATGTGATGGTCCACCCCTACGTTCCCCCTCGCTAGCTGAATGAAAAAATCATCATCTCCGAACAAGGTATCCATGTCCGTAATCATAGTCTCACTACTACCACCATCATACCTAGTATCGTAGTATGTAAACAAGTCAGTTAGCTTCTCGTGAATGAACCCTTAAGGTGTCTCTTCCAGGTTCATGCACGAGGAAATGTAAGTCATAGTATTTTCTACCTCATTCACTTTAACCCTAGAGTCCATACATGGAACGAGACAATAAAGAGATGGAATGGTGGACCAGTACTTCAAGTACTTGGTTTTCATCTCTGCAATCATATGGCTAAGTGATGGGTCAGCTCGATACTTCCTAAACATGCTACTAATGTTACATATGCACCTGAGTGCAATGCAAGTCGTGAGCATATAAACCGACGAACACATATTCGTCGTGTCATAAAAAATCTTCAGGAATTTCATAAATAAAATTCCTTAAGCCCAGTCAGTGTCGTCAATAATAAGTTCATCATTCTTACTATTGACGTAGTCAGATATCACGTGTTCGTATCAAACACATGATTTCAATATCAAGTACGTGTAATTCCAACGATGTCTCATATCCAATTAAAATTTCTTCTTAAGATTCGTAGACAAACTGATACTATCAAACTCTTATTGTCTGCGATGAATACGAATATATTTTAGTGCATTACGTATATTATCCAATGCGGGGCAACACACCTTTATACCCACTTGAACAATCAGGTTAATCACGTGACACATACATCTGACATGAAAAATCTCTCCTAATGGTGCATTTCTAATATTCCTAACAAACATGTTAATCGCTACTCCATTATTAGATGCGTTATCGAATATGACACTAAAAATTTTATTTTGAATTTTATATTTCCTAAAGATTTTTACCATACACTCAAAAATAACCGGGTCATCATGAAAATGAAGAATCACAGAGAATCCTAAAATTTTTTTATTCATGATCCAGTTAGAATCTACATAGTAGCTCGTGAAACATGCATAAGATGATTCATCGTGACTTGTCCAGATATCGAACGTCACGAACACCACGTAACTATATGCTATAAATTCATTAATTTTTTTTTGTTTTTCTAACTTATACAATTTTAGTATGTCATTCCTAGATGTGAACTTAGGAATCCTACGATAAGCAGGCTAAAAATATGTCTGCATTATGCGCACTACTCTTAGATCTTCCAAAAATCTGATCGGAAGACCCACCATGTGATAAGTCTAATCATGCCGTCCCTACCCAACTCGTTGGAGTATATGAATGGAGTAAACTTTGAGACTGGACTCGATCCAGTCTCAAAAAATGTAGTGTCAAGTTAGATTTTTCTAGGATCTAATGGACCATATTTTTTGGTGCATAATTCGGTATATCTCTTAATGTGTCTAGTCCTAAACGAACTCTTACATGTAAAAAATTTCTTCAATATTTGTACTGTGCTATTTCTTCTTCCTCACCCCTAATATTTTTTTGTTTTATTATATTAAAATAAGTCCAAACTACAGAAGTCCTCCTAGTTTTTTGTTTTTTATAAGTTTGGGTTGAGACGACTGGAAAAACCAAAATTTCAGCAGCCTCAGAACTCTATGTAATATTTTTATTTTCTAAATTTAAATATGTTTCATTAGTATTTATCATTTTTTATGATTTTTTTTAAATATGACACTTATTTAGAGACTAGATGATAGATTTTAAATTTATCTATTTTAGGTCTGGAGAGAGACTAGAGAGAGAAAGAAAGTAAAAAAACTAAAATTAAATTATCCGATAAAGCAGTCAGGTCGATTACATGCATGGTGCACCACAGTCTAGCTCAAAATTCAAAAGCCAAGTTGAGATTCTCGAAAAACCAAGCCAAATGATGAAATCTCAACTTCCCGAGAGAAAGGAGCACGATTTTTGAGAGAGAAAATGTGAAATTTAAGAGAATAAATGTTTATGAAAAACATAAATGTTATAGAGAGGGAGATAAATTTTATAGATTAAAGAAAATAATTTTTTTTAAAAAGTCATTTTTTTTGATTTTTTTTAAATTTTTTAGGAGGCAGAATCATGAGGGCCGTTGGATTCTGCCCCCTAGCCGTTAAAGGCGAGATCCAACTGCAACAATTTAAAAATTTTTTTTTTGCCCGTTGGGGGGGGTGGGGGAATCAGGTCGGGTTGGGGAACCGCAGGTCGGATCTGATTGGACCTGACCCGAGGTCTTTTTGCGGGAAGAGGAATGGGATGCTTGGCTTGGCGTTGGCTCGAGTCACAGTGAACCAACCGTGACCTGTGACTCGTGAGGGTGCGAGACTGTGAGTGCGGGATGCCGAGCTAAGTGTGAACGGTGATCTCGACCGTGCCTACGGGCCGAGCCACGGGCCACCGAACCGTGCCGGGTCAGGCACGTCACAGAGCCCCGGTTGGCCTCGGCACGGCACGGCATGGGCCGTGCCTTACCCGGGCAGCACGGACCCGAGCACGAATTCCCGTGTGGGGCCAGCCCAGGTACGGCCAAACCGTGCCGAGCTCGTGCCTGCCCGGCCCAGGCCGATTGACACCTCTAGATCATATTGTTTCTGTATGTAATTATATAATATATATAGCACACATAAACTATACAAATAAAACTTGTTCCTATTACAGACAAAAAAAAATAAAATTTTCATTTCTAAATCTGTTTCTAAATAGAAACGGATCATGCATTTCTTTTAAATTTGTTTCTCATTTAGAAACGGATAATACATTTCTAATTTTTATGTTAAAAAATTAATGATGGAATCCTGGATCCATTTACCATCGTAATATTTAGCAACAATTTTTATATTGCTATTTATTAAAATATCATTATGTAATCCATTCCTAAAATTTAGAGAGTAACATTATAAAAACAAATTTTTTCTATTTTTGAATTCATAGATATTGTTAAATAGTGACGGAATTAGAAATTTAATAGGAAATTTCTAATTTCATCTTTTCTTGTAGTGTGTGTGTGTGTGTGTGTGTGTGTGTGTTTGCTAATAAAACTTATGTGATATAGTAAACTCAAAGATATTTGATAATAATTAACCATATTTCTTTATCTTCTGCATATCATCTTACTCAAATCTTCACACTAACTTATGTGTGTACTAAAGTGAATGTGTATAGAGACACATTCACGCTACAGTATATACATAAATAAGGATATATAAATTTATTAGAAAACTATATTTAATAAATAACCACTAACTACTAGAACATTTAATTTTTGTTTTGTGGTTAGATGTGAACTAAACAACACTTAATACATCTCATATATTCAATTCAGATTTACCTAATATGAAACTTATTTGAGTAAAAATCTATTTTGTAACCTAGATCCTTAATTTTTTGATTCAAGTCCTTAATTTTTTTGGAAATTACAATGTCTCCTCCAAAAAATTATAACTATTGGAATATGAAAATGAAGTTTTTATTCACATTTCAAGATATATAAAAAAATTTCAATGAATGATCTCAGAACTCGATGATTTATCATCTAGAAGTATCAAACAGATCTTGCTGCGCTGGCCCAACATAGTTTTAGGCCACCCAATCATGCTACCATGCCAAGCCATGTACAGCACGGTTACTATACTGTGTCGTGCCTGACTGAGCATGATTTCTTCAGGCAAGGCCTGGCATAACCCATAGGCACGGCTAGAGGTGTCAAACGGGCCGGCCCAGCACGGCACAGCCCGTTTTTCCCGTGCCCCGCCGTGCTACCGTGCCGTGCAGGGCACGGCACGGTCACTGTTCCGTGCCGTGCCCGGCACGGCACGGTATTTTATCCCACGGGCACGGCACGGCCCGTGGGCACGGTTCGGACGTGCCGTGCCGTACCCGGCCCGCTCGGGCACGTTTGCTCAACCGGGGTCCGGGTCCCGGGAGCCAAGAGGCAACACTGTTGCCTCTTGCGTGTTGCAACAGCCAAGCACGGGCACGGGCGCACGGCCCGTGCTTGGCACTTGGCAGTTGGCTTGGCACTTTGAAATAAATTTTTTTTTTAAATTTTTTTATTATTTTTCTGTTTATCTTTATTTAAGTTTATGTAATAAAAAAAAAATAAAATTTTTTGTTTAAAAATATTACATTTAAAATTAAATGTAAGTATGTAAAAAAAAAATTAGAAAATTTATTTTTTTTTTCAATTAAGTTTAGCATTTTTTAATATTATAATGTATTAATTAAATATTAAGATTTAAAGTTAATAAATTTTAAAATAATATTTAAATCTTAAATTAATAATTAAATACATTAAATTAGTAAAAATTTTAATGAAAAAAAATTTAAACTACGCAAATAAAAATTACCATTCATGCTTTTGAAACCAAAACTCCGAAAAAAAAAAGTATAAGTTTCAACTTCAACACAACGTATAATACAAAGTACAAACAAAGCGTATAAAAAATAAATATATCGAAAAAAAAGAGCAGATGAGCATCAATCGTCAAGCGGCATATAATGAGAATCATCAGCCGCAACATCAAGATCAGTATCATATGGGTCATCATCATCGGCAATCAGCTCCTCCGCCATCGTAGTGGATGTGGATGCGACTGCAGTGTCTGTCACAGTCTCAGCTTCAGCACGATCACTGATGCTAAATCTCGAATCCTCCCAATCCTTCAAACATGCCAAGGCCTCAACCATATCTGGACGTAATCTCGATCTCCTATCCGAAATCACGTTCACTGCAACAGAAAAAGCAGACTCCGATGCTACGCTCGACACCGGAGGAGTCAGTAGATCCCGTGCCATCCTAGATAGCACGGGATAGGCGGACTCATATGATTTCCACCACTGTAATAAATCAAGATTCTTATTGTCAGATGGTGATAGGATTGAGCAGTAATCGGTATCTAAGTACCGAGACAGCTCGCTCCTATGTGAAGGTCCACCCCTACGTTTCCCCCTCGCTAGGTTAATGGAATATGGGTCATCTCCGAACAATGTATCAGAGTCCGTACTCACAGTCTCAACACCACCACCACCATACCTAGTATCGTAGTATGTGAACAGGTCTGTCAACTTCTCGTAAATGAACCCTTGAGGTGGCTCTTCCAGGTTCATGCACGAGGAAATGAAAGTCAGGGTGTTTTCAACCCCTTCCACCTTAGCCCTAGGGTCCATGCATGCTGCGAGGCAATAAAGAGATGGAATGGTGGACCAGTACTTCAGGTACTTGGTCTCCATCTCTGCAACCATAAGGCTGAGCGTCGGGTCCGCTCGATACATCCTAAACATGCTACTAATGTTGCATATGCAACGGAGTGCAATGCAAGTGGTGGGTGTATAAACCGACGAACACATGTTCGTCGTGTCATAAAATATCTTCAGGAATTTCATAAATGAAATTCCTGAAGCCCAGTCAGTGTCGTCAATAATAAGTTCGCCACTCTTACTATTGACGTAGTCGGATATCACGTGTTCGTATCCAACACATGATTTCAACATCAGGTACGTGTAATTCCAACGATGTCTCACATCAGATTGGAATTTCTTCTTCTTAAGATTCGCAGACAAACAGAGATTACCAAACTCTTGTAGTCTGCGAGGAGTGCGAATATACTTGAGTGCATTGCGTATATGTTCCAACGCGGTGGAACACACCTTCATACCCGCTTGAACTATAAGGTTAATAACATGACACATGCATCTGACATGAAATATCTCTCCTAAAGGTGCGTCTCTAATATTCCTAACAAACATATTGATCGCTACTCCATTATTCGCAGCATTATCGAAAGTGACACTAAAAATTTTATTTTGAATTTTATATTCCCTAAATATTTTCATCATACACTCAAAAATGGCCGGGCCATCATGAGGATGAAGAATCTCAGTGAATCCTAATATTTTTTTATTTATTGTCCAGTTTGAATCGACATAATGACTCGTGATACATGCATAAGAAGAATCATCGTGACATGTCCATATATCGGACGTCACGGACACCACTCCACTAAATGCCAAAAATTCATTAATTATTTTTTGTTTTTCTAACTTATATATCTTTAGTATGTCACTCCTAGATGTGGACCTAGGAATCCTACGATAGGATGGCTGAAAATAAGTCTGCATGATGCGGACTACCCTCGGATCTTCCGAAAATCTGATCGGAAGACCCATCAATGTGATGAGCCTGGCCATGCCGTCCCTACCCAACTCGTTGGAGTATACGAAGGGACTAAACTTTGAGACTGAACTCGATCCAGTCTCAAAAAATGTAGTGCCAAGTTGGGTTTGCCTAGGATCTAACGGTCCATGTTTTTTGGAGCATATTTCAGAATGCCTCTTTAGGTGCCCAGTCCCACATGTACTCTTGCATGTTAAAAGTCGCATACAATATTTGCACTGTGCCATTTCATGTTCCTCACCCCTAACATCTAATTGTGTTATGATTTTAAAATGTGTCCAAACTACAGAAGTCCTCCTAGTTTTTTGTTTTTTAGAACTTTGGGCTGACATGACAGGAGAAACCAATGTTTCAGGAGCCACGGACGTTTGTGTAACACTAACATTTTCATTTTCCAAATTTAAATATGTGTTAGGTGAATTCGTCATTTTTTTTTTCGTACGTTTTTCTAGAGAGAGAAGATTTAGAGAGAGAAAATAAAACAAAAAGTAAATTATATTACCCGGTAAAAGCAAAGAGGTCTCTCACGTGAAAGATGCACCGAAGCCCGCAGGAAGCTTTGAAGTTCAAAACTCAAATTGAGTTTCACGAAAATTCAAGCCGAAATCAATAAAACGAGGGCCGAGCGAGAAAAGCACGGTTTATGTGAGAGAGAGAAAAAATTGAGAGGATTAATGTTTTTGAAAAACATAAATTCTATAGGGAGGGGGGTAGATTATATAGCCTAAAAAAAGTTTTTGTTTAAAAAAAAAATTATTTTTTTATTATTTTTTTGAATTTTTTTATTAAATTTAATGGGCAGAATCACGAGGACCGTCGGATTCTGCCCCCTAGCCGTTGGCGTCGAATCCAACGGCTGAAAATCGATCTACGTTTGAAATTTTTTTTTTTTTCCCGTTATTTTTTTCATTTTTCTCGGTTTTCGGCGGAAAAGACCGCGGGTCGGGTCCAAACAGACCCGACCCGCGGTCTTTTTTCCGGGGGGGCCCTAGTGCTGGTGGTTCGAGCACGAGTCACGACTCAGTGAGTCGTGACTCGTGACCGTGAGTCGCGACTCACGAGTTAGGGGTCACGCGGTCACGCCACGGCACGCGTGGCACTGGCGGCATGCCACGCGTGCCTGCGGGACCGGCACGGGATGGACCCGTGCCGGCGTGCCGTGCCTAGGCACGAGCCGTGCCGGGCCAGGCACGAGCCGTGCCGGGCCAGGCACGGCACGGCTCGTGCCATGCACGGCACGTTTCGTGCCTTGCTTCGACCGGGCACGGCACGGGCCCGGGCACGGTTTTTTAACGTGCCGGGCCGGCCCAGGCACGGCCGAACCGTGCCGTGCCTCGTGCCGGGCCGGGCCGGCCTGGCCCGTTTGACACCTCTAGGCACGGCTGGTTTTTTACCGTGCCGGGTCATGCCCGTATGGGCCAGTTTAAAAAATTAAAAAATTGATAATGTTTACAAATTTTTAAATTATAAATTATAAATTTTTAATAATTTAAAAGTTATTTTTTATGTTATTTGTTTTAATTTTATATTAATTAGTAAATTATTAGAATTAAAATTATATATGAAATAATAATATATTAAATAATTAAAACTTAAATATGAATAAAAATTTAATAAGTTTGTCACTCTTACTTTTGACGTAGTAGAAAATCACGTGTTCATATTAAACACATGACTTCAACATAAAGTACGTATAATTCCAATAACATCTCACAACCGATTAGAATTTTTTCTTCTTAAGATTCACAGATAAACAGAGACTATCAAACTTATATTGTCTGCGAGACGTGCAAATATATTTTAGTGAGTTACGTATGTTTTCCAAAGTAAGAAAGCACATTTTCATCCTCGTTTGTACAATCAAGTTAATCACATGAGACATGCGTCTGAAGTGAAAAATCTTTTCTAATTATCCATTTCTAATATTCCTAATAAATGTGATAATAAAAATTTAAATTTAAATTTTATATTCTCTAAATATCTTTATCATGCACTCAAAAACAACCAGATCATCATCAGGATGGAGAATCTCTGAGAATCCTAAAATTTTTTTATTTAAAGTTCAATTTGAATCTACATAATGAGCGATGAGACATACATAAGATGCATCGTCATGACTTGTCCAGATATCAGACGTCACAGACATCACTCCACTAAATACCCTAAATTCATTAATTATTATTTATTTTTCTAACTTATAAAATCTTAATATGTCATTCCTAGATGTGAACCTAAGAATCATACGATAAGCAGGTTGAAAATATATATGCATGATACTCAATACCCTTAGATCTTCCGATAATTTGATCAGAAGATGCATCATGGTAAATGTTTAGTCATGTATTCCCTACCCAACTCACTGCGGTATACAAAAGAGATAAACGTTGAGATTGAACTGACTCCAACCTCAAAAAATTTACCACTGAGTATAATTTGCCTAGGATCAAATACACCATAATTTTTGGTGTATATTTCAACATATCTCTTAAAGTGTCCAGTCCCAAACACATTCTTACAAATTAAAATTTATTTATAATATTTGCAATGTATCATTTCTTCTTATCCCTAATATTTTTTTTATTATATTAAAGTAAGTCTAAATTACATAAGTCCTTTTAGTTTTTTATTTTTTAGATATTTGGATCGAGACGATCAAAGAAACCAAAATTTTAGCAGTCTCAGACATTTGGATAGAATTTTCATTTTCTAAATTTAAAATAATTTCATTAATATTTATTTTTAAAAAAATTTTTATTAGACAAGAGAGTAGACTATAGAGTAGAGAGAGAGAAAGTAAAATACTAAAATTTTTTAAAAATAAAATAAACTTAAGAGTTAACTAATTAAAAAAACAAAAAATCAGTAAAACAGTATAAAGCACGTGCACCACAAATCCAAAGTTCAATCCAAATATCAAACAAAACCGAGCACGAGTTGCGAGTCCTGAAAAACCATGCCAAAATCCCGAGAGAAAAAATTTTAGGAGATAGGGTTGAGAAAGAAAATGTGATTTTATATTTTTGAAAAATATAAATATTAAAGTGGGTGAGGGGGTGTTTTATAGAATAATAATATAATTTTTTTTAAAAAAAGTTATCTTTTTGATTTTTTTTTAATTTTTAATAATTTTTTGGGGCAGAATCATGTGGGCAATCAGATTCTGACCCATAGTCATTAGAGGCAAAATCCAACATCTTAATTTCAAATTTTGTATTTTTTTTAAGTTTTTACCATTAGAGATTGGGGGTGAGAACTTGGACCCGAGTCAAAAATATCATGGGTCCGGATTGGGGCCCATAGCCCCACAAATTTTTTGGATCCATCGAGGCTATGGGCAGTTTCTCAGCTCGTGCAAAATATCATCCCCATTGGCCTCGGTATCGAGCTGTGTCTAGCCGAGCACAAGGCCCGATTGGCCTTGGCACAGCATGGCATGACTCATGCTGGGAGCAGGCCCTACATGAGCACGAACACGAAAAATTTTCATGTCGTGCCTCATGACGTGCCGGGCCGACCCATTTGACACCTTTATTTTCATCTCTAGAAAAAAAAATAACTTCGAATCAGAGTATAAAAAGTTAGATACAAAAACAATGCTATTCATTCAGCATGGAGTCAAGAATAATATTTTTCCTAGATAATATGATCAATTATTATAAAAAAAGAATGACTCACTACAAAAGGTGTTGCAAAAAGATAAGAGAGCCATTTGAATCAAACTTCAATCTCTCACGAGCAATTTTGATGATCTAAAGATGAAAAAGTCAAATTCTCTCAACACGTATTTTATCTTGTTTATTGATTTTATCAATTTACTTAAAATACTTGGAGAAGTTCACGAAAGAATATTAATTAATAGAATTCTTACTAGCATCACTAACAAATTGGATCCTATAGTAGAGATTACTACAGAATGTAGGAGCTCTTCCTAAGTTCCTTAGTTCCTTAAAATCATGAGTAAAGATTACTCAGACATGTAGAGATCACCACTAGGGCTGCCCTTCAAACAAAACTCAATCCCAATTAACTAGAGATGAGGATTATTGAAGAAATGAAACAAAATGGTAAAAGGCTCATTAGCTAGTCCAATCACTAAAAACATATAGGTAGGGATTAAAATTTATTTACCATAATAACAAACACATTTACTGAGCATTTTTTTTCTTACACATGCAACATCTATAATAAGGACAACCACTTAGAAAATGTATTGTTATAAGTCTAAGATTCAAGGCTATTACTATAAAAATGTATGAGTACTCGTCTAAATGCTATAAATAAAAAAAATAATCAACAAGCTAATTGTATAAAGAAGAAATCTACAGAAGAAAACTTCTTCTAAATCTCAAATTATTCTAATTCTCTGTCAGCCATTGTCTTGTTTTGAGATAGTGACTATTCAAACCACATATTTGGAAACACATGATTATTTGTGAACTTACAATTCTCCGTAAGCTCACAAATAAATATGAGAAATGAAGTTCTTATTGCTATAAATGAAAATAGCAAGGTCATAGTTTCTACATTCTATAGCATAAATAAGTAGATTGTTAATTATTTGATAAAATCTAATGTATTTATGAAATTTATTAGGATAGAAAAGCAATTTCTCCTAGTAAAAAAGGAGCTACTCCTTTACTAATTTATGATTTCAATGTATTTATATATTCCCCTTACACCTACCGAGAAGTACTCGTTCTAATAATCATTCCTTTAAAAATGTTTTAAATGTACTTATCAAAGATTATTGATGTGAAGGAGTTATGAAACTATGGTGAAACTCAATGCGAAGGATAAGGTATTTGGTATGGAAAATTTTAAATATTTATTTTTTTGATGATAAATATTAATGTTATATTTTCCTTTAACTTTTTTTTAAATATTTTTCTTCAATCGCTAGGAAATGCAAATGTTAGTGGAAGCAAGTTAATGTTGGGAACACCCTAAAAACTATCCCTAAATTTAGTACATAATGACTCCAAAGAGATGTGTGTTTACATGTAATTCTCAACATGTGAAAATTACTTGTAACAAGTCAATTCCTTTCTTGATATATTTATTGGTTTGAAAATTTGTAATACATATTAATTAAAATAAAAAGAGCTAATTAAAAAAATTTGATAGTTTTTATTTATGCTTATGCATGATTTTTCAAATAACATAATTATGATTAATGAAACTCATTTTTGACAAAAGTTGAGAAAATGAAAGATAATTTATGAAATTAATAATTTTATAAGAGTGGTAGAATTAAAATTAAATATATATATTATAATTTTTGAAAAAATAAAGTTTTTAATAAAATTTATTTGCATGATGTATAAATTTATAGGTGAAATGTGAAATCACATAGATACTAACATACAGACATTATAAGAATTTTAAAATTAAATATGCTGGAATAAAAATTATATTTTTATAACTAATTACTTTAAATATTCCTGTATTTGCATTACACCAAAATATTTTTAACACATTATATCGATATGTGATTACATAGGAATAATACTTATATAACAAAGTTTTAAAGTTTTTAATAATGATGCATTACATTGATAACTAATAAATTTTTGATGAGAATATATTTGAATCGATATGTGATCACATAGATACATCAATATGTTTTTACTCATATAACTAACATACTAGATATTATAAAAATTTTAAAGTTAAATATATTTAAACAAGTATAATACTTATATAACAAATTACATTGAATATTCTTGTGTTTGCATTACACAAGAACTATACTTATATAACAAAGTTAAAAAGTTTTTAATAATGAAACATTACATCGATAACTAATTAATTTTAATAGCTAATAAATATATACAAAACATTACAAATATATATATATATATATATACATATATATATTTTAATATATACAGATACATTAAATATATATATATATATATATATACTTTCGTGATTTGTATAAATTATTTAATATAAATATATACAAAAACACAAATATCCAAATAAAATTATTCAATTCCTTGAGTTAAAAAATGCATTAGGTAAAAGGAGAATATATTTTACAATCTCCGAACAGTAAACCCTTCCATTAAGAAGCGTTGCATTAATGCTTTTTACATGCGGACTTTGCACACACCTATCCCTCTCTTACAGAGGCATGAAGACAAAAATCAAGAATCATCAACGAAAATAGCATCAATATATTGAATTGAAGAAACCAATCTGATCATGAAAATCATAATACCGGCCCAGGCAAGATCAAGAATCATAAATTGATATCGACTCTAGAACGACATATCGAAGTATTGATTCAACTTAGCGTATGTAGAGAACTAAAGTTACCTTCGAGGATAGCATTTTAAAGGAATTTCAGTTTCGTGTATATTGCGATATTTGCTTGATGATTTCGGAGAGAAAACGACGTCCAGTGTAGAATAGCAGACGGAGTCACGGAGGCTCGGCACTCCGGCAAAATAGGGATCTAAATCGTTAACTGTGAGCGAGCATAAATAAAAACTGGTTTTTTTCAACTATTGTACCTTGTATGGAGATCATTTAAAAAAAAAAACAATTATTTTATTAAAGCTAGAATATTAATTCGTAATTTAATTTTAAGTTTCTAATAATAATGAAGATAGTTTTCTTACATTTCAATTAAAAAAAAATCATATTCAAATCAAATGAATAAAAAAATAAAAAAAATGGTAATAATTATGTTTCAGGACTAAAATTTACCAATATTAATGATTTTAATCCTCAAAGCATAAATTTCTAGCAATATTAAGATTAATGTTTTGGGACTGATTTTGAATTGTTTCAAAAAAATCATGTTTTTCTAAAAACATTTTTTTTAATCAAACAGTGATTTCCAAACCATCTGTCCTTTCCGAAACTACTTTTCATTATTGAAAAATAGTTTCATGAAATTTTATTTTTTTAATTTCTTTTTTTGTGCGTGTCTGTGTGTGTGTGAGTGAGCGTGTGAGTGTGCGTGTCTGTGAGTGTGTTTGTGTGTGTGAGTGTGTGTGTGTGTGTGTGTGAATACACATAAATATGAAAACATACACTTATAAAGACCAGGTTGCTGTGGTAATCACAAGGCATTTTTTTTACTAAAAAGCATATTTATATTATTCAAATTATTAAGGAACTAAATTAGATTGTAAAATCAAATGCATGGGGCTTCATCTTGCTCTTGTGTTGTTGTTTTCTAAAGAATCTACGCTGTGAGAAGCAATTGACGTCGTCTCCCGGCTCCTTAGCTGAGTCAACTGCTTTTTTCCAAGATGAATCAAATATTCAACGTGCAGAAAATTTTTCCGATCAACTTGTTTGCAATTCCGACGGAACTCAGCCGCCACTACCGCTTCAATACGCCGGCGATCGTCTTCTATTTTTGAACGAGCAGCTCGTAGAAACCCTCGGTAGAGACTGAGCACTTGCTTTTGTATTCCAGAGAAGGCTGTTGAACGGTAACTTGGCATCGCACGCTTTAATTTTGCTGGTGTTCATCTCTTCCCTTTCATCGAGCTAATTGAACGAGGAAACCTGCCATTGCATTACATTAACTATATTTTTATTATTAAAAAAAAATACACCAAACTATTAACTAATTAATTTTTGATGCAATCAAATATATTTATCTCAAAATATACCGAAAATCAATTAGTAAAGACTTTGGTGTATTTTTTTAAATATTAATAATCAAATTTATTTTTTTCAATTATTTTATAAAAAGTTCCCCAAAACATAATTCTCCTTTAAATATAAGTTTAAAGTAGAATTAATAAATCAGGTTCATTTTAGAGATATTTATAACAAACCAAAATTTTAATATTTAATAAAATTTATATTAAGTCATGTACATATGACCATTTAAAAAAAATCTAATTTTTTGTTTGTGGCATTAATTTTTGAATACTAAAATTAGTTTTTGAATGTGTGTGTGTGTGTGTGTGTGTGTGTGACCAATATATAAATAACTATATATAAATGTGTATATATAAGTGTGTATCTATACAAATGGATATAAACTTATATAATGTATAATGTAGATATATATATATATATATGTATAAACCTATATATAAATCTATATATGTATAAATATATATACATACATATATATATATACATATATATATATTATGTTATTAAAATCATATAATTCACGATTTGATTCATGATTCAGCGGGTAAACGATTCAAATATATGCATAATCGAAGACTGAATAGCTAAATCACGAATGAATTCACATGAATCGATTTAATATCAATTCTCATATGACCAAAATCCTCAAAAAATCACAAAAATAAAAACTAAAATATCAAAAAAAAATTATCAACTGTATAAATTAATTAACGTGGAAAAAAATAACTTAACCTTTGGTATTACGAATTTAACATGAAAAAACAACAAAATACTAAAAATATCATAAAAATTAAAATTAAAATACCAAAGTATAAATCATAAAAAATAAAAATTAAAATACCAAAAAAAAATGTTAGGTGTAGTAAATATAAATTAATTAACATGAAAAAAAATTAATAAAATTTGATTCATGATTTTAGTCTTGATTCTCAATTCACTAATCAAGTATTCAAATTCTCAATTCAAATCTCGATTTAACAACTATGTATATATGGGTCTAACTATCATGCATCTGCTACTAATTTTCATGATCGACTAAGTAAAATTCTACACGTGGAATATCATGTTTGAGTATCCATGAGGATAAATCTTTTTAAGTATGAATGATTTGATCATATTCAAAATATTGGTAATAAGAATACATCAATACAACCTTGTTGACGTACACCATAATAAATATTATCATAAGTACAAGCTATCTATTCTTATGGTATAAGCCAAATAAGTGTGTTACACCATTTATCCAATAAAAAGAAAAAATCTATGCCACTAATAGATAATATGTAAAATAAAACTTAGATCAACTATAAAAATTATTAAAAAGTATGTTATTATCACTTCATCGAGAGTATCCGTATTTCAATAAAATAATATGGAACTTCATTTAATTGTTCGTGGGATAGATGATGTGTTTCAAACTTTACTTGGTGAAAGTGAAAATTATTTAGACATTGTTGATGATAATTTTGAAGAAGATAATGAGGAATAATTAATTACAAAACTAGATGGCAATGAATATGTAAATAAATATAATTTCTTAAAAATTTTTAATGATAACTAGAAATTCATTGACTGCCATGTTATTTTCTCATACTCATTTTGTAATTATTAAAATATGGATGTTAAATTAAAATATTTTAATTATTTTTTCTAATATCAATATATTTATAATTATGTTTTGTTATTATGATATTTTTATAACATGTGTTTCTTACCTCTATATATTTTGATATTTATATAGTTTAATTTTGATATGAGAGCTAATCATTCAAGTGACCAGAAATCTCAATATGTGAGGAGGGACAAAGAAAGTCAACTAAGAATTCATGGAGGGAAAATCTATATATATTCAATGACAACAACACTACATATCTTTCTACATTCACTTATACATACGGAGAAATCTTTGGCATCACCTCATCATGATATATACAAATTTACTATCACATATATTCTATCTTCGTCTCATTTTTCACCGAAAGATACCGATAGTTTTGTCCCACCTATCTTAAGAGGCTCATGCATTGGTACTGCAGCAGCAATACCAACAGAATATTCATAATCTATAATTTACATACCAAGTTATGAGAAAATTTTTATTCGACCTATAATTAACAATAAATAGTATGTAGCTTTTTTAAATTTACTAAATACATTTAAATCATTTTTTATTTTTTTCATTTCAATTAAATATAAAATAATATGTGAATGAAATTATAAGTATATTATAAATTTTGAATTTTGATATTTTACTATAATAACAACATATGCTATTGCTACTTATTTAACATTATCATTTAAAATTAAAATAAATTTTTTATTATACAATCTAAAATAATAAATATAAATGAAATAATTTTTAACTTAGTAGTAGCAAAATATATATATTTTGTTTAAATGTATTTGTACATGATGATTATAAATTACTTAAAAATTTATTCCTTCTTCTCCTCGTACAATTAGAAAGATATTTAAGGAAAAACTAATTACAGAGAGTATAAAGTAAAGTAAAGTACCCCTAAATACAAAAGAATTTTATTTGAAAGAATTTGAGATACATTTTTTATGCATTTATTTATTTTTCAATCTAGTCTAATTTGATTTACTCTTAAAATAAATATATTATAATGTATTATTATTTTATTTGATTTTTTTAAGTACAAATGAAATAATACTTTGGTGGTCTTGGTAAAAAAAATATGATAAACATATGACAAGTGAGATACAATGAAAAACTTGACAAATAGAAAAAAAATATATAATAAAGATATAAAGCCAAATAGAATTCCCCTTAATATTTAGATAAAGTGATACAAATATTAGAATTATGAGAAGTTCAGTGCCTTATCCTAGGTAGCCTCACACAATCTTCGATCAGAAAAAACAAGTGAATAATTAATACCCTCAAAACATATTGAAGGTTCAAAGACGGTCTACTAACATTCAGTAAATGTGATATAATTATTTTTTATTTTTTATTATTATTTAAATTTTAAAATTCCAAAGAATAATATTTGTGTGATGGTGAATTATATACCTTAATAGTAACTAACATTTAGATTCATGAGATATCCACCAACACCGTTTGAGGTATTCAATCAAATACACAAGAAAAAAGATGAATCATTTGTACTTATAGTTTCATTTGACGATTGCAAATAATAAAAGAAAAAAATTTTATCAAATTAATTATTTGACTTGACTATACATAAAATACAAACTCAAGTATTTTTTTTTTACTATAACTAATGATTTTTTATTTATGAACTCATTAAATATAATGACTAACTTATTTTTATATAATTTTTTAGTAGTGAGATAACAGTTTCTTGTGTTGGTATAAAATTTTTATTCATATATTAATTGATGAGTTATGTTGTGTTTTAATAATTATAAAAAACTATGAAAAATATGATTGTAATTAATTCATAATTGACAGATCTTTCTACAGAGACGCAAGAAATTGATGGTGTGCATATTTATCCAGGTTCTATTTAGAATTCTTCATTATTATTTTCTAATTATAATAATATGTTTGATGATAAATTACATGAGGAGATGCAAAAAATTCAAAATACATTACAAAAAAAAATCAGAAAATAATAAAATAATAAAGAAATACAAAAAAAAATTAAAGAAATAAAAAAAAAGATGCGGAAAGATTAAGAAAATAATATATAAGTGATAAGTTGGCAAAGACATTTCAACGAGTTGGCAAATACATCATCTATTTTGAAGATTGAGAAAATAATGTGCAAGTTGACAAAGTTATCATTTATTTTTTATCATTATAAAGAGAATCCATCGAAACCTCAGAAGTACAATACTCATCGATAAAAGGACTCATAGTTATTTGTAATGTATTATTAATTTTTTATCATGTATATTTTTGATCTGAAATTATAGTTTTTGTTTTAATATTTTTTTAATTAGGTTATACATTTTGTATTAGTATTTATGAAAATTTATATTTGTTATCTGACATTTTATTCTATAGTGATGTAAATGTTATTTGATTAATTAATATGTGGATGTGCTTATTTGGTTGTAGGTTATATTATTTCTGTATGTAATTATATATTGTATTTCAAGAATCCACATAATATAGAGATGCCAAATAGAATAACAGTGAGTAGAAGATAGTGACAATCGAAAAAAAAGAAGACAAAAGTTAATAATTAATCAAAAATAAAATATTTGACATAGTAAATCAAGGAAACATGGCTTATGTAATCACTTTACACTATGCGATAAATTAATAAAGAATAAAATGTCTGAATAAATCAGAGAATGATTTGACAGTGCAAATAACATGCTTGACTTAAATAAAAAGAGAGTTCTACATAATGATGACATTACTATTATTGACTTAAAATGCCAATGCACACTATTGTCGACACTGGCAAATGTTGTACCACAATGCACGTCATTGTGTGCCACCCATCTTTGGTCACTAAATGTCCTCGATTGTTATGTTCAACTTTGGCCTTGTTATGGTTTTGGGAAATAGAAAAGAGTTGTAGGAGAAGAGAAAGGAAAACGACAATAAGAAAAAAAATAGAAATTTTCATTTAATTCTAAATATCACAATAATACATATGTACCTCAAAGTTATGTTGGAGAAACTCACATGTAGGATGCTATCATATAGATTGAAATATAAAATGAATAACATAATTTGACGAATGACATTAAACCTCAATAGTAGTTAACCTCTTGAGTTTCTTTTATATAGTTATTTTTTTAATCTTGTTTGAACATTATCATATTTATTTTTATTTTTGTAAATTGGTTTCATAAAGATATTTTATTGAGTCAGATTTTTCAAATATTCAAAATCTTATTAAATAGCATAGTTTATTGTTGAATTTCAAATTCTCATTAATATTTCTATCTTAATTAATATCTTATTTAATTTTATTATTTGATCATTTATTATTCTTTGTAAAATTTTTATTTCTTTTGTATTAATTATGTTATTAAACATATGATTTCTTCCAATTAGAAAATTTAATATTTCCAATTTTAATTTTATTAGATATATCTTATTGAGTAATTTTGTAAAAGCAATTTTTTTATTTATAAAAATAATTCTCATATATTAAGTCTATCAATTGTATCTTTAATATACTTAATAGAATTTAAACATATAATATATATTTTTTTGATTTCTTTCACTATTTTATTATTCAATTTCTTAGTGTTATCGTATGGCAAAAACATAAAATTTGTAATACAAGTGATAAAATTTTTGATTACAGGTGCTGGTTCAGAGTATGACTAACAGTACTAATGAACTATGCCCAAGAAAAAGAAACAAAAAATTCAGGTCAGACTGTCAGTTCAAACTGACCCAATGCAAGTCACAGATATAGAAACACTGTTATGGGAACTTAGAGAACCCCTACAATTAACTTCTGCAGACAGAAGTAATACAAGTAACAACAGAAAAGCTTGAATTTAATAACTAGGCTTTCAATACTCAAAGGTATAAACCATCTAAATATATTGTTTAAATTTTCTCCAACACTTTTTTTAAGACAATAGTTTTCTTACTCATTGATTATCATACAATTTACCCACTAAAAAAATGACTATTATTGAAGTTGAGCATTCAAATACAATTTTTTATCATAAATAAATATTTCTAGCATTTAGTTTGTAATAAAGGTGTCATAAAGGGCAGACAGCACAGTGTCAGCCCAAGGCACGGTCCAACTCGGCCTTGCCCAATCCTCATGCCGGGACAAGCACGACACAGCACCAGGGCCCGAGGGCACAAAATTTTGGCACGGCCCAAACGCCCTGATGCTCAACCACGAGCCTGACAGATCCAACTTTCCATCAGTCCCGTAACCTGACCCGACCCATCGATCTCATTTCTCCAATGCCAGCCCTAGCCCAAGGGTTCCAAAAGCCGAAGATTCTGGAACATGTGATCGTTTGAGTAGGTTCGATGGTTAAATTAACACAAACGGTCCGAAAAATAAATTCAAATGTCAGCCATTGGATTTTACCCATAACGGCTAAGAGGCAGAATCCAACGTACTAAGAATTCGAAGACGATAACTTTTATATTCAGTTAGCAATAAAAAAATAACAAGACAGATCATCGAATAAAAACAAGCTGTATCAGTAATTAGATATCGATTACTACTCAATTTTATCACATTCCGATAATAATAATAATATTGATATTTTACAATGATAGAATCATATGAATATGTCTATCACGTGTTATCTAAGATGACACTGAATCTACTAACTTGTCTGGTGTCGAGCATAGTATCAAAGTCTACATTTTTTATTGCAGTGAATATAATTTTTTATAGGAGATCCAAATTACGACCAAATATTATTGAGATATTAGAATACATAAAAGATTAAGATTCAAGTTTTGGCATTCAGGATCATACTAGGACTACCACAAAAGTAAAGAAATTAGTTGCTAATAATGATTCGTAAAACATTGATGATGATTGATGACTAATATTAGATTGAGTCATTAATAATTGAGTTGAGCACATAAGTCTACTTTATTACCTACAGCCTACTGCTATTGATATGCTGATATTGATATCATCATTAATCATACGCTAATGACATATATCATTATTATTTATAATTTTTGGATTGTCTTTATTTATTTTTATTTTCATTTTATTTTGAGGCTTGATTCAGACAGCTATATTTTTGTGATTTATATTATATTGTATTCAAGTTTTAATTTTATTAATTCAGACATTATTTCTATTATTGATTCGGATACTTGTTAGTTTTTAGATATTATTTATTTAATGTTTATGTTTTATTAATTTAATAAATTAAAAATAAAATAAATAATTATTTATTTTAATTTTAACTATATACTATTTAACCATTAAATAATGAAAATTTAATTTTTTATAATTTTGAATTCTAAATTTAAAATTTTCTAAACAGCCCGAACTCAGCCTGAACAGGGAGGATCCGACCTGTCTAGGCATGACCCGGCCCAAAAAACTAAACAGTCGAGCCGACGTGCCATGTCAGGCCGGCATGATGAAGTAGTGTCATGTCATGCAAGGCACATGGGCATAATTAGGCAACTTAAAAATGAGTCAGGCTTGACCAGCCCAGCCAGTTTGACACCTCTAGTTTGTAATAATAAAAGAACTAATCACCTAAAAAATTTGTATATTATATTATATGCATTTGTTTAAAAGCATAAAATAATAAGTATCTTTATCCAAGGATAACAGGTCTCGTGTTGACCTACTAAGTCATAGAAATTGAGTTGTACCATAGTTTACTCCTCCCTTTTTTTATTTTTTTATTTTCAGCTTCTTAAACACAAAATTTTGATTTAAAATGGAAAATACTTTGACTGTTTATTATCTTATATTCTTAGAAAATTTTCTTACTTAATGGTTATCATATAATTACCCACTAAAAAAATAATTATCTTTGAAGTTGAGTATTCAATCTCATTTTTTGATCATAAATAAATATTTCTAGTATTTAAATTTATAATATTTTGTAATTTTTATTTAAAAAGTTTTTAATATTACTAAGAGAACTAATAACCCGACAAAGTCTTAAGTTATATGCATTTGTTGAATGGCTTAATATAACGACAAGTATCTTTGTCCAATGACAAATGGTATCTTGTTCAATACATACAAGACAACCACTTTGAGGATAAGATATTATACTCAAAATTAAATGAATTAGCAAAAAAATAATTCAACAAAAAATAACATATGTACTATGAATATATAAAATCTCAAATTGGATTGTGTCTGCTCAGATATTGACAACTCATATATAATGTATAAAAAAAACTAAAAAACACAAATAAAATGCAACATCCTCAAATTGATGAACAAATATTTATGATATCAAATTTAGAAAAAAAAAATTAAGATTTATTAAGACTTTTGTAAAGATATTCAATAGTTAATTTATTATATAACCATAAATTATAGACATTATATCATTTTTTATTTTTTTTTATAATTCATTTCTATATACTTTATTTGCTAGTAAAATATCAAAATAAATATTATATATCATTATCATGAGAAATTCTTAATAATATTATATATCAAAATAAATAACAAAATATAACATCTCCCTCAAATTGATAAACAAATACACATGATATCAAATTTTAAAAAAAAAGTAAGTTGAGATTTATTCAATACATTCATGAAGATATGCACTAGTTAATTTATTATATAAACATAAATTATAGACATAATATCATCTTAAATCTTTTCTTTTAAAAAAAATAATTTATTTCTATACTTTATTTGCTCATGAAACATCAAAAATGAATATTATACATCATTATCTAATTATTATAATAAATAATAAAAAAAGAAACAAAATAATATTCAATCTCTTTAAATAAATATTTAATCTAAAGTATCTCAATTATGATCATTATCATTAGATTGAATTATATATCTATATTAAATCAAAAATAATTATTTATTTCTTATTTTTTAAATATGAATACTCGAATAATAGTAAAAGCATTGATCCCTAAAAGAAATCTACGACCTATAACTTTTTTTATCATGCTTCAGTATATGATAAGATGCAACTATCTAAATCTATAATAAAAAATCTAAAAAAATATTAATTATGCTTATTAAATTAATTATATCTGATATTATATGATCAGATAATTAATCTTACAAATAATTTTCTAAAATATGAGAGTTTGCTGAATAAATTAGATCAAACAAAAATTTAATATTATAGTCAATCAAAATATTAATTACAATATAAATTAAAGGATCAACTCAAATACATATATCAACTACATATTTTATCTATGATAATTTAATCTCTTATAAAATAGATAACTTTTATCTCATTAAAATATATAATTTATTCAAGCTCTTTCATATATAACTACAACTAGAAATACTCATTAAATTGGGTAATTCACATTTCAGCATCTTCCACAACGAGAAGATTATACACACAATTAATATAATCAACCAACAAAAAACTCACATATCAAGCACTCCAATACTATTAAAGTTATACAATATCTTCTATAATATACAAGTAATACTCAAAATTTAGATAGTTACCCAATATATATATATATCCTCTTTATTATTACCATAAATAAATGTAATCATGTATAGTTCATATATCAATCATCTATTAGATGATGCCAACATATAAAAAGCTATATTAATATCATTTTATTAATTGAAAAGAAATATCTTGAAAATTCACAATAAATATTTAAATAAACTTTCACAATAAGACTCACCCTAAAATAATATGCATTCTTATCTGAATAGATTTTTACAATAAAAAAACACAAACAACCAATAACAACCAATCATATGTATCAAGGTACTAATTCCTAGATCTAATTAAAGTTGATATTTATCTTTTCTAGCATAATTTAATAATATTTAAGATAATATAATATTTCATAAGAAAATTTACGTATCATAGCATTAATAGGAGAAATAATAAAAGAGATAAAAAAATAAAAAAATATAAGAACAATAATACATACGAATTAGAGTATTATGGAGAATACCATTTTAATTTCTTTTAAAGAATAATCAAAAAATTAAAATCAAAAAAATCAACTACGAGATTATCTATCTTCTCAAAAGACTCTCTTCAACTTTAAATAGGTTATTTATATTATTTTTTCTAAAATAAACTTTTAATTCCTCTATATTCAACCCTTCTCATTCTCAGCTCATTCTAAGTTGGTAGGAGAAAATTTTCCTATTTAATCAATTCTATTCAAGAGAGCTATCAGATCATCTAGATTTGAAAGAAATTTTCATTCCTAGAAAATCACTATCTTCAAAGTCATATGTCTTCTATATTTATTAGTGTGTATAATAATTTAAATATAATTAAAATATAATTTCTCTCCTAACTAGAGAAAATCATCCTTAAGTTTTTAAAAATTCTTAAGGCATTTTAGGCAAGGCATGCCTTCGCTTGTGCCTAGACCTATTTCATGAGGAATGCCTTTTAAAATTATTGTTTGATCAAAATTTTTATAATATCAATGATAAATGTTCAAAGAAAAAAACCATTTAAAAATAAAAAAAAATATGAGAACAAATATCAATATGCATTCTCTTCTTGCTTTATTCAACAAGTTTATGACATGAAATAATGTGTTGCTTTCTCTATAATGTGTTTCATTTTTATTTGACAATGCAATAGGATTTTAAATGAGACCCAATATTATATGCCACATATGATTATTCTTCATTGATGTCAGCCCAAATATTAATTATAAAGAGCCACAATTTTAACTAACAAAAACTTACATCCGTAATCAGTGCAATAAATGAAAATTTTATACCAATTTGAAACATTGTCAAGGCCCACATTCTAATCATTATGCCTAATACCCCCTCCCAATGAAAAAAAAACATGGCCAATACAACAAAAAACTTGGGAGGCCACAACTACATAGATCATCATGAATATATGAATATCAACAATGGTCCTTTTGCACATTCACAAACTTTGTTACAGTGCCAGATTCATTTAAATATACTAGAAAGATAGTGGGTTAGAGACAACTAACAACATCATGAATAAAAAACTTTGCCAAACATTTCAATCAGAGGGGTTGACTAGCAATGTGAACAGAAAAAAAAAACATTGTTGACAAGAAATAATGGATCATACTTAATAGAAAGTCTTTATTAAAGATCGCCATTACCATGATTTATCCTAATCATAATAAAGTTTCAAAGATTAGCGAAGCTTATGAGTAAAAAATGAAATACACATTATGTTATTATACCGTGTGTATGGCCTATGGATCCAAGACCAAGAGCATCATAAACTTGTAATATTTATCATTAGATTTGTCCATTTGTACACACAAGAACTTGTAGAGATTATCAAAAAAGCATTATTTAACTCACAGCATATAATCCGATACTTAACCATTAAGACCCAACATGATTTACCTCCTTGTAAAGTAGACGTTTCAATTGGAATATATGGCTTCGAGACCCAGGTAAGTAACAGGTTTTTCAGCAAAAATAAAGGTCCAAAGAAGGGGGACGTAAATTTAACCAGTACAACCTGAAACTCATTCAAGCAACCAATAACAAGACTCAAATTGAAAACACAATTAAAACGGTATATTAAGCTCCTACATACGAAAACGAACAATTAATTTTTTTTATCTTGCAAATCATGTGGTGTGCTTTCGAGGATGCACTTCCTATATAAACTCACCATTTTTGAAGGACGTAAATATGGCCGACAACGACAAGAGAAGTAATTAATTGCCAGAATATTGAACATCAGACGAACTGATGTTAGAATTTAATGGAGAGAAATGGAGAGAGAGTATGACCAACTTCGATTGGTGAAAGACCAATTGCCCGTCACGCTCGCAGTGCTGAGTTAGAATTTAATGGTGACGTGGCATGGTCCCATTTATTTTTTAGTGTGCAAATTATATTTTCATATCATATACATAAAATATTAATAAAAATAAACCATAATTTTCATAATTATAAAAAAATACATCAAAAATAAATATTTAATTAAACCGAATATTTCCTCACACATGTACACATCATAATAAAAAAAATTAAAAAACAATTCTTTTTAAAGTATAAAACATATAATATATATATATATATATGTATGTAAGTATGTATACATATATATATATTCAAAAACATCAATTTATTTTTTTATGATGGCATGTATATATATGGGGTGATGTTGTCTTTCTCATTTGTAGTATAGTAAAATATAAAAAATTTATGTTTTTATGTAATTTTTTTATAATTGCTAATATTATAGATCTTTTTTTGTAAATTTTTCATGGTTAGGGTATGATATTACAATTTATATTTTTTTTAATCAATTTATTAGATATGAAAATTTTCAATAAAATTATAGGTTAATTAAGATAGTTAATGAGAAGAGTGGAAAAGAAAGAAAACCCCTTTTAAACGGGAAGAAAGACGTTGAAAAATCATCTAAAAAACATTTTTTTTTTATTGAAAATTCAAAAATCTTCCTCATTGACTAATTATAAATGTAATATTGTAGATGTCAATATACATAATTTTAATATTGGTGCACTATTTATAAACAAATTGAAAAAAAATTCAAATTATTTAAAAAATATGGTACCAAACTATTAACTAATTGATTTTTGATGCACTAAAATATAATAATACCAAATAAATTCTTAAACATTTAATTTAATCGTTAATCAATTTTCATTAACCCCTGGCTCCTCCCCCTCCCCACTCCCCCTCTTCCTTAACTCCATTTAGGAGCTCATCAAACTTTATGAGCTCATTGGAGCTCCATTGAGGAGATAGATAGAGCTTGTTGGAGCTCTAACGAACTCCTACATGGAGTTTGTTTTTATTGGGATCCAATAGCACATAGGTAATTAAGTTAGTTTTTTTTTTAATAGGAATTATTTCATATTAACACAAGACAGTACACCAAAACCCAATTAGTTAAAGTTTGGTGTACCGTTTGTTAAATTTTCAATATTAACAAGGAACTGCCTCTAGTCTAGGGACGGTGTTCCAGGATTTAATGTTGCTTGGTACAAAATAATTAACTATTAAGGAAATAAATTTAATGAATTAGAATAAATTTTAGTTAAATTTTTAATTCAAATTTAATGTCCTCTGTTACATTATTTTAACTTTATTAATATTATTTTTCAAAATAAATATAACATATAATTCATGATTTTCATATCTAGTTTTTCTTTTTTTATATAAAATTGTTTAGATCATTATATTTATACTTTATAAATTAACAAATTAGACATAATTTATAATTATATTTTTATATTTATACTTTTAAAATACAAATATGTGATAAATTAAACATAAATTTAAGATCATTACATTTATACTTCGAAAATACAAATTACACATTATTCAAATAGTCAACCTTGATTTAAATTATATTTTTATTATTAAATACTACATTCATAATTTTTTAATTATTAATATAATGTTTAATTATTAATACAAAATTCAAAAAATAATTATATTTTATACTTAACAATTATTTATCACATATTTACTTCGAAAATACAAAAATTAAAAATACAAGTTTAATTATTAATATAATGTTTACCTGTGATTTAAATTATTTTATACTTAATAATTATATTTTTTTTAATAATTATTTATCACATATTTAATTAATTCATTTCTTATCATGCATAATATTTTATGTATGATATTATCCCAACTATTTGAAGTGAATTAGAAGTATCATATTTTTTTTCAATTAATTCATTTAAAAATCATATTCATCCTCAATTATTTTAAAAAAATTATTTTATTAAATTAAATTAAGAAAAAAAACTAGGTTAATAATAATGTTAAATTATTATTTATAATTTCTACTCACTTTATCTAATAAAAAGTCAATTCATTTTTTATTAAATGCATCTTATTACACAAACACACACACACACACACACACACACAATATATATATATATATGATTCATGATATGATATATGCATCCTCAACTAATTTTTTATATACAAAAAATTAATTTTTTGTTAAAATAATTTATTATGTTAATTGTAAGCATACTTGATTAACTTGAAGGCTATATTGAAGTGATGTAAAAAGAAAATTTTCATCATCAATTAAAAAAATAGCACTTCATGGTTAATGAAGGAATCATACTACATGCAATCTCTGCTTGAATGATTAGATGTGGATGACACAAAGGTATTAGTTACTAAATCCCTTCCACATCCTACAATTTTCAAAAGAGTGAGGAGTTTCATTGGGCACATGGGGTTTTACTAGTGATTTTTTAATAACTCTTTGAAAATTGCTAAATAATTATGTGAACTATTGGGGAAAGGTGTAATATCAATTTTGATCAAGAATGCATTGATACTTTTGAAGATTCTAAAAAAAATAGTATAAAGCTCAACCTTAACCCTACCACAATAAGAAGAACCATTTTGTATTATATGTGATACAAATATATATGCCTTGGGAGCTGTATTGGGATAGAAATTGAACAAGATATTTAGAAAAATTTCATATGTTAGCCAATCTTAATTGAAACCCAAGTAAATTACATGACTAAAGAAGAGGAAATATTAGATATGATTTTCTCTTGTGACAAATCCTATCATATATTTTTATTTCAATCTGTTTCATCAAGTTATATTGAAGATCATTTATTTTATTCTTCTCCATGGGTAAGGCTAGTATATTATCTTATAGTAATGACTTCTCAATTCTCTTAATGTGAATATCATTGAAGAATGATGCTACTTACATTTGATACTCCATTGAATTAATTCAAAAAAAAAAATTCTAAAATTACCCCAAGTTTTGCCACACACTCCTTGGCTCTCATTTGATAGATTTTCATGATTTCTCATGTTAGGATGGTAGTATGTGGTTGTTGGGTCAAAACATATATCAATTTCTCTACAAATTATTGTTTTTTTTCTACTAGATACATAGAGTCAAAATTTATTATCTCATGTTATTGCAAAATATAAACTCTTTACATACTTATTTACCTATTATTTTGGAATCAAAACTTGTTGAGAATGCATTCACCTTTGCCTCCTTAGCAGTCAAACAATCCAGCTTCAAAAATTCGGCTTACTTCCTTCTAAAATATTCGATCATTTAAAGTTTAGTAATAATTCTTCGCTATCTCTTCCAAAAAAAATATGCTCCCCCGAGTACCTTGTTCATGATGGAATCATCAAAGGCTACATCAATTACACACCTAGTCATATAGTTCAACCTATTATAGAAAGTTTCCACTTGAAACTATAACTCAAAACATGTTAAGGGAACCTCCTCAAAAGCTCTTTAAAATAATCTAAGCATCATATAATATTTTTTTTATAATCTTGGTGAAATTGACTTTATCTTTACCCTTTGTTAAGAACTTATTTGAGGTGGAAAGAACTTGGTGAGAAAAGTTTGTTTAAGTTCATTCAAACTCTCAATCAAAACTTGAGATAAACACTAGAACCAATTCTAAGATTTGTCCTTCAAACAAAAAAAAAGAATCATACTTATAACATTTGAACTAACTCAATGCATTTTTCCCATGTCGCATAACACTAAAAAATTGTAACATAGCTATTTAGATCTTTTGAAATTCTTTTACTATATTGATGTTGTTGAACCATAGCTACCAAATTCAACTTTCAATGTGATTCACTTGCATGGGTTTCATCTGAATCCTGTAATAACTATCCATCATAGTATGATCCCAATAATCTTCTAAGGTATAGTGAGGATTAGAATGGCAGACAACTTGTTATTCACTACTTGATGGTTTTTGTTGCTTCTATTTTTTTCCATAAGTTCTCTCTCAACTCCATGTCTCAGAAATACTCTCATTATTTTCTTAATTTTTGAGTCTAGCTGGTTTAACTCAATGCTAGAAGATCCACTCAAGTAAGTGGTGGTTGTTATAGAATAGACAAATCATTTATAACAAACAATAAAATGGAACATATTTCTCATGCAACAAAAAAATAAATTGTATAGGTTTTCCTATAAGTAGTGTTATGTTTCATGTTTATAACTAAGCATTCATAAAAAGTATTCATTTCATCTATAAATTTTAAAGTCCATACCAATTTCTCTAGTTTCTTTTACATATGTTCTCCTTGTATTTTTTGGGTTGGCCAGCAATACAATATAGAAGACCACCTCAATGGGAGTTTCTAGATAGATCATTAGTATTGAATAACTAAATATTTCTTTTTTATGTTTTGGACATGATATTATGATGTGTCATAGCTTCTTTGACATCCTTAACCTTCTTCACACTACTGAGTTGATTCATTTCAGCAATCGAGAGTCAGGATATAGCACTTTCTTTAAGTATGTCCAAATTAGTATCTTCAAATCTCATTTCCAATTATCTTAGCCACTCTACTAGCACTTTATCCGCTCTTTTGTCTCAATGAACATCTTGGTGATTAAATCTTCAAATGTTGATATCAGAAGTTGGATAATAACTATCAAATACAATCTTTTCATGTCTTCCAAATGTTAGATCTTCATAGTTTACTATGCTCTAATACTAGAATTGATTCAAATTTCTATTAAGTATGAGATAGAAATCACATGGTAAAAAATATGCTTCATCATATTCATACATTAGGATATGCATATTGATCTTCTACTCCCAAAGTAAACAATCATTTGACTTTTGCTTACTGCTTACTTTTTGGGTCTTAGGGCATTAGCTTAGTCCCATAGTTTTGCTATATTGACTTGTGGCTAAAAAATTTTAAAAATAAACAAACTGAATATACAAGAAAATAATACAAGACAAGTAATGCAAATAAAGACATAAAATTAACATATTATCGAAACTACTAAAATTAAAACTATCCATTTTCAAGGATACTTTTGTCAATTATATAAAAAATTCTAAATAATTCTCGAGAATTATACAAAAAAAAATTGTTGCACCTTTATTATAATATCCAATTTTTTAGATTTGATAATATCCTAAAATCTCATTGGGTGAGAGTCTTTCATCCAACTAGTCTCACAAATATATAAGTCATACAAGTAATAAAGTTGATTTTCATCTAGACATCAATCCCAAAAAAAATATCTAGATAGTTTGATCAACTAATTCTTTGTCAATTGTTGTTCAGTTGAAAGAATAAAACTTAAGTTTTGATAAGACTATTAGATTCTAGGGTTGATGCATTTCATGAAGCATGATGGCATATCTAAATTATCTAGTTATTATTATGCCTAGTTTTATAATGAATATAGCATCAACATAAAATTTCTCTAGTGCCTTTTTAGTACACAAGGTAGTTATCAACTATTGGGTCATCCCCAATGATGATCCACTTATAGTTGTCCCCTTTTTATTTTCTACTAAAATGATAAATTATTCATGTTCAATTGTCATTCACAAGTCCATACATTTTAAGAAACTCATCAAATGTCTTTGATGAGTGCTTCATATATATATATATATATATATATATATATATTCTTATTTTATGACCTCATATATCTTAAAGATGTGAATTGATCAGTTAGTAAAAATATTTATATTTTTAGTTTCGTAAGTACCATACTTACATATTTAATATATATTTTCCCACAAATCTTATTAGTATCTATCATATGATAGAAAGTAACTTGCAATACTATCACTATCTTATGAGCTAGCTTCACTTGCATGTATCTCATGGCTTACCTATCACTATCTATTATGATGACATTCAGCTAACACACTAAAGTGAAATCCTAAACATAATATTATTTTATTATGACTTTATTAAGCTATCTAATTTTAATAACTAGGAAACTTCCCAAAAGTTCATTAATAAGAATATTCCATCAATAGAGATTCACAAGTGTTCTAGTTATCAATCCCATGAGATTGTATCTATAATTCAGTTATTCAATAGTAAGATACTCATTTTTAATAATAATTATATTTGGATAGTGAACAATATTAGATCCATGGCTTTGTTCATTCAATTTATGTGATGTATGTTAAAATTAGATTGACTTATATTATTTCTCAACATATAATGAATGTTGGGGTGTTGTGGAATGACTCCTTGTCCTAATATCATATAAGATTGTTATCACCTTTAAGCCCATCACAAAGATAGTCCTCTCATATTTATTCCCTCAGTACATAACTATCAAGGTAACCATTTATATATGCATGAGTCATTTATAATCATATACCTTTTTAAAAATATCATCAATAGCCTTTGATGATTGCTTCATATGCATACTCTTATCCTCTTGCTTCAAGAAGTAATAAGGCCATAGATTGGCATGACTTACAAGTATTTGTACTTTTAGCTTCATAAGTATTATACTTGCATAATTAACATATGACTTCCTCAAGTGTCACCAGTGGAAACCATTTGAGAAAAAGTAACTCATAATAGTTTTCACCACCTTGTGAGTTACAATATACTTTTTAATGTCCTAATGATTTCCTATCGCCATCCTTCTTAGTGATGATGTGACTCTCATACTAAAGGTAAAACTCATAAAAGAATATTCTATATAATGTTCATCATAATTGAGAGTTAATTCTTTTAAGATATGTATAATAGATTAGCATGTAAAAAGTAAAAGCATTTATATGTATGATTTCATAAGCACCATACTTATATTGATTAACATACCCAAATATAATGTTTTAACATATTGGTTTATCTAAAACATAAAAGTCAGAATGGCTATCATTTCATTTCAACTATATGTATGAGTGTGCTTTGTAGTTTACCTAACATCATCCACCACGACAATCTCACATAAACCCACTAATAGTTAAAAATATAGTTCAAGTTTTATTTAATCACCCATCTATTATTATTCATAACACAATGTAAACCAAACACAATTTATTAATAAATAAAAACTATTATCATATCGCATATATAAATTTATATGAATCCTAATCCACATTTTATTTTGGCAATGACAATGCTTTGGATCTAATATCTCTATAACAAAAAATCATGGTGCTATAATGTGGCTAAAGCTTCATGCGTTTGTCTTTTAGTTCTTTATAAAGGGACATGATACTAGGAAAGATCACAATGTGGTGAAGGTAGATGTGTCAAATAGGTCATGTGTTGCTGGCACATCCTATTTCAGGGTTGCCCATTATGCCACCATGTCATGCCATGCATGACATGAGTTCAATTAGCCTAGCCTAGCACAACTTGTTTGGGCCAAAAAATGTTGGGCTATGCTGGGCCATGTTGAATCTTGCCCAGCACTAACTGGGTAGTGTTGTTTTGGTAATTAGGGTTGAAATTTTTAATTAAAACGAAATATTAACTTTTTAAAATATAATTTTTTATTAAATTGTTTTTATAAAATATAACAGTTAAAATCTTAAATAATTAAAAATAAATACAAAATTTTATAAAATAGACTTTCACACTTTGCATTAGCAACTCACGATCATATGTCATGTTCAACTCAAATAAATTAATAAATAATTCATTCTATATTTTTATTTCATAAACAAAAGCTTTATATGATACATATACATTACAACATATACTAAAATCTAATCTAAAGGATAAACATTTATAAAATTAAAATACGATGAAGTGCAACTAAAGCATAACTCATAAAATAATAAGTACAATATAGCAATAGTGCATAAATCATAATGAAATAAACAAACAATTAAAATAAAAAAAAATAATGACAATATCATAATATTATTACATCATAATTATATAAAAAATCAAAAATTATTTGAATTATCAAATCAATTAGTATCTATGATATGATAGTGCATATGTATTTGTAGGTCATCATCATCATATATGCATCTTAAGATATCCTTAGTGGCTTTCTCAATATTCTCAATCTCTATATGTCTAATGAATCATAATCTATCATCATCTATTCTACCTTATCCTGAATATCCAATCTCAAATCTTTTTTATCCTTCATGCATGCAAGTGCTTTATGACATCTTGTTATAGTCTTAATCTCCTATATAAAATAATATTGGCTGCCATACAAAATTAGACTCCAATGCTATGCTAGATACTAGAGGGGTTAAATCATATGTCATCTTAGATAGCAGGAGATAGGTGGATTTCGATGATTTTCTTCATAAAAAAATATTCAAATTCTTATTATCATCATGTGATAAGATTGAGCAATAATCAGTATCTAAGTATTGAGATAGCTCACTCCTATTTAATGGACTACTCCATCATTTGCCCCTAGCTAACTAAATAAAGAAGTCATCATATCTGAATATGGTATCCATGTATATACTCATATCATGGCTAGAACCACTACCATACTTAGTGTTATAATATATATTTTAATTAATTAAATTTTCATGAAAAAGATATTTAGGTTAGTATTCATAGTTCATATATGTGGATATTTATGTCATAATATTTTTTACCTTTTCCACCTTAATCCTAGGATTCATATAGGCAGCCAAATAATATCAAGTTAGAAAGAAGGACCAATATTTTAAATATTTGATTTCTATTTCAATAGTCATGGTATTAAATATAGAGTGACCTTTATACTTACTAAACATACTATTAATATTACAATGCACCTAAGTGCAATGCAAGTGATGGAAGTGTACATAGATAAACACATGTTCTTCGTGTCAAAAAAAATATTCAAAAAGTTCATAAAATAAATTCTTATATCCTATTCAAAATCATCAATAATAAACTTGTCACACTTAGAAGTAGTTTGATAGCACATTTTAGTAGCCAATACATGACTCCAACATAAAGTAAAAGTAATTCTAATGATGTCTGATATCCATTTTGAATTTTTTTAGGCACATAAACAAATAAAGATTACTAAACTCTTATTATCTACTAAGCGTCAAAAGGTATTTTAGTGAATTTCTTATTTTTTTTTAATATAAAAAATACTACTTTCATTACAACCAATACAATTAGATTAATAATATGATATATGTACCTAACATGAAAAATCTCACCTAATGACTCATCTCTAATGGTCCTAACAAATATACTAATAGCTACTCCATTATTAGAAGTATTATTACAAGTAATACTAAATATTTTATTTTAAATATCATATTCCCTAAAGATTCGTATCATTTACTCATATATGGTAGGGCCATCATGAGGATGCATCTACATAAAGGGTGGTGATGCGCGCAAATAATATATTATCAGAACTAATCTAAATATCATACATCACGGATATTACTCCACTATATTTCTTAAATTTATTAATTATCAATTGTTTTTATAACTTATAATATTTTATTATGTCATTCCTAATTGTGGACTTAAGAATCATATGATAAGTAGGTTGGAAGTGAGTCTGCATAATATTAACTATCCTATGATCATCTAAAAATTTTATCAAAAGACTCATGATCATAATGAGTTTGACCATGCATTCTCTCTCAAAATCATTGCAGTATATGAAGTTGAACCTGAACTAGATTCAATTTGAAAGACCATGGTAGTATATTGATCGATATGATTTTTAAGATGGCTAATATCATATAAAATCCTACATGTAAATATCTTTTGGAAATATATACATTGTTCTGATTCTTATTCAATACCCATAGAATTGTTATTTTTTATTATTTTAAAGTGCATCCATACTACTAAAGTTCTCCTAGGTTTTTATTTTTTAGATGTCAAATAGATTTGAGTCAAGGCAATTAGAGACAACCTAGTAGAGTTATCACTATTATCTAAATCAATGTCAATTTAAAACTCACTATCATTATATTTACTATTTGTCATTTTTTAAATATTTTTATACTATAAAATTATAAACCTAATTTAAAATGAAAACTCAAATAAAAAATTAAAAAAAGATAAAAGTACACTATACTATAAAAACATTTTTATCAAATACTATATCACTTCTAACCTTATTTCCAATTTGAAAGTTGTATAGCATAGGACGTAGCTCATATGCATAAGCATTAGCCATACATAAAATATTATAAATATATATAATTGCAAAAAATACTAAATTTAGGAATTATGAGAGAGAAGATACGAGAGAGTTTGATAATCAAGGAGATGAGAGAAAATTATGAATGAAATTCTAAATTTTCTAATCTCTATTTGTAGAGATTCAAAAATAATAAAAAATAATTTTTTAATATTTTTTATTATTTTTTATTATTTTTGGCTAGAAATCCAACAATCATTGAATTTCTAGGTTGTAGCCATTGGAAAAAAATTTTGATAGCTACAATTTTTTATTTAAAAAAATTTGTTTTTTAAAATTAGTGATGATGATAGGCTACACCTGCCACAATCGATGTTGCGGCTTGTTGCATGAAAATGTAATGGGCCTCAGTGATACTAGAACCTCAGTATAGTGTAGGTATGCCTAGTGGTCACTGGACAGGTAATTCAAACACAACTTAAGTGGTTATTAAAAAAAATTTCCATGTACAGCTATTAACTAATGAAACATGACCCATGGCTCGAAACCTACCTTGCCTAGTCATAGGTTGCTAGGCTGGTGGATCATGTCACCGGGCTAGGCATGAAAGACATGTATGGCCTACAAGGCATGAATAGTTATATCCTAACATGTCATAAGTTGTGCCTTGGGTTGGCATGGTTTAGGATCATGCATGATCTTGACGATGTCATGTCAGGCTTGACACGGTGAAATTGGTTTGTGCCACTTGTTGTGTTAGGGTTGCCAAGCCCATTTGATACCTCTATGTGAAGGGCTTTCATATTATTATATGATTATGACACTATGAAATAGTCACAATATTAACATTGATCTTGCTCAATCATTATATAGCTGTGACATTGGAAAATAGTCATGACATTAAGAATGTCTTGATCTCTCTTGTGTATCCTTGATTGTGGTACATGAAAGTATCCTTGACAAAAAATTTATCTTTCATATTTTTCAAGTGTCCACAATGTTGTGAGTGGCTATGATATTGTCCTTTAATTCTATCATATATCATGTTGTCATGGTGCTAAAAAGATTCGAAACTCTGGAAATTAGCTCATACATAAAAGTTGCAGCTTTACCTTTCTCTAAATAAAAGAATCGTAGGCTTATGAAATGCTCATACTTGAGTAATATTATCTATAATATTTAGTATCCCAAAAGTTGTGACCATGAATATTTATATTGATATTGGCATGAATAGTTTTGGCTTTGTAACTTTCTATAGACCAAATGTCACAACCTTGTAAAAGGCCACAACTCTAACTTGAGACTGTTAATCCATATTAAAGATAAATTCATGGTGTTTGGTCTAGGCCATGACCTTTACCACTAGTGGAGTACTTAATTTATATGATATAGAATTAATGTCATAAATATTTAAATTTTATGAGATTAGTATAAATGTGATTTCTTGATAATATCACAACTACTAAGAATGTATTGCATAGTATAATAATTATGTTAATGAGTTGGTAAAATCATGGTATATAAAAATTGTCATGATTAATTAGGTAAATATTTGACCAAGATTAAGAATGAATATTAAAAATATGTAAGACTCAAACTATATCTCTCTACTAAATACCTCCAAAAACCTATTGATTTCATGACTATTCATCAAAACTCTTAAAACTCCAAATTCATAAATTCAATCCATACTATTTTTATTTTAATACCTATACATCATCATAAACTACCAAAATATATAAGAATATTTAGTAGTTTAAATACTAGACAAACTTCAATACTATAATAATTACTCATCCTCATGCAATAGCTTCCCCCTCCATAAAAAATAACAATCCAACATCAATAAAAAATTATAAGATTATGTTTGAGTGTCGTATAGTCTAAAAATGATTGAGCAACTTCAAGTGGAAATATTGATAGTCATGACATGGTTTTAGTTTTATGGCTATATTAATGGGTCATTGGATCTATACAACACATATGTGAAAAAAAATTTTAGATTGCAAACCAAGCTGCACGATGTTTAATATTGATAGCTAGACCAACAAAATTTATTTTCCTCCAACTAAGATCTCTAATGTCCATGATATCCTTTCAATATACTATTTTACCTACTTCTTGTTGATTTATTCTTTTGATTCTATTTCAACTACTCTTGTTCCTAATGCCTTTTCTTTGTTGGATGTCATGAATTTTGTAAATATCATCACTACTTTTTTTTGTGTTGTCTTATATGTTTTCTTCCAAGATTCCCAAAGTTTTGGTGCTAAGTAAACTTGTGGCTTTGCCTTTAGCTCTTCATTTACCTTTTTTTTATTTGATTTCCCAAGTCATGGCATTGAGTAAATTCATGACCCTGTCTTGATGTTTTTCATTGCCCTTTTTATTTTATAACTTCGAAGTCACAATGTTGTGCATAGCTGCAACCTTGTCTTTAACCTTCTAATGAACTAATTTATTCTATATCTTCAAAGTCACAGTGGTATGCATAGCCACTACTTTGTCTTCAAGCTTTCCTTGATTTTTTTCATTTTGTAACACCAAAAGTTGTTGTATTGTGCATAGTCATAACTTTGTTTTTATGCTTTTCTTGGTCATTTTTATTCTATAATACCAAAGTCATGGCTTTGTCTATCTTCAATGTTCCCTCAGCTTCCTTGGATTTTTCAAAATAAGATTCCCTTTGAAGTTGTGACTTCGAAGAATGCCACTACCTCATAATATTATTCTTCCATTGTTTTCTTATTTTTGGAATTGCAAATTATTTCTTCTTTATATTTCTCTTTTTCAATACTATCATAGTTCCCATGTTGTTATTATATTTTATTTCTTTCATCTTCATCCAGCCAATAGTCTTTTATGAATCTTTTCTTATGAAATCTACATTTGTTGCATTATGGTATGGAAGAGATTGTCTATCTATAATACTTTATTTTATTTTCATATAGACCCAATAAGCTATTATAAAGATTAAACCTTAATTGTTTCTCACCTACACAAAGAGTGAACTCTCATTTCTTGACATTTATAAGAGCTCGTCTCTTGACCAAAAATGATTTTCTCAATATTAACAATGCATAGTTTTACTTCTTTATATCTAATACAATGAAATCCATTAGAAATATAAAAATGTCCACCTTAACTAATACATCTTTAATAATCCTATCTAGGTACTTGATAGTATAATTCACAATTTAGAGCGAGAGATATATTAATTTTATGGAGATTCAATTTTTGTACAAATGTTATGGGCATCAACTTGACACTTGATCCCAAGTTGCATAATACTTCCTAAAATATGTTATCTCTAATAAAAAATGATATAGTGGGGTATTTGGGATCTTTCAATTTTATCAAAAGTTACCTTTGAATGATTTTACTATACTTCTTAGTCATATTCATGGTCTTGCATGTTTTTAACTTCCTCTATTACTCTTTATATCTTTTATAAAGTTCACATAGCTCAGTATTTAAGCTAGAACTTTAGTAAATAAAATGTTCACTTCTAACTTTTAAAATATACAAAGAAACTTCTCAAAGTGTTCATCTAATTTAATCTTTCTAAATCATTGTTGGAATAGAAAATTTATTAGAAACTTATCCTTAGTTTTATTCTAATTCTCTTTTTTTATTTCCTTAGCCTTGGGTAACCTCTATTTACTCCTATGTTTCCTCATTTTGCTTTTTTGTATCTTCGGATAAAATTTGGGCTTGCAATTCTTATAGAGTCATCGCTTTGTTAGGTGCCTTAGCCTAATATCCTTCATTATTCTAGTTCACATAAATAGGGGTCCTGACTTTTTTGAAATTTGTAGTTAGAGTCATGACTTCTTCTCAAGTCAAGTTATGACTCTGACATTAGATCACTGAACCTTAAGAAAAGAAAAAACACATTATAAAAAAATTCACATGAACTACCAAATTCTAGGGGTGACTTTCATACTTCCTAGGGGCTCACAAGCAAGAAAGCAATGTGAGACTTAATGTAATCTCTAGAGATAAAGACATAACTCTCAAAGCCCCCTATCTAGGGTAGATTCAGAAACCTTACTAAAAAAGTTTGTGGTCTAGGGTATTTTAAATAGCTTTGAGTTTGCTAAATTTTCATTAATCTAATTGCAAAATCATATTAACTTGTTTGGAAAGTGAATAGTTTTGTTTTGGTTTTGCTTGTGTCTATTCATTTTTTTCTTTTTAGCACTCTTATATGAGTCGATACTCTATGACTAAGCCAATTCTTTTGGACCTAAAAATTAAAAGAACTAGAAGAGAGATAACCATATAAAATAGTGACAAAGAGCTTATGGATGGCACTAATAGTAATAGATAACCTAAAAAAAATAATGAGAAAGTTATCCAAAGGCCCATCTACTACAATACCTTGAGAAAATTTTGGAGGCCTACGATGATACATAATTAATTGAGTATTTGATATCAACCAGTCATAACTAATTAGTTTGAGTTAAAGCAAGTTGTATAACCATTGTTAAATAGTACTAGCATCAAAAAATGGAGTCAGAGAATCCTAATGGATATCTTGTAGTGTTTTTAGAGCTATATGACATGATAAAAATAAATGGAATTATTCCTAACATAATAAGATTATATTTATTTCTATTTTTATTAATTGATAAAGTAGAAAATTGGTTACAATGCTTACCTCGAGTCTCCATTAAAAGTTGGGATGAATTAGTGATGTCCTTTCTTGCCAAATTATTCCAACCATAAATTACATATTAATTAAGGAGTATGATAAGCCAATTCTGAAAATATGCGTATGTGATATTATATGATGCTTGAGACTATTTTAATGAGTTATTGAGGAGATATCCTCTGTATTGATTCAAGTTGTAGTTCTAAGCCCAAAACCGTCTACAATGGGCTAAATTATATGATGAGTGCATGGCTAATATGATCACTATAGGGTCAATTATAAATAAATTGCTAGAAAAGGTATATTATTTATTTATGAAGCTAGCAAAAAATAACTATCAAATACCAATGAATCATTCATTTAGAAGAAGACAAGTTGGAATGTTTGAGTTGGATTCGTTCATTACAATTAAAGTAAAGATGAGAGTTTTTTTTATAATACTTGACACATCTAAGAGGAAAGGAGAAGAGTATCAAGGAAATTCATGATTTTAAATCCACATAAATTAAAATATTTGGATCCATTCATTAAATAGAAAAAGTCAATCAAACGCAAAGAAATTGGGATGTGTTTTGACTCAAAAACAATGTCCCAATGCATTATCATCTAAACATGAGAAATTATGAGAATTTTTTGTATGAAGGCTATGGAAGTCAGTAAGCTACAATAATTAAGTAAGGTCGAGTTTTAATTATCAACCATTATGAATATATTAAAAGCTAAGTTTATAAGAAAAAATGAAGGCCATCTTCATAGAATTGAAGGCTATAAATGATGCCCAAGACAATCAAATAGAAGTTCTTGAAGCGAGAATGGATCAGATGAGTTTAGTGATAAGAAATATAAACACTCAACTTGGATAATTGGCATTATCAATTAAAGCTAGATAAGAAAACAAACTATAAGTGATATGGAATTGTTAAAACTCGAATAATGTTTAGAAGCAGGAAAGAGCTAAAAAGGCAAATTGAACAAAAATATTATGAAACTTTTGGGAGTTATAGCACTACAACTTTTCCAAAACTATCACACCTCTGACTAAAAGTTTCAAAGAAGCCATGACCCCTCCTAAAGAGAACTAGAATAATGGAGGATATGAGACCATGACATCTAATAAATCCATGACTCTAGAAGAAGTTCAAACCTAAATTTCATTAGAATATGTAAAAAAGAAAAATAATAAAACAAAAGAGGGAATGGAGGTTACCAAAATCTTAGGAGATAAAAAAAGAAATGAGAACGAAGCTAAGGGTAAATTTCTGAAGAATCCTATATTCTCATAATGATTCAGAAAAATAAAATTAGACAAACACTTTGACAAGTTTAACAATATATTTTGGAAGTTGGAAGTGAAAATCTCATTTGTCAAAGCTCTAGCCTAAATATTGAACTATGTGAAATTTATGAAAGATATAATGAGTAGTGAGAGAAAGTTGGAGATGTACAAAACATTGAATATGATTGAGAAGTGTAGTACAATTATTCAAAAAAAAACTTCTGAGGAAAGTGAAGGACTCCTAAAATTTTATTATACCTTTTGCTGGAGATCATACCTTTTAGAAAGAATTATACAACTTGGGATCATCTATCAATTTGATGCCCGTATCAATTGTATGAAGATTGAATATTGGCAAAACTATTTCAACATCTCTCTCACTTCAAATGATAGATTGAATTATCAAGCACTCAGATAAAATTTTCGAAGACATATTGGTTAAGGTGGGTATATTTATTTTTCCAATAAATTTCATTATATTAGATATGAAGGGGGATAAATATGCACCATTGATATTGGGATGACTATTTTGACCATGAGATATGCCCTTATTAATATCAAGAAAGAGGAGTTCACTCTAAGACACCCTAACCTTATCATAGAATTTTTTTTTTGAATTATTGAAGAATATGTTTTATATTGGAGCAAGTTATTAGTCAGAGATAAGCAATTATTTTATAGTACAAGTTTGTTTAGTGTTAAAACTACTGAACATTCTTATATATTTTGGTAGTTTATACAAATGTAGGCATTAAAATAGAAAAATTATGAATTAATTTCATAATTTTGGAGTTTTGGCGAATTTTATGAATAGTCATTAAATTAATAGATTTTTGAAGGTATTTACAAGATGGGATAGAATATAGTTATGTATAGTTTTGGATCAATCTTGGTACAAAAATAATTTTCATTTATGTGTAATGTTTCTGTGTTTGAAACTGCTAGCTAAGTGACTAACCCTAAAATTCTTCTTGGATTAGGATTACTGAAGAGAAATTATCTACTGGTAGAACTAGATTTATCTAGGAGTTAATGATGGAATTTAGAATAGAAAATGACATGATGAATAGCTGTACGATGCACAACAATGTTCATTGAACTCATAAATCAGAGACAAATTAGATTTTTTGATTTTGAACGATGGCCATCAAGGGTTCAATGGAACTTTTGTGCTCAGTACTTCGTCTCCAAAAGCTCACGAAAACCATAAATACTAAAATAGAATTCTAAAAAACTAGGTTGCTAGCATGGAATATAGACATCTCCAATAAAGGCAATGAGATATTGATAGTCTAATACTAACATTAAACATAGCATCATTTGAGAAGCAACCCAAAAAAAATTTGCGTGTGATATAATAAATATCATATATTCATCACATAAATAATATTACACACTCAACTTCTTATAAGTATAGACATGAAACTCAAACTCCAGTATGAGTATCAATATGTCCACTATAAATTACTCCACTATTTTGATATACTATGACACTCAAACCTAGTAATATAAAAAAATATTCATTCTTTGAGATTATAAGGAAAGGAGAAGTTATTACTCATGAAAGAATAATAGTTTTACTATGTAAGTTTGTTTGGTGTTCAAATTAATGAACATTCTTGCATTTTTTAGTATTTTTAGATTATGTGTAAGCATATGAACAGAACATAAATGTTCATGATATAGCAAAATCCTTTTATTATAGAATATATTCTTTATAATTCTATTATTATTATGGAATCACAACTATACTTATATTATAACAATAAAATGTCCATGATATTAATTTCTCATCACAATAATCAAGTACCCTAGTGGTGCTAAATGTCACGGCTACTTCCTAGTAATATGACTTTATCTTTAACAAAGGCTTGTAATCTCAAATCAAAGTCATTATATTTTTACAATGCTATTACCTTTGTACTACAAGAAGTTACAAAGCCAGAATTACTCAAGTCAAAGTTATGGTAATCATCCCACACCATGACTTTAGGACACAAAATATTACAGAGAGTATTTACTCAAGTATGACCATTCTTCATGGCTATGACACTTTTCCTCAATAGAAAAAAAACTATAATTTTTATGTTCGGACTAATAAATAGTATCATGTCCTTTTTGTAATATCACACCTAGATAATATATAAGAGAAGTCAAGGTCAGCACCATAGCCAGTCCCAACATAATGGATATTTGAGGCACGAGAGATACCTTTCTTTACACGATGAACATTCCCAACACCATGACCATATGATGCTATGATCATTTCTAGTGTCATAGTTATATGATGATCATGAAAGACAATTCCTTACATCATGACTATTTTCAGCATCGTGACTATATGATGCATATGAGATGTCATTCTTAATATCATGATCATTCATAGATTCATGATTGTATAATGATTGAGAGAAATTTCAAAATCATAATCATTCTCAATATTAAGACTTTGTGAAACAAAGATAATTGGCTCATATCATAGATATTTTTCCAGTACCATAACTTTATGTTACAGAAAGACTGGGACACATAGCAGAGTCATAACCACTTTCTAATGTCATTATCTCGAGCTCAAAAGATGAAGATTAAAGGCAAGAATTTCAAAAAAAAAATAACTTTCTACTTAAAGAAATATTGAAATATTAGAGTATAAAAAAAAGAAAAAGAAACTAAGAAGGAAATCTTCTTCTCTCCATGCACTAAGTAGAATTCAACATACAGTAATCAAACCCTGTCATGCTTCACAATCAAGTAAGTGATACATGACATACACTAAATCCTAGAGTTAGGGTGCAACTCTAAAACTCCCCCTCTAGGGTAGATTTGAAAAAAATATATCAAAATAATATGTGGTCTAGGATTTATGCAATTTTATTTGTGTGATGTATAAATAATTTTGACGTTAATAAATATGTTTTAATTTATGTTGTGATATGAAAGTTGATAGATGTGATGATTAAATAAAGCTTCAATTAGAAATTTGACTATTAGTGGATTTGTATGAGTGTTCATAGTGGTTGGTGATAGGTAAACCATGAAGGTCATTCGTGCATATGGTAGGAAGGAAGTGACTACCAATCTGAGTATGATGCGCAAGATAAACCTATATATTAAAACTCAAAATTTTAATATGTTAATCATTATGAGTATGATATTTACAAAGCTGAAAATAAGAATAATGTTACATGTCAATTTATTATAAATTATAGAATAACTAATTTTTGATTGAGATGTATAAATTATAGAATATTCTCTTAATAATTTAACATTTAGTATGGGCGTCACATCATCACCGAGGAGGATAGTGACAATTAATCTATGAGATGTGCATGTGTATTATGACTCACAAGGTGGTGACAACCCTTTGAGTTACTTTCACTCATATGATTCATACTAGTAAAACTTAAAGGAAATGTATATTAATTATGCAAGTATCACATTTACGAAGCCAAAATTACAAATATATATAAACCATGTTAGTTATTGGTTTTTATGATATTTGAGGCCAGAGAATAAGAATGTGCATATGAAGTAATTAACGAGCTACTTAAAATATATGAACGTGAATAATTCTTGAGTAAAGATTAATTTTCTCGATGGTAAAATACTAATATGACAACTATGAGGGAATATTCATTGAGATTGGCTCAATAATGATAATAACCTTGCATGTTGTTGGAGCAAAGAGTCATTACACAATAACCCAACATTCATTTAATTACCAGATTTAATATAATTCAAACTATTTGAACATATATCACATAATTTAATTGACAAAACGTAGGATCTAAGATTGATACAAAAATCCATAAATATCTTATTTATTAGAATTGTGTTGTCTCATGATTCTTTGATTGAATTGTTGATACAACTTCTATGTGATTGATATACAAATGAAAATTCTGTTTACTACTTGTATTACTCATATACTTGTGAATCTTTATTGACGATGTACCCTAACCAATAAACTATTAGGAAACTATCTAACCAATAAAATTGTGCATCATAATAAATTCGCAACACTACTCATGATTTTTAAGTTAGAAATAGGTTTTATGCACACTTCAAACATTATGTGAACACATACGATTACATGCATATAGTTGAATAGAAACTATTCATTAAGTTTATTATGTCTAGGTCTATTGAATAATATATTGTCTAGATTTAATGAATTATTTTGTTTCCATAATTAATAAATTTGATAACATTGTTATCTAGATTCATTGAATATAATATCAATTAGATATAATGAATTAGATTTTGTCTAAATCCATTATATCATATGATGTTATTATCCATGTTCATTGAATAAAATATTGTCTAGATTCATTAAATTGTTCAAATTCATTGAATCTAATAAAACTATTTAAACTAAATGAATCTATCTATGTAGATACAAATTTGTAAAGGAGAAAGATTTAGGGTTTGTGTGATAAAAACCGAGGTGCTAGTAGACATTGCTTTAGGATTTCCATATTATTCATTCATGTGAATTTCTTTAAGATAGATTTAGTGGATATGCTTGTGCTATGCCGTCTAATGGAAACGATAATTTTTAATTCATAATAGTTTTTATCTCTTAACCAATTAATTTTAAATTCATAAATTTCTGAATGAGTTTATGAAGGTTGACAATTTCCATAGTGATTTATTCAGTTTAAAAATCTAGTAGCCCAACAATAACATGGGTAGATAAATATAAATCCCTGATTAAGCAATTCATGGGTTGAACCATTATTTCTTTTAATTCAATCATTGTCATTCCATATAGATCATTAGAAAATTGAAGTAGACTCTAAAACTATTTCATTTTAAAATATAATTCATTAAATGAGGGTAAATCTTTTAAATATTTAGGAATTATATCTACATGTTTTTCACATACGAGAATATTTATTGATTTTGTTAGTATTTATATATGTCACATCTTTCTTGTTGCCATGAAAACAATGATATTTCTTACTAAAGAAAATGTTTATAATTTTTATTTTCAATACAATTTCATTATCTTCTAATTCAAATAAAATAAAATTTATATTAACCTTTAATAAGGAAATTGACCATGTTCCACAAACTATTGATAGAAGCAATTTTACTAGATAGTTAATTTATTCCTAAAGTAATTTATGTTGAAACCATATATAACAAAAATTTAATTCACATCAAATATTATATCTCTAGCAATAATAAGTAAAAATTTGGCAATTCTTTTGAATTTGTTTTTTTTATAGGTGTCATGGATATAATGAATTGTTATATACTTATGAATGGGATGTATTTGAATCAAAAGAAAAAGAAAAATTTCTGTAAGTCACATATTCCAAATGAAAATATTATTAAAAACCTCTCAATCCCAGCTTTATAAATTTAGAAAAAAGTGAACCAAAATAAAAAATATTTATGTTTTAGTCCACTTAATCATAAAAAAACCCGAAATTACCCTTAGTTATCCACATCATCATCAATAAGAAACTTAAAATCTACTGTTTTTAAATATAATATGACTTATTTATATTGTTTTCAAAATAGTATAGATAAATGTATAAATATATTAGCCATATGTTATGCATATATGAATTTAGTAAGCATACATTATATATATATGTGTGTGTGTGTGTGTGTGCATAATGATTTGTATACATAAATGTGTGTGTGTGTAAATTTATGAATATATATAAATGTTTTTGAATATATAAACGTTTATATATGCATAAACATTATGCATAATGTTTATATATGAACACACACACATATACATATACATATACATAAAATTGATTACATGGTATATTATGTATATATACATTATGCATAGCATATCTATATACAAACACACACACATGCATACACACATAAATTCATATAAATGCTTATATTGTCAATAAATGGTATGCATAATGTTTTTTCATATATAAACATTTATATATGCATAAACCCACACACACACACACACACACACATATATATATATCATAATTTATTTATTTATGTGCACAAAAACATTAACATTTTTCTTATTCATATTCATTTTGGGCCTCATTTATATAGGCATAAACAAGATTTTTAGAAATAAAGTTATTTCTTGGAACATAAATTAAATAATTGGATTAGACAAAATTTTAAATAAATTATTCATATACATATCTATAATACAAATAAATTTATATAGTTATGCATAATTTTATATATATATATATATATATATATATATATATGTATGTATGTATGTATGTATGTATGTATGTATGTATGCATGTATGTATAGATATGTGTGTTTATATAGGTGTGTGTGTGTGTGTGTGTTTGTTAATTTATATATATGTTTTTATATCTACATATATGTTTTTATGTATACTTATATATATGTGCTTTCATTTTTGTTTTATTTATATATAATTATTTAAATCATTTTCTTCTCAAATGATAATAAACATGTGATTGAGTGGGGTGTTTGGTGTTGGCAAGTAGTGGATATGAGTTCAAATCCCATATTGCCCCTACGAAGGCATTAAATAATTTCATGGTTTTCAATGATAGTTTACCAAATAATTAAATTAAATTTTATTTTTTTTTTCAAATTTTGGAGGGCAAAATCAAATTAATGAATTTTAGTGCACTAAAATTAATTATTTAAATCATTTAGAATCTTATGTGGTTTTTTTTAATTATGAAAAGTTTGGTGCACAAAAACATAAATCTCCCTTAATATTTTTGCTTAGTTTGAGAGGATAACTCAAACTTTCTAATATATTATTTTGTGTAATAAAATATATATTATGACTTTTTTATAATATCAAATTTTATTATTTGTGATATGGTTTCAAAAATTTTGTTAACAATTATTTTTATTCAACGGAGTTTTGAAAGTATATGGATCATACAAGTAATAAAGATGAACACAAGTATAGATATCGATCTCACATTAATTAAATATGTAATTTGACCAATCAACAATAAACTAACTATTACTCAAGTTAAGTAAATAGATATGGATTTCAGAAGTTACTTAGATTTTAGAGGTAGTTCATTTCCTTATATATAATGTTATTTTTTTAGTATTTAGAAGATGTGCTCGATTATCGAACAAAAAGTAGATCAATGTGAAATATATTAGTACAACTTAGCATATAATAAGGTTGTCATCCTTGGGCTGTTACTACTAATAATGGTCACATCATAGTTATGCATTTGATATTTCACCTTCAAAAAATATAATAATCTGTTCATATGTCATCCACACCATGCATCTATTTATTTTAAACAATACGTCAACTACCCTTGATGACTACATTAAGTGTGTATTTATATTCTCTAACTTCTAATCATAAAGATACAAATTGAATGAAGTACTAATTATATTTTTACTTTCGACTATATAAGTATCATATTCACAATAATTAATATGCATTTTCTCATTAATCTCAAATATGAAAAATATACAAGAAAAAATAACTCACATAGTTATCACCATCATATAAAATACTTCTACTTGCATGTATCCCATAATTTACCTATCAGCATCTATTATAGCCGACACACAACTTCCACACTATGGTAAAACTCATAGGTTAGACATTTTACATAACCTCACATCACTTAAATATTGTGTCTTTTAGAATATGTACAATGAATTAGTTGTAAATATATTTCTATTTTTAGCTTCAAAAGTATTATACCCACAACAATTAAACTTACCTCAATCTCACCCTTGTATACATAAGTTTATCTCACATTAATCATAATAAAACTATTATTTCCTTTTTATCATACCTCAAGAGTGTGTCACATAACTTATCTATTATTGTTTACCATGAGCAACTTGCATAAACATATAATATAGTGAAAATCCAAAATTTTGGTTCTAATAATATCTACATCCATCGACATCCAAACAAAAATATTATCACCAATATAAATATTATATAATTACATTAATATGATACAAGTACAATAAAGATACCCTAGGCTCTAATTTAGCTTGATATTTAAAAAGATTTTATGTGAGATATTTTGTATGATATCTCATAAAATTGAGAATTAGTAATGTCAACCCTAAAAAGGATTTATATCTCAAAACCTAATCCCAATTCATTATTAATTGCATTCACCTTGGATTTTTCCATAATTAGGAGTTGGAAATCATGTCGCCTAGGTTAAAATGTCATAATGCTGAAAGTCACTACGTTGTGATATCTCTTTTTTTTTCTCCTCATATCTTTTATGAAATGCTCAAAGTGTTGCTTTTGAACTATAGGGTTCCATGTGATTATTTAAGCTGTAAGTCATGATACTGGCTTGAGATCATGACTTTTTTTATCTATTTGAATGTTCTCTAAAGTATAAAAGTTATAATGGTGAAAGATTTTCAAGATAGAAGTAACTCTCCTTTGGAGCACAAAGTCACGATGGTAAAAATATCACGACTAAGATTTTTCCTCTCTAGATCATGAATTCACGATGACAAGAATGCTACAAATGAAACAATTGTTGTCAGAAACATAAAATCCTAGCATCAAGGATGAACATGACTAAGTGATTTACTATTAATAACACAAAGTCAAGGTAACAAGAATGCCACGACTTAGATATTTACTCTATAGATTAAGTCATGGTGCTGTGGGTATCATGAATTCTTATACTAGTAGGATACTTAGTGGTCATCATGTGAATTAGAAATAGTTTGATCGAGACTCTTAGAAAATATCAAGGTTATGAAGATATTATTGCATAGTAAAAAATTTGTTACAATAAGATTGTAGAGTAGAAGAGTACAAAGATTTAACAACTTGTTTTATAGAGTTGTGGCCAAAAGAGGGCATTGTAGCTTTTTAGTATGATATAAATAATGTAACCAAGTTATGACATAAGAAATATCATGAATTTCTATTACTTTTCAACTTTTAAAATCATCTTTCTACCAAGTTCACTATTTTCACCCAAAATATTTCTAATCTTACCATTATTCTTCTAATTCTATCAAAATATCCATATACCAAATTTTATTTATTAAAGCTTAAATAACTATAAACACTTCAATACTTTGATGCCAAAAAAATTTAAAAAAAAAATTAGTACAACAAGAATTGCATCATATAGATGCACTCCTCAAGATGTCCTCTTGATAGACTTAGGTAAAGCCACTGAAGAATATGTTTACTTATAATCGATTCTCTCTTTCTGGATGAATCCTTTCAATATGCACATATTGAAATATGCACACACAGACACACACACACACACACACACACACACACACACATATATATATATATGTGCATCTTGAGAAGTATTCAATATATATATATATATATGCACATACATACATATATATATATATATGTATGCACATATACACACACGGTTATACATAGAAATATGCACATGCACACTATTGTACATATATATATATATATGTACATATATGTGTCCATATTTATATTTGCATATTCAAAATAGTGTATGTATAGATATGTGTGCATATATATACACATACACACTTTTCAATATTCAATATATATATATATATATATATATATATGTGTGTGTGTGTATGTGTGTGTGTGTGTGTGCATATATGTGTGCATATATGTGTTTCCATATTTATATTTGCATATTCAAAATAGTGTGTGTATGTATACACACACACTTTTCAATATGCAAATATAGATATGGACATATATATATATATGCACGTACACACTATTGTACATATATATGTCCATATTTATATTTGCATATTGAAAATAGTGTATGTATATACATGTATATGCATATGTGTGTGTGTACACACATATACACACAATTATAAATATAAATATGTGCATACACACTACGATACACATATATATATATTGACATATATAAAAGTGTATATACATACACAAGCATATATACTACATAGAAGCACTCATTAAAATATTTATATAAATGCACACACACACACAGACACACACTTTTGTGTAGTATATATCCATTTATATAAATATGCATATTACATATGCTTATGCATATTTTCACATGTTTGTACACAAATATTCACAATAATACACATGCATGTTTAAACATACTACACATATACATATATATAGTATATGTGTCTGTGTGTGTGTGTGTATAAATATATATGTATTTATACAAATACTTAATGAATGCTTCTATGTAGTATATATTCTTGTGTACATACATATATATCCTTACATATATATATATATATATATATATATATATATATGCATATACATGTATATACATACACTATTTTCAATATCCATATATAAATATGGAGATGTATATGTACATATATATCTACCACAGTGTGTATGTACATATTTATATGTATAGTAGTGTGTATACATACATGTGTGTGTGTGTGTGTGTTGGGTCTTCCCAGGTTGACTAGATCGGGTTTTATTTATTTTATTTTTTTTTAAGATATGAAGCATGATAGACCAAATACATGGGATAAAATCTCATGTTCCTTTTTTAATTAGAAAAAAAATAAAATTGAAAAAAAAAAGATTTTTTATAAAACTTTGATGTGAATGTTTCTATATTGTGCTCTCTAGGATGGTAGGGTGCCCCCATCCGATCCTTTTAAAAAAATGGTGCATGAAAGTCCTAGATGCGTTAAAAAAACTTTGTTAGGTGTGTGTGCAATATACAGTGAAGGTTTGTTTTTGGTAGTGCATTTTTTTTCCTAGTAATAATGTTTGCATTTTTCAAAAACAAACAGGAGATAAGGTACAATTATCTCTCTCTCTCTCTCTCTCTCTCTCCTCACACTGATTTCAAAATTACAATTTATTAATTATTAGATTATTTTTAATTACAATATGTATGTTCAATATGTATATTGATATGTGATTTATTTTATGTGCATTCTGTAGTGTGGATAATCATAATGCATATATAATCACAATGTTGATGTGTGATGTTTAAATTATATATATAATCACAATGTATTTATAATTTCAGTGTGTGTTGTGTGGATATTACTGATTTTTGATTTTATTTATATGCAGGAGTGTATGCCAGAAGGAATTGGAGCTTGAATAATTTTGAAGAATTGAATGCTATGGACAGAATCTTCTTATCGGTCCAGAAATAGTTAAGTCATCAAGTTGTTGTTCGAGCCATAAATCTGATGAACTAACCATATCAACTAAAGAATAATGTAGAAAGAGATCAAAAACAATCACCACAAAATCCCAAATTTACTTATTTAAGCTTGATTTTTGATTTTTATTATTTTATATCCTAGAAAATATATTTTGATCCAAAATATAATTTGTGGGCATATTATGATTTATAGACTAATAGTATGTGTGAAAGAATTGTTAGCATATCATTTAATTTGGCATTGTTATTACTTAATATTTAGCAAATAATATTTAGCAAATAATCAATTCGAGTTGTTGATTATTTGATTCCATTGTTTGATTAATTAACTATCATTTCTATTACTTTATGGTTTTGAATAAACTATGGTTTTGAATAATTGGTATCAAAGCAAGGTTCCAATTCCACCCAAAAAATAGTATCCTAACTTATATTGATGAGGATGTTTGTCACTGCTATTGTGATGGTATTCAGTTTATTCGTTATTATTAAATTGATATTCGATTATTCCGATATCAATACAATGATTTCAGATACATTTTAGGACATTTTTATTTGGGTTGATTACTTGTTGTCAATATTATTTTTTATTATTATGAAAGATTACTTTCTAATAATAAAGTTAATTAGAACTAATTATTTTATTGGAAAAAATTAAACGAATGACTACCTTATAGTCAAAGAGTTTTATGGCCTAGTAAGAAATAAAGAGAAATTTATAAAGTTGAGTAAAGAAGAATAGAAAAACCTATATTTTAGGGTTGCCTCGACAATTTGAAAATGGATAATTCATGATACTTATCAACATGTTCCTAATGAAATAAGGACATACAAGCTATGAAAAGAAACTATAGTCTATGTTTGAAATGAACAATGTAGAAATAAAATATTGATCATTAGATGTCTAGTTAACATAAAGTTCAAGAATAATAATCTAATTTTGGCACACATCAATATCTTTTAAGGGTTGGTAAATCAGTTATCATCCATGAAAATGATCCTAGAAGATGAGCTATTAGATTGTCTATTGCCGATCTCACTTCCAAATAGTTGGGATAACTGTGTGATTTTCCTTAGCAAGTCACCACCTTTGAGTATTGTGTCAATACACATTATTTCAATAAATTTATCATCCAATAAAGAAAAGAAAAATGAGAAGGGAGACTTCTCATGGTATTCTCATTTTTGAGAGACATGATAGAAGTACTTTGAAACATGCACAGCCCGACGAAACAATTGATTCTTCCAAATGCAAGTCACAAACTTGAAATGTAGTAAATTGTTACTATTATAACAAATTAGGCCATATAAAAAATGACTATTATTCTTGAAAAGACTGTACTAATAGCACACGAGAGGGGAGAGACTCAAGGGAGAGGTCAATGTCACCTCATAAGGTAACTTGATGAAAGTTAGTGATAATAATTCTGCTAAAATTGTATCTTAGGAGAGTAGTTGACTTATTGACTTAGGAGCATCATTTCACTTCATCTAGCATATCGACTTCTTTACTACCTACACACCTAGTGATTATGGTACATCAAAGATGGGTATAGTGGGATATTATAGATTTTATGCATATAAGACATTTCTCTACATATGTAAACAATACATCATCTAATACTAAGAGATGCACGATATGTATCATATATTCATATGAACCTGATGTTTGTTGACATGCTGAATGATATGGAATATATTAGTTATTTTGGTGATGGGCAGTAGAATCTAGTCACAGGCAAGAGTACTTTGTACACCACTCAGACAAGAGTGCCTGGAGATTAGAAAGATATTATTCATCATAAAAGCAACATTGACACTACAACAAAACTTCAAATTAATGACGTTTCATTCCTTTGATGCTTTCAGAAAATATCATTATTCTATTTGTAATTAGACATTTAATGATATTTTTCTAAAAGGGTCATTATTTGGAAAATGTATTCTATTTTTATGACACTTACTAGAAGTGTCATTATTACTACAACAAAAATTAAAATTAATGATGATTTATATCTTGATGCTTTTATAAAATGTCTTTATTATATTTGAAATTAGACATTTAATGAAACTTATTAGATGGTGTCATTGTTAAGACAAATAGAGTAGGAAAATTTCTTAACTCCTTATAAATTTCCAAGGAATAAGGGGCTGAAAATTAAAAACCTTGTCACTTTTATTAGTGCCATGGATGTGAAAAAATTAATTTGGAATTTTATTGATTTGTAACTAATTTCTTATTTATTTTTTTTATTTTAAGTAATAATATTTTTAATTTTACTATAGATAAATAAAAAAAAATTATCAAATTTTAGTTGAAAATTATTTATTAAAAATAAACAGAAACTTATGATAAATATTAAAAAAATTTAAATATTTTTACATTCAAAATTGAATTTTTTATTTATAATATAAGTAATAATATTTAATTTTAAAATTAATCTGTTAATATTTAATTTTAAAATTAATCTGTTAATATTTAATTTATCCATAAGAGAAATAAAAATAAAATGTAAATATAAAATGATTTAATAAAATTATGTTATTAATTTAATATTATTTTTAACTTAATTTAATATAATGAACAATCTATCGCTAGAAAGAGTTGCACGTCTTCTTCATCACGTTCGATCATTTCCAATAGCTCGGCTTCAAGCTCGCGTCTCCGATATCATTGGCCATATTTGTAGCATCCTGTAAAATTTCCCATTAAGTTTCTAATTGTATCAGCTCTTCCATACATTTAACTTTTATCAAAAAAACAGTGCATTGAATCACTGGAATTGACGAGGTTAACCTAATTCATGAATGTGAACATCTTCCGATCTTTTTGCATTTCTTCAACAAGCTTCTTCCAAATTATTCGGTTTTGCATCTTATATTATGCATAAACTTATCATAATTCACAAGTAGAGAGAAAGAGAGAGGGGGGGAAAAATAAACATTGTATTCTCATGTTTGGTTATGGGAAAGGATTTATCTGGACATGCACAAGTGGGCTTGTGATCATGACAATTGTATGTTAATTCGGTGAGCCCTTGGATTCCTGTTGAGAATTAATTCAGAGTAAAACTAGGGGTGAAAGTGTAAATTTTTTGTTTCATTCTCTTCATTTTTATTGATTTCTTTTGTACTTGGAAGTAGAGTTTGCAGAATCATATAAGATTAGAAAGTTACTGTCATGGATGCTTTATTCTCCATCGCATTTCTACCTTTTAGAGGATATGTTTTATTTTCACCCCCCTAATACTAGCTTGAATTTGATCTTCTCTTGTTATCCTAGCTCGGAGCTAACCCAATTCCTTCTTGGGCTCTCTCTCTCTCTCTCCTAGTCTCGTCTTCTCTGTGTCTTCCTGGAGCAAGCACTGATTTTCATTTTCTTTGCTATTGATGCCTCACTTACTACAACAAAACTTCAAATTAATTACGTTTTATACATTGACGCTTTCGGAAAATGTAATTATTCTATTTGTAATTAGACATTAAATAACACTTACTAGATGTGTCATTGATAAGGCTAATAGGTTCGGAAATTTCATTACTCCTTATAAATTGCCAATGAATAAGTGGCTGAAAATTAAAAACTTTGTCACTTTTATTAGTGTCATTGATGTGAAAATATTAATTTTGAATTAATTAATTTGGAAGTAAATTCTATTGTATTTTTTTTCTGTAAAATAAGTAATAAATTTTTTAATTTTATTATTGATTTAAAAAAAATTATCAAATTTTAGTTGAATTTTATTTATTAAATATAAAAAGATATTTATGATCAAATTAATAAAAAATTAAATATTTTTACATTCAAATTTGATTGTTTTATTTATAAAATAAGTTATAATATTTAATTTTAAAATTAAATTGTTAATATTTAATTTATCCCTAAGAGAAATAAAAATAAATTGAAAAGTTTACGTCTTTTAATAAATTTATGTGATTAATATAATTTTACATTTCTTGCGAGTCTTCATTTAATAAAATTAAGACTCTCTCGCTATTATATGCAAATATTGAAGTTTCCCCATTAACTTACTTGTGCATCTTCTTCAAATAGTTCGGACTTTTCAAACATCCCAGCTTCAAGCAGCGCCTTCGATATCATTGGTGATATTTGTAGCATCCAAGAAGTTTCCCCATTAAGTTTCTAATTGTATCAGTTCTTCCATTCACTTTAATTTTTTCAAAATACTACGCATTGAATCACTTGAATTGAAGAGGTTAACCTATTTCACCAATGTGAACTTGTATTCCAATCTTTTTGTATTTCTTCGCAGTATCCTTCAAAATCTTCTGTTTTGCATCTTATATAATGCCATCGTCTCTTTTAATGTAATGATATTGCATGGCACGTTCTTTCCAGTTAGGAAATGTAACAGAGTACCTCGTCGACCAGCTCCCCCTTTTGACAGCACTCAATACATTTGCGGAAGAAGTTAACTTTAACATATGCATCTGCTGCTAGCTTATAATATGCTGCTTGTATGAAGTATTCTGCAAGTTCTTCAAGTTTGGGAACATAAGTCTTTCCATAAATAAATAAAAAACCTACAGCTGAATATTAGACACATTGGATTGTAAATTTGCAGCGGAAAAGATAAAAATTAATATTTGTTTGTATAATAAAATATATTAATTAGTCATGTCATTTAATTTTTCTAAAAACAACATTATTTGGAACATGTTTTATGTTTTTATGGCACTTAATAGATGTTTCATTGTTAAGACTAATAGATTGTTAAGAATAATAGCTTGTTAACACTAATAAGGGGCTGAAAAATATAAACCTTGTCACTATTATAAGTGTCATTGATATGTATATATTAATTATGAATGTATTGAATTGGAAAAAAATAGTTAGTATATTTTTTTTGTAAAATATGTAATAGGTATTAAAATGGCACTGGTAACAAACTAGAAGAGTCAAGTGGAAGAGTCTCGACTTGCTTCTCTATGACTTCGTTTTCCATTTCTTCATTGATGGAATTCTCTTTGCTTGTTTATATCTTTTTTCATCAGGGTTGTTGTATTCTCGCACATGATCTCAGTGAATAGATTCTTACGTGGTGCACGACAGGTCCTCGCCTCTCTTTATTGTTAAATTAGTATATATGTTACCAAAATGCATAATGCTTAATGGCTACCCTTGTTATACTGATATTTTTTGTAGATTGGTAGGACAAAATAAAAAGCTGAAAAGGAGTTAAAATTGGGATCGACAGATAAAAAATGTAGTCAAATACTATTGTCATCAGTTTCTACACGGCTTTGATTTACAAACTGTGGAAAGTGGAGTTGTACATGGCGTATGCATCATATATTCGGCATTATGTTTTGTGTTGCTATTTTGTGAAGTTTAATTAGTTATGTTTCCATCATTCTATGCAGATTTTGTGATGTTGGTGTTGGGTTTGTCGGTGATTTTGTCATAGTTGAGTTATCTGCCCCCTATTTTTAGGCTACTATTCTGCTACAGAGTAATAATGATTTCTTTTCCATTTCTCATTTTCAAGCTCAGTCTCCAGTTCATCTTGCAAGGTCCAATTTGCTAATTACAAGAAATATAGAGTGGGCAATTCTTGTTGTTGGCTTTGAGCATGTGATTATCCATTCTTTTTTTTATCTCGTGTCTTTTTTATACATGTTGTTCTATTTGTTCTCTCGTCCTCTGTTTATCAGACAGTGACAGTATGGAAAAAAAATGAGACTATATTTCATAAAAATGTGTGCTCTATAGGCATGCAATTTCAAAATCAATTAGCCTAAGGACCAAGAGACATTTAATGTCATATCTATAAATTTGTCTAGCTCACGTAGTTTTTTATTTTATGTTAGATATTACAGCAAAGACAAAATATAATAGCATCTTGTATTGAAATAGATGAAAGGTAAATTAATACTCACCTAATTAAATACTTTTACTCTATTTTTTAAATGATTTCTATACATTGAGAAGTATGAATATAATATTACTATCTTCCTCACTAAAAAGAAAAGAAAGAAAAGAGGGATATTATTATTAAAACAATAAGATGTACCTTAAATACATGGGAATATTGATTATAGGAAATGAGAAATTAAACAAAGTATTTATAAAAATAATTTACAAAAATAAGGATATTACTATCAAAAAGAGAATATATACGTTATATAAATTTTATACATGGGAATTTTGATTATTGAAAATGAGAAATTAAGCAAAGTATTTATTTAAATAAGCTACACAAATTAGGAAAATAAGAGTTGGGGGTCCAGTTAATAAAATATAAAATTTTTAAGCAGCTAGAAATAAATAAAATAATATAGTTAACAAGAAAATACATGGCCAAATAAAAATTTTCATTTTCTCATTACAAAATTTATTATCTCTTTTCCTCAGTCATGTTAGAAAAAAAAATTCATCTTATTTGTTCTTTTCCCCAATTTAATATAATGGCCTTTATTATTATAAATTAGAGAATCAGCTTTAACCTAAAATATGATAAAAATAATTTTTTTTTAAAATAAAATACAAATTTAAAAACCTATAATACACATGAATGCATGATGGGAGGTTCTTTGGATCAGATTTGGAGGAGAATAAAATATATTTTTTATTAATAAATTGACTTTTCTCATATTTTACTTTAATATAAAGTATAATTAAATGTTATTTTTTTGTTTAAATATTTTTTTTTCTAGGAATCATACTAACTGTGAGAAATAATTTCTCATTTTTAAATATTATTTTAATAATTTTTCCTATGTAAACAAATTCAATAATATTACAAAAATTAATGCTCATTCCTTCTATCTTATATCTGACATGCATTTTAATATTTTATTAAATTGATTTTTGAATTTTCTTTTAACAGATAAATAAGAGGTTGCTCAACGAATAACATTGGAATGTTGATTTGTTCTTCCATATATTTGTGTGATATCTATTGGAATTAATTTTTTCTTTAAAAATAGATCATTCATGGATATCAAAGGATAGAAGATCGAAGGAATATGAAGATGGAGTTGAATGCTTTGTTGCATTTGCAATACAAAATTCTGCAAATAAAACCTCCATTAAATGTCAATGCTTACAATGTAGTTATATGATTTTCAATACTCCTCAAATGATCCGAGACCATTTATTTTTCTTTGGAATTGATTAGAGTTACCATACATGGTATTGGCATGGAGAGGTAGCTCCAAGTGGCCCACCTTCTATAAGAGCAGAACATTATGATAGACTTCAATTTGATGATCAACGTAATACAATAGAAATGGTTCAAGCTGCATATGAGGATTGTCAAAATGATCTTCAATAATTTGCAAGATTACTACAAGATGTAGAAAAACAGTTATATCATGGTTGCAGAAACTTTACAAGATTGTCTGCATTGATCAAATTATACAACTTGAAAGTACGTTTTGGGTGGTCTGATAATAGTTTTTCAGAGCTTTTACAAATTCTTGGAGAAATGTTACCTTTAAACAATGAATTGCCTTTGTTGATGTATGAAGCAAAAAAGACATTAAATTTTTTGGGAATGGAATATGAGAAAATCCATGCATGCTCAAATAATTGTGTACTTTATTGGAAGGAGTTGAAAGATGCATCCTTATGTCCTACATGTGGAACTTCGAGGTGGAAGACAAATAACAAAGGAACTAAGAGGAGAAAAGGAGTTCCTATGAAAGTAATGTGGTATTTTTCTCCAATTCCAAGATTTAGAAGAATGTTTCAATCATCAAAAATTGTAAAAGAGCTCATATGGCATGTTGAAGAAAAAAATTTTGATGGGAAAATGTGTCATCCATCAGATTCACCATCATAGAAGCAAATTGATCACAGATGACCTGAGTTTTCATTAGAACCTAAAAACTTGAGACTTGCAATTTCTGCAAATGGCATAAATCCTCACAGCTCATTTAATAGCAAACATAGTTGTTGGCCAATTCTAATGATAATTTACAACCTTCCTCCATGGTTGTGCATGAAAAGAAAATTTATGATGTTATCTTTATTAATTTCAGGTCCACGACAACTTGGCAATGACATTGATGTCTATTTAGTACCGCTAATAGAAGATCTTAAAACATTGTGGGAGGTCGGAGTTCAAGTTTACAATGCACATAAACATGAAATCTTTACATTAAGAGCCGTTCTTTTATGGACAATCAATAATTTTCCTACATATGGAAACATGTCAGGCTGCAAAGTTAAAGGATATTATGGTTATCCAATATATGGAGAAGAAACATATTCTTGTAGGTTAAAGCATGGAAAAAAGAACTCCTATACTGGACATAGACAATTTCTTCTAAGAACTCATCCTTATAGGAAACAAAAGAAAGCATTTGATGGAAAACAAGAGTTCGGGTCACCTCCACAAATATTGATTGGCAAGTAAATATTAAAAAAAATTAATGAAATCTGCAATTCTTGGGGGGAAATAAAAGATTATTCTGAGAAAATCTGAAATCAACAATACAACTTGTTGGAAAAAGAAGTCAATTTTCTTTGATCTTGATTATTGGAAATATCTTCATGTTCGTCATAATTTGGATGTAATGCATATTGAGAAAAATATTTGTGAAAGCATTATTGGTACCTTACTCAATATTTCAGGTAAGACAAAGGATGAGCTTAATACTCGCTTGGATCTTGTAGATATGGGCTTAAGGAGCGAATTGACACCAATGTTTGATTCGAAGAAAACATATCTGCCTCCTGCATGTTATACACTTTCACAAAGGAAAAGAAGGTGTTTTGCCAAACACTTTCACAATTGAAGGTTCCATATGGATATTGTTGAACTTTTGAAACCTCGTGTCAATGGAAGACTTGAAACTTAATGGCTTAAAATCCCATGACTATCATGCATTAATGCAATAATTTTTGTTAGTTTTGTTACGTTCTATCTTGCCCAAGCATGTGAGGAATGCTATTTGTAGATTGAGTTTATTTTTCAATGCTCTCTGTACTAAAGTCATTGATGTTCCTTCATTAAATGAGTTACAAAATGAGATAGTGGTGACATTATGCTTGTTTGAAAAGTACTTCCCACCTTCGTTCTTTGATATCATGGTACAGCTTACTGTGCATCTTGTAAGAAAAGTGAGACTTTGTAGACTAGTTTACTTTAGGTGGATGTACCCATTTGAAAGGTTTATGAAAGTGTTAAAAGGCTATATACGAAATCATACTAGACCTGAATGTTGTATTGCTGAATGCTATATTACAGAAGAAGGAATCGAGTTTTGTACTGAGTACTTATCAAATGTGAAAGCAATTGGAATTCCTAGTAGTTCAAACATTGACCACACATTCGGGGCACCAATATTTGGAGGTCTTACTATGAAGGCCGAATCCAATTTATGGTTACAAGCACATTATTATGTGTTGGAAAATACATCAATTGTCCAACCTTATATTGAGTAAGCACCACTAACTTTTTGTTTCTTTATTTGTTGTACGTATTATATATTACTCTAATTATTTAATTTTTATACATGACCTCATAGAGAGCACATGCAATGGCTTAAAGTGAAACATCCACGTCAATCAAAAAGGCAAAAGTGATTACAGGATGAGCATGCTCGTACTTTTACCTTTTGGTTACGATAAAAGGTACTACAATGGTTTATTAAATTTTCCTTTTCATTTTCATTATTGGTTACCACATAAATTATATATGTATCTTATTTCTATAGGTTGAAGTTGTATTGGGAAATAATGAATCTGTATCTGAAACTCTTATATGGATAGCTGATGGTCCAAGCCTTTATGTGATGAAGTATAATGGTTATGTCATAAATAAGTGTCAATATAATACTAAGGAGCATGATGATTTACTAGCTACCCAAAATAGTGGAGTTAGTATTGTATCAACGACCATACAAATTACTAGTGCTAAGAATAAAAATCCTATTTTCGGGGAACTTTGTTTCTATGGGGTTATTACTGAGATTTTGGACCTTGATTATACTATGTTTAGAATTACAGTCTTCAAGTGTGATTGAGTTGATAATAATAATGGAATCAGGATCGATGATCTTGGATTTACCTTAGTTGACTTTAGCAGATTGGCTCATAAGTCAGATCCATTCATATTAGCCTCTCAGGCTAAGAAAGTCTTCTATGTACAAGATGAGCTTAATTCAAGATTGTCAATTATTTTGTCAACTCCTCAACAAGACTTCACAGAAAGAGCAAACGATGATGATCCGATGGACATTTCTATTGAACACAATCTAGTCATATCTTCTTTGCCACAAGTTGAATTATTTGATACACTGGATGAATCTGATAAAATTTGTAATCATGATGATTGTGAGGGAATTTGGGTCGAGAATGAATCATAAATGTATCCAATTTTTATCTTTGTTATGGCTTTTGAATTGATACGCTTCTAAAGTTTTTTGTTTTTTAAATTTATGCTGACTAGTTAATTTATTCGTCTTTGTTATTAGATGAATATTATGCTTTTAATTTTAGTTAATGACAGGTTGAGAATATTCTAAAAATTGACATTATTATGTTTTATGCAAAACAGCTGATTAGGTAATGCCTTTAATTAGTTAATTTTTTACCCTTTAAATTTTTTTTTGATAATTTTGTACTTTTTTTAAACATTATAATTATTTTTATGATAGGTATGGAAATAGAACAACAAGATAAAGCTACTACAAGATATAGATGTAAAGGGATAACAAAAAAGCCAATGATTATCAAGAATAGGAGCAAAGGAATAAAATGTTCAGTTATGTATAATGTTGATGGTGTTTAAGTCGGACAAGATGCGGTGCATCTTACAAGTTATTTAGGGGTATTGGCACGTACCATAGTCCTAATTAGATATAGAACTTGGCACCATGTACCTAAGCAATTGAAGAATAAATTATGGGACTCAATTGAGGCAAACATGATTTTTTTCTATTTATAATGTTTTCTAATTTTATTTGCAACTTTTTTTAATAACTAATAATTATGTTCATTACTTCTAGGCTGCATTTACATTGGATTGTAAAAGTAGAAGGAACTGTATGAAAACAATTGGCAGGTACTTTAGATCTTTCAAGAACATGTTGACTGCAAAGTATATCATTCCATTCAAAGACCAACTCGAGCTTCTTAAAAAACTACCAGTTGAATACAGTTTTATTGAAGATGAAGATTGAATAATTTTTGTCAAAGAAAGATTGACTCAACGATTTCAGGTATATTTCTAATTATTTTCATGACATTTTCTCAATTTTTCTTTACTTAATATAAATTAAAATTTTTAGGAGTTTAGAGAAGTTCAAAAGGAAAGAAGGAAAAAGGATATTTATAATAATCATCTTAGTATGAAGGTATATGCTGGTCTTGAGGAGGAGATGGTAAGTTAAAGATGTTACTTTACTTTTTATTTTATATTAAATTTGCCTAGAGACTCATTATATAACATTGCAATATTGTAAAAGTCGGTAGATACCGGCTATACTAGAGTCATTGATAGAAGTGTATTATGGAAGAAAGCGATGGTGAAAAAAGATGGCACATATGATGAAGTGGTCATTCCAGTAGTGGAGAAGGTTGTAAGTATAAGTTATGGAACAAATATTTCATTTACGTTAAAAACTTATTTATATTAACCAATATGACATTTAATTTTATAATATAATTGTGTATCAGGATAAGATGTTGCAACAGTCACAAGAAAGCATTTTGAGTTTCAATAGAAATGACATACTTACAGAAGCATTGGGAACTCCTGAATATAGAGGTTGAGTACGAGCTAAAGGAAAGCATTATACTCCACGACATTATTTTCATTCTATGGCAGATAGTGCTATGCGAAAATTTATGAAAGAATCACAAGAGCGACAATCAAAGTTTGAGGCAAAGATTTTATTCCAACTCTCTCAGATGGTATCCACCGCACCTCAATCTGATGTTGGTAGCTCTAACATGCTCCAAAAATATATTGTCCTTCCTAAAAGTGTTGAGCAACAAAAAAGTCGAGTAGAAGACCACACTCCACCAATGCTAGAAGCAAAAAAAGGTAAGTTAAATTTAATATTATGTTCTTTAATATAAATGTGTTAATACAAACTCATAATTTTCATATCAACTTACCTAGTTGATATATAAATATAGAAGTAATGTTACAATATAAGTTAGCATGATAAATTATATTAATAAGCTCATTAAGTTATGATAACTCAATTTTGTCTAACTAATTCTTTCTTACTTGGAAATTATCAACTTTAGATGATTGCATATAATTAAATAATAATGTTTCATTTTACAGGAAAGTAATTGTCAATTGGCCATAGGGGTAAAAGAAAATTTTGTTGTAGCTGGAACTATGGTACTTGAATGTGGTACTAACTTCCTTGTTGCCGTGGATATTTCTTAAGATCCAAATGCATTACTTCATGTACATATTCCAAGCCAAATTACCACTATTGGAGATGCTATTGGGCATCAAATTTTATGGCCTGCCCAATTTATCATTCCTATTACTCTTCGCATCCAAGTATGTGTTTTTTTTAAATAAAAAATTTCTTAAAAATAATAATAATACAATTTTATCTAGGACAATTCTTATTTATACAATGATGTTTTATGTTTGATAGGATTCAAAGAAATTTAAGAAACAGAGTAATAGAGAGAGAACATTGCGTTTTAATGATGAGAATCCTGTAGATATCAAGAACTTTGCTATATTAGTTGGGCGTTTGTTAAAGGATGAGATTGTACATGCAGTAGAAATCATAGAGGAGGTTTTTGGACAGTCATTTAAGACATTCCTCATGAAATAAGATATGGATATCATAATATCATCAATAGAGGTGTCATCTAATTGTCTCATGTTCTATATAAGGTAAGAGAAATATTTAATATGTTTTTCATATATTTTAACTATCTTATTTATGATTTGATTTTACATAATGAGAATTGTATTTAATATTAGTTAAATTAAAATATTAAAACTTTTAAATATTGTGTGAAATTAAATTAGACACTTGCATACAAAGATGGTTGATGCTAAAGAGGCAGAGTGATTTATTTTTGTAAATCCGACCTTGGTTTCCAAAGCTGGATTGGGAGAAGCAAGCAAGAAAAATAAGTCAAGGGTTATAGCTAATCGGTTGATGAATGCAAATAATGTATATTTTGTTTTTATTCCATATAACCCAGGGTAAGTTATTTAACATAAGTAAGATTATAAGTATGCATATTTATCAACTTATAAATGTTATGTTGTTACACTAATGTTAATTTTGTAGTTGTCATTGGGTATTGGTGGTACTTGACATAAGGACTTTGATTGCCTATTACCTTGATTCCTTGCATCATCAACCTTCAGATGATCATAAAGACATTGTTAATAAGTAAGTTTTTCCCTTCTTATTATAGAATGAAGCATTTTTTGGTAACAAAAATTTTTTTTCTTCATGCATTCTAAGAAATCTTCACCTTAAAAAACATAAATCATCAAAAAGAGAGCCTAATTGGGTTGTACTATGGGTACATAACTCATTAACTGAGTAATAAAATATTTAGTTTCTTCTGCTTAATTTTAAACTTAGTACCATATAACTTGCAAGTAACTCCATATATATATATACTGATTTTATTTTCCATTCAGTGCCCAAGACAACAAGGTAGTGTTGAATGTGGATACTATGTGATTAGATATATGAGAGATATCATTCTTGATCAAGGATGTCTAACAACAAAGATATGTGTTGATTTGTTGTTTCTCATTATATCAGGTTTTTTTTTATTTTCCAATTTTATTGATTAAAATAATACTTTACTTTTCAACAGTTTAATGGGAAGAAATTATACAACAAAGATGAGTTGGATGAAGTACGATCTGAATGGGTGATATTGGTGACTCAATTAATACTTTCCTCGGTTTGAAAAGCATTGGGGATACCTTTTTGTACTGAAGCATGAACAAATTTTGGCATTTCCAACTTTAACTTTTGATGAGGTTCATAATTTATATTTCTTTTGACCCAAACTATGAATGAAGGTAAATTGTTAGACATAATTATTTGAAGACATTTTAGTATTTTCCTTACACATTCATTATATTTCTCTAATTTTCATATGTTGAATTACGTTAGTATATTGTATGCATGATTCATAAGCATTTAAAGGTAAACTTATATTTGGTCAAGTTAGAAGATCTTCCAACTTTGGAATGATCCATGAACTATTGTGATAATAAATATATTTTTTATAATGAGATCAAAGTTATTACTTCTTACTTTCTATTAAATATTCAAAACTTGAATATGCAATTGAAATTATATTGTTATCAAATTATCTTTTGTTTATGTTGTCAACCATAGATTTTTTTTGTAGATTGCTAATGGAAAAAATTGTGATTTTGACTTTTGGCTTCAATACTTTACCACAACATTGTAAATTACCTTTTCACCCTTATAAAACACAATTATTATTTCAAGGCACAATTTTTTTTTCACGCAATCTTTATTTTATTAATGAATCTAAAACTATAAGTTGATTGGATTACTATATTTGTATAATCAACTAGAACTTGAAATTACATTACATAGCATCTCATCGAGTTTTTTTGATGTGTTAGGAAGATGACAAGTAATTTAACTTTTTATTTTATTATATTTAATTAGTTTGTGTAGTATTTTTTTCAAGTTGTTTGTGAGATCTTTAAACTCACTACACACATACATGTTTTAAATTAATTATTATTGTTTTGTATTTTAAAAAATTTGATCAACTTTTTTGCTATAATTGATAAATCTCATGCTTTATTTTTTATCTATTACTACTAACTTTGTTTTTGTTTTTGTTAAATTTGTTTAATCATATATGTCAATTGTTATATAAATTATTTTTATGATATGTTGTTATCATTCCTATTTTTTTTTCAATGCTCTATAATATATTTTTTTCTGCAAGTGTAAGTATTTATTGTTCATCTTTTTGTATGTAGGTTACCTTATTTAAAAATTAACTCTCAACTTTTTCAGACTAGCATGAACCAGTTTAATGGAGACAAGGCACAATTGGGTTGCATATATCAGAAATTTTGTATTTGAATTTAAGAAATAAATGTTGAAATTGTGTTATATATATTTTTTGATTTGTAAGAAGTCCGAGTTCTCCATTGTACTTGAAAACTGTATTCTTGGTATGGATTGTAAAGAATGTTGTTCTTATGTGCATGCCGTATTACAATAACAGGTGAAAATATATTTACAATATTTATTAAATTTAAATTTATTTAAATCATAATCTTCTTTGACGCTTTTACTGTCATAATATTAAAATAATTTATGATTACTACGACAAAATATGATATTTTCTGCGTGTCAAGGTAGATTAGTATAATAAACAATGACACTTAATTTTAGCATCAATGTATGATTCAACGACACTTCAACAAAATGTCATTATATGTATAGACTTTTTATGTCACGCTAGCGGATGACGCTATCGATAAGCGATATGATTTATAAATAATGATGCTTTTTAAGCATCATTATTTATGTTTTTTGTTGTAGTGTGATCTCTGACACATAAAACTTGGTCACGTGAGTGAGAAGAGGCCTTCAGCTTCTAGCTAGAAAGAATATATTACCATTTGACTAGGGATCATCTCTTGATGAGTGTATGAACTACATAGCTAGAAAAAGTCATAAATCACCTTTTCATTCTTATTCACCCTTGAAGAGATTAAATAGTCTCGATCTGATTCATACTGATATCTGCTCTATGCAAAGAAAAATACTCAGTGTGACCCTTTATTTTGTCACATTTATTGACAATCACTTTAGGAATATGTGAGTATATACATTGAAAATAAAATATTAAGTTTTTTTAATCTTTCAATATTTTCATACTAAAGTTGAAAAAAAAAGGACTAGTAATAAATTAATCTCCAAATGTTCTTATAACGAGGAATGATATCAAAGTCAATTTGAAAACTATTATACATCCCATAGTATTATGCATTAAGAGTTACTAGCCAAGATGACATAATTAAATAGATTTGTGGAGAGGATGAACTAAACTATTGAAGAGAGGGTTTGGTGGATGCTTTCTCATACAATTATATGCATGGGCATATAATTTTTGTTGTAATAAACATGCACCCTATTGCCACCTTGGATGGAGATGTTCCTAATCTGGACCGTGAAAGATATCTCATATGATTATTTATGAGTGTTTGATTACAAATTCTTCATTCATATTCTAAAAGATGAATAATCAAAACTTGATGATACTACACGTCCATGTATCTTCATTGACTACAAAGTTGAGGATATTGAGTATAGACTATGTGACCTAATTGCCAAAAAAACTTGTTTGAAGCAAAGATATAACTTTTCAAGAGGATCAGTTTATGAATGATAGTTATCTGAGTAGAGATGAGAAGGATACCAAAGAGATTTCTATTTTTATAGATTTGATATCAGTTCCTTCTAAAGATTAGTCTGATCAAAAAATAAGAATTAAACAACCACCTGATATTTATAAGCCTCTAGATACTACTGATATTTACGAGCTACATGATATCGTCGAGCCCCAAGATATAAATGAGGAAGTGAGAGACCATATTCCAACTGAAACTGGGTAGGACCTAATTGTTTATCATGATACATCTTAGTCTGAACTGATAATATCATCTAGGTCTCGTTAGATCCCCTCTAGACTTTATAATTATATTTTATCCATAGATACATGTAAACTCGAGACTTTTCATGAAGCCATCTCTTTTAAGAATAACGATAGGAATGACTTTGGGCTATGCAGGAAGAGATGGAGTCACTTCATGTCACCAAACTTATGATCTAGTACCCTTATTGAAAGGGAAGTGAGCTTTAAAAAATAGATGACTCTTTAAACTAAAACCTAGTGATGATAACTCTCAACCGAGATACAAGGCTTGGTTAGTAGTCAGATATTTAGTCAAAAGAAATGAATCAATTTTGATGAGATAGTTTCTATGATAGTGAAAATGTCTTCTATTCAAGTAGTTCTGAGTTTGACTGCTAGCTTGAACTTAGATATTGATCAGCTCCATAGCAAGGTTGCATTTCTTCATAGTGACCTTCACGAGACTCTGCATAGATCAACCTAAGGGATTCACTGTAGAGTGAGAGGAATATCTCATTTACAAACTAAACAAGAGCTTGTACAGTCTTAAATAAGCTCATAAACAATGATATAGAAAATTGTATTCATTCATGAAGTCACATAATTTTCAACACATATCTTGTGATCATTATGTATTTGTCAGTCATCAGTTGAGAGATGATAGACATTTTAATTATTGGTCATAATAGATCACTAGTTGATAGATTTAAAAGAGACTAGAAAAAATCTTTTCTATGAAAGCTTAGGGCCTTAGGCCTAGTCAGACAAAATTTAAGGATGAGTGGCATCTAAGATAAGCCTTCGAGATGTATCTAGTTATCTCAATAATGATACATTGATAAAGTTCTTGATAGATTTTTCATAAATGAGACTAAACCAGTCTTAGTTTCCATGACTAAATATTTTAAGCTAAATACCGAGCATAGTCCCAAGACTTAAGAGAAAATAAAAGACATGTGACATGTCCTATATGCCTTAGGAGTTGACAATCTTATATGTTATAATCTATACTAGAATAGATATAGCACATGTTATCAGTATTGTCAATTATTTTCTCTCAAACCCAAGAATAAATTTTCATGACTAAATATATCATTAGGCTGTAGTAAAATCTATCCTAAGGTACTTATAGAAAACTTTTTAACTATCTTCATACTTGGGCAAGTTAAAACCCATGATTCTTAAATATATTAATTCTGATATGACTAATAATTTAGATTCACATATATTCACCTCGGGTTATTTTATAATCTTTGGAGGGGAAGCTATATCCTACAAATCAAAGCTACAAAAGTATGTAATACTATCTAGCATTGAGGTTGAGTTTATTATAGCTACTAAAGCTTGCAAAAAAAATTATATAAATAAAAAAATTTCGTGTAGACTTGTATGTGCGGACAAGATACATATATTATATGATCCGATAGTCAAATTATTATATATTTCTCTAAGAATTTGACTTTACATAGCAAGTCAAAGCATTTGATATATGATATCACTAGATATGAGATGCTTAGATAAAAATTTAGTTGTACTTGAAATAGTCGGCACATAAAAATATCACAAATATATTCACGAAATTACTATCATCAAGTTGGATAGACTAATAATTTTATTTTCTTTTTTTTTAGTTTTTTTTTAATTTTTTTTGAAGGCATGAAGCATGGTGGAACAAATATATGAGATAAAATCTCATGTTCCTTTTTTAAATTAAAAAAATAAAAATTGAAACAAAAAAAAGATTCTTTATAAAACTTTGCAATGCCTAGAATGTTCCTATTTTAGCAAGGAGGGCACGCATGGTGCCCTTTTGGATGGGGAACAATTTAAAAAAAAATGGAGCTTTGATAATTTTGAAAAATTAAAATCTACGTACAAAATTTTATTTTCGGTCCAAAAATAGTTATTTTATCAAGTTATTGATCTTGAGCCATATGTGTGACGAGCTAATTGTATCACCTAAATAATAATCTAGAAAGAAATCTAATTATTCACCACAATCCCAAATTTACATATTTATGCTAAATTTTTGATTTTTAAGATTTTATATCCTTAAAAATATATTTTGATCCAAAATATAATTTTTGAGCGTATTGTGCTTTACAAACTTCTAGCACGTATAAAAATCACTAGCATATATCATTTAATTTGGCATTGTTATTACTTAAATAATATTTTCACAAAATATATTTTTCAGAATTTTTGAGTTATTGTCTTCCGTTATTTGATTAAACAACCATCATTCATGTACTTTGTAATTTTGAATAAATCACAGTCCAAACGTACTCTAATAATATATGACAATGTTTATACAGAATTTTATACGAAAATAATATATTTTGGATCACTACACTGTTGATTTTTTAAAATCAGAGACCAGCGTTGTGAATGCCAGTTATTAAAAATACTGTGGAGATTCTATTATCATTATCTTAGCTCACCTCTCGCCCCTCCCCCCTCCCCCCTCTATCCTCGCCCGTCTGCCCTCACCTCTCGCCCCTCTTTTCTCACCCATCTCTCCCCGCCCGTCTCCAAGAGCTCCTTCGTAAAGCTCCGTCGAGCTCCAGCGAGCTCGACGTGGAGCTCGACGGAGCTCCTCGAGCTCCACGTAGAGCTAGTAGAGTTCCATCGAGCTCAACAATGGAGCTCCATGTCGAGCTCGCTGAAGGTTGATGGAGCTCCACAAAAGAGCTCCTAGAGATGGGCAGGAGAAGAGATGTGAGAAGAGAGAGATGAGAGGTAAGAACAGATGGACGATGTGCGAGATGAGATAACGATAATAGAATCTCTATTGTTTTCAATATCCAACATTCACAACTCTGTCCTCAGATTTTAAAAAATCAATAACATGACAATAGTCACCGTTCACAATGAATGATATTATCATGTTGTTTCAGGGTGCATTGGTTTGATTATATTTTTGAAACCCAACTTAAATTTTGAATTTTTCATTTTAAATACATTATTTTTATACAAAACTCGTGTATACATATACATTTATATACAAAAATCAAGTTCAATATGTATATTCTTATATGGACGTATATTTTTTTTTACATATAAAAAATGTAAATAAACACGGTGTATGCATATACAATAAATGTTATTCAAGAACACTTTGTTGTCATCAGAAAATCACAGAAAACACCTTTAAAATGATGTTCTGTGTCTAAAAATCATGGAGAACTGAGAACGAGAACACCTTCAAAAAATAGTCCTGAGCGTCTAAAAATGGTGAGTAGGGGGAAGACGAAGATGAATACAAACACGGCAATTGATTTGTTTTACAGTTTTTAGGATTTCGGTCATATCATTGTGTGATTTTCTGACCGTGCGTTTAAAAAAATATAGCTGTCAATTTTGCTAATTATGTAGAAAGGGCGAGGGGGTAAGCAAGAAAAATTCAAGTGACAACGATATCAAAAAAAGTTGGAATAATGTATGAGAAAAAATTATATAGCACGAGGAACAACACGTTAACCTAAGAATGAGTTGTTGATTGTTTTCGTGGTACAAGTTTCACAAATGCATCCGATTTTGATAAAAACGAGAAAACGAAAATCCTAACAAATTACAAACTTGGCAAGCCGGCAACAGCAAGTTGTACCGGGAATGATGTTATAAACAACGGATGACAGCTCCTCACTGTCTCAATCCAGCATCAACCTAGTGATTGATTGCTTAGTAGGGAACAAGATTAAGGGGTAATGGCGGATGATGTTAGAATTGCCAGTTGTGGAGTTTGTAGTTCGCCTGCATTTGATTCACTGTGTGGAGAAGATTCGGGAGCAGATGGAGATAAAGACGGAGAAGAGAATTGTAGGTAGAAATCGCCTCCAACTTGTTCTAGGGATGCAGGGAGATAATGCGACGTGTGCCGGTGATACTCTACCAACTGATGAAGGCATTGGTTTTCCCTTTGGAGATCGGCATTTTCACTAGTTAATCTCGATTTTTGAGCCAACAGGGCTTCCATTTGAAGCCTTATCTGTTCCAGTGAAAGCATATATGCAAGTAAAATACCCAAAACAAAAACTTTAGGGAAACAACAAACTAAAGCGTACCAGTTCGTCTTCCTCGGGTACAATCGCACCTGATTTGAAACACCCATCTCGAAGCATCATGTTCTCCACCTTAAGAAGAGCATATTTCCTTTGCAATGAACACAAATCAGATCTTATAGACTTCAATTCTCCTGCAAGGGAAGCTGCCTTTGATGCCATGGAGACTGCAAGCTGCAAATTAACAAGTTGGATTGAATTAAACTTCCAAAGACCTCGTTTTTAAGAATTTACCAAAAAAATATGTTAAAAGAAAACAACATGTTTAGCTTTCCCCAGTTTACGATTTTTTGGGCTTCCCTCAGCTTCTTCTGCATTCTCCACAAAATCAATTTTTCTTTTATTCACCACACTGCCCTTCTCCTTATCTTCAGCGACTTCATTTTGTCTCGCAATAAGCTCCGAATGTTCATGGTCGCTATTTGTGACATTGCTAAAAATGCTTTGGTATAATTCCCCTGAGGTGGGAGCGTCAGCTAGAGATCTAGCACCCTGTACAACGCTCAGAAATGTGTTGTTACAGCTTCAAAACGCTGAACAAAAGTATACACTTACTTACCTCCAGAGCGTTCTCTGTCCATATTATTCTGCCCATATTATTCTCCACAAAATACCTTTTTACTAATAAAACATTGGTGGAAGAAGGAAAGAGAGTTCGACTCCCTCACCCGTTCCCGTTGAAGAAGCTATGGCTTTACCTTGAGTTGACCCGGCGCATGCCTCGATTATCTTCATAGCAAGGCAAGCGGATCAAATTGCGAGATGATTGAGAGGGCCCGGGCCCCATGAGTGGGACTCCACGTTTGGCTTCACTGTGCTGTTAATACCAAAGAAAGAGGGAAGAGCGAATGACTAAGAATTGCATCGGGCTTTGAAGCGCTTATGGAGAGGTTTGATTCTTCCATGTCCGATATGTGGCGATATGCTAGCAAGCTGGAGTGACCGATGCACAACTAATTCGATGTATCAAGGCGAAGGCGAATAAGAGATTCAGTTGTGTCTACTTGTGATGTGCATGACCAGATGTCTAGCCAATAAGAGGATAGGAAAGAGAAACACTCTTAAGTGGCAAAGACAATTCTTTCCAAAGACGAGGGATAGGGTCTCTATCGCCTGGTCTCTTACTAACAGCTTCACTGGTCTGCCCGGGCGTTGAGAATAGAATGATCCCTGCATCTCCGTATTGGTAAACCATGAGTGCTTCTCCCTTACTGTCACAAGTAAGCCATTCTTTCACATTCTCGGTGATGGTCGACTTTCAACTTCCTTCTCTTGGCCCAGCGGGGGAAGTCTTGTTGAGGGTTAGAGGATCATTCCAGCACAGATAGAGTATGCCCAAACCCGTTCCCATTTAATAAGAAAGGAAATGAGCGAGTCAACAATCTGAGTGTAGGTCAATATCTTGCTATTCATTGTAATTCTTGGGTTGCTTAAGAAGGGCAGTCAATTAACGCATATCCATCCCTTGACAATGATTTCCAGATAAAGAGGTGCAGCTTGAGTTCTATTGCTAGTGAAAGGGAGGGCTTTGAAGACTTGACAAACATTCAGGCGCTAAGGACCTATTCCCTTCAAACGCCATGGCGGTACTTGTACGGTTGGTATGGACGTAGAGTCGGACGTTGAAAAGTTATATATAAGCCGATGAGTTTACCTCCTTCAGGTGTCGAACTAGCCATACGTGCTCACCATACCAGGGATATCTATTTCATTTCCAAAATTCATCACAAGATTCTCCATATGCATATATACTTCCATTGCCAGGAGCATATCTCAGTCTATGGGGCGATAACGGGTTAATAGAAAAGTTGGATGGCACCAAGCACGGCACGAGCCGAGATCGGCGGTAAGGGCAGGTTATACATATTACAAAAGTCGGAGAGATTGGGCCAGTACCAGTCAGTTAGTGAATAGTGAATAAAAACTCTTGAAAGCAGTGCTTTTTAGGCCCGAATCCTGCTAACTCTTCTAACAATGCCCTAGCAGCCCCGATACGCCGAGACCTTTTTGGGACATCACTGAATACTATCCCACTCCGCGGTATGCGCCATTCATTCCCTCCTATTCCTTGCCTTAGTTGCACTACTTGGCACCTTCTCTTATTCTCCTAGGTAGTGCTCACTCCTCCTTTCATTGCTCCTATTAGAAATGGGTACGAAAGAGGGATATTCCGAGAAAGATCCTATAGCTATGAAAATAACCTCTGACTCTGCGGATTCTAAGAAGGCATTGAATGCCCAAAGCCCTTTCCTTCCCACCGCTCCGTGGGCTTAAGAAAGATAAGCAGCTATCGGCTTCATGCCATCTTCATTCATTTGTCCAATGACTGATCTGCTCCCTCTTCTCTGATTCAATCAAATATCCCAAAGGCCGATGAAAGCCCGCCCGGTTTATGAGCCCCTTTCCGATTCCTCACCCAATCTCATGAGAAGCAAGCCCAGCAGGCCCTGCCTTAACCTGTCCCCAGACAGCCAGCCCTCACCAGGCTGCTTGCATTGCTAAACTCAGGTTCTCTATTGCTGCTCTCCCGCTCCATCGGAGGAAGAAAGTAGTTGGGCAACTGTATGCACCGCATTATGGGAATTGGCAACATTGACAGAAAGGGGAGGGGGTAGGAATCCACTTTTTTAGGTGAAAGTAAGTAGTCGGCCTAACCTTCGGTTCCCGTAACCAAGTTTTTCTTTCTCACTCCTTTTTTACTTTTTATGAAGTGTGGGGCAAAGGGTCTACTTCTACTTCTAACTAAAGGCGAACAGCCGGCTTTGCAAGCTAATATCTAACCCCCGCCCGTTTGAGTCGTTGCGAGCCGGAAAGCGTACCGGCAGTTTTTTTCGCGAAAGGGCCGCTTGCTTCATTCTTTTCTTCTATATAATCCTGTGTTTTCCCCTGGGAAGAGGAAGAAGCAGATAGAGCAAAGTCCCCCTCTTTCCGTCCGCTCTTCCCGAAGTGAGCGAATTGCATGTAGAGATCATAGGGGCTTCTAGTTTCATTGGTTGAAACCTCATAACGGTGATATTGTAGGTTCGAGGAGCCCTACTAAGCCTACCACCCCCTTCCCTTCTCTTCACCCCAGTCGAAGTCCCCGCCACCCTGCGGATCTCAATCTAGCGACGGCACCTGGAACCACACTGCTGCCGCTGCCCTTCGGGCACGCCTCCTACGCGGGCAAAAAAAACGGCTTTCGTAATACGCGAAGCGGCTGAGCGTCTTCGATCGCTATATTCTTGCGATAGCGAAGGATCGAAGAGCGATAGCGAAACCCTTAAGTCTGATTGTTTTGTTCCCGAACAACGATCATTCATTACGGCCGGCCCGACCAAACACTGAAAGCCCGGCCCGGGCAAGCTATATTATTGAACTGATATGACCGAACTGGCCGGCGTCTAATGGAAGAGGAATTGGAATCTGGAAGGGCCGGCAAGAATCAATGCGATAGCGAGGTTGAGCAGTAGCGAGGGGCGATAGCGAAGGCGTGGTTCATCCTCTAAGAGAGAGTAGATGCGAAGGTTCGGATCGAAGATCTTCGCGAGACGGCCCATGTCGAGAATCGAGCGTGGGGCTTGAAGACCCTACCTCCGGCCCCGGGGCCTTCAATTGGTCCTTTCTCCCTCCTCTTTAACCAGTGAGTGGTTAGTTTCCTTTTTTTCTAGGTAGGTACCTCTTGGATTCTACGTTTGTTCCAACAGCTGCCACACGTGAGATCCTGATCGTCTTCCTCCCTGATCTTCGACCACCCTAATCAAGCTCTTATTGCCCAAGTCAGCAACAATCCACCCAGGGCCTTTAGGTGGTCGCCAAGACTAGTCATGATCCTTCCTGGACTCCCTAATCGTGAGAGACTTTGAGCTCATCAAACAAAAATGGACGTGGAGCTTCTACGAGCTTCTACCTTGCTTGTGCCAACTTTGTGGCAAACCTGGCCATCCTGCTGTTCGATGTTCTATGCGCTACAATCTAGCCTTCATGAATGCTTCTACTGATAAGCTTGGAGCCATGAGCATTCTCCCTCTGACAGTACCTGTACGATACGGGGCCAGCAATCATATGACAGGCAGTCCCGATGCTTTCACTGACTCTGCTCCATATCAAGGTAATCGAAAAGTCTTCACTGGGGATAATACTGCTCTTACCATTCATCGTATTGGCTTTGTATAGAAACTCTCTTTTCTCATAATGTTATGTATGTACCTCGGGTGGCAAAAAAGAGGATATCTGTAGTGTAGCTCAACTTGCTGGAGATAAGCTCTGGGCATTCGAGTTTCATCCTGTGGACTGTATTGTGAAGGATTTCAAGACAGGGAAGGAGATCTGAAGAGGGAAGACTCTTGGGCCAAACCTAAAGGCGGGTTTAAGAATTCCTGCAAGAGCTTTCAGGAAAGGAGGTACCTCTCGGGCTACAAGCCCCTTCCCGCTCCCAAAGAGAAGAAAGCTTCAGCTTCCGCTAGCCGCGTCTTTAAAGAAGAGTGAGTCCTAAACATCTTCTTTTTTCTCCTATCTGATCGTAGACCATCCTAAGGGCAGGAAGAGAGGACTCGGGGAGCCCATATTCATATTGGAAAGGGAGGACCCTAGACCAGGCCTGTCTTGAATGCAGGGGCGGTTAAGCAGCCTGCCTTATGAGTGCGGGGCCCTCTTCGAAACCTAGGAATCGGGACGGGGAAGCATCCTACCTTTAAGAGCTCGAAGGCAACTTAAGACCCTTTGGGACATCAACAAAGGAAGGGTAGGCAACCGACCGTAGGGGATTATGCCTTTTAGACAAACACAAATGGAGGCCCTAGGATAGAGTCTCGGCGAAGTCAATCCTTCAGTTAGCGAACTACCCGGCCCGGCTGCTTGTCCTTCCATAACCGCTCCGTGGGGACACACTTTCAGTAAAAGAAGAGCGAATCGCATAGCTATATCGAGGTTAGCTAGCGGGAGAGACCCAACGAGCTCCTTTAGAGAAAGACACCGCAGGTTTCATTAGACTCAATTAGGTAGTCCTGGGGCTTATTAGCCGAGTAAAAGATCTGGGCTTGGGGAGCAACTTCAAGTACAGGGAAGGACCTGCTATCCATAGTCTAACAACAACCATACCCCCCTTCCGAAAGAAGCCGGAGCGGAATCTCCCTTATAGTACGGCATTCAGGACGGGAAAGCGCCCTAGCTCGAAGGGCTATGAACCTTCAGAGGGGATTGAGGAGGACTGACCTTAGACCATTACTTCCTCGCGGCAGGCATGGAGCGCAGGGGAGGCTCCAGACCATAGGGCGGCTTGAGGCCTTTCAACAAACACAAAGAACTAAACTACTAAGAGGCGGAAGGAAAGGCCGGACTCTATTACTGCCTGCCGGAAGCAAGAGCGGACTGCTTTTAGCTAAGATGAGAAAACAACCATAGGGAGAAAGTCTCCATAGTCTTTACTTCTATGTAGGGGAGCTCACCAGAAAGAGGCCGGAGGATAGAAGCCTTTTAGGCAGCGCAGGGGTGGCAACCCAGATTCACTAACCCTTAATACACTTGCAGTTAGATACGGAAGACAAAGGCATAGCCTAACAAACCAAACCACTACTTTAGCTTTTGCTTTCGCGTCCGTACTACCCGATATGAATTCGGTCTTTAAGCGAAAAAGGCCGGGTTTATCAAACCTGTCTGTGAGTACGATTGATTGACATCGAGGAGTCTGAAACCTATTTGGTGTCTCAATTCTTTATGTCACATAAGACTATGGAACTGTCTTCTCTTCCAATATGAGCTCCCTCGGTTCGGTCATTCCTTCTTAAATGGAGGACACTTCCCCGGATAGCCAGAGCAGTAATTTGGGCATTTCCTGGCTAACTATTCAAAGATTACAGATTTCCCCTGCTGGGTGAACTCCTAATTCATGGCAGAAGAAGGCGCTATTGTTCCTAAAGGCTTTCCGAATCCTGTTTCTAAGGGCATCGCTCTGATAGTAGCAGCATATTTCCGACGGGAGAAATGGGGAGGGAAGAGGACAGGAAATGCGTCCTATTAGGACTTTTTTTTATTGCGCAAAATCGGACGAGAACTTGATTTGATCTTACATATCAGACCATCCAGACGATAGAAGCGTGAGTCTGCTCAGTCTGATGCCTAAGAAGCTCAGATTGCAATCCTCATCCACCACCTATTATAGTAAAAAAAGAGTTTATCTACAAAGATAGGTGATAGGTGGCTACTCTGTATAGACCTATTTACCTAGATCCCATCGGATCAGATACAGACCTAAAGGATGGACAAGCGGACGTTAGCCTGATCTACGACCACCCTCAGCTCTACTACTACTCGATTTCTTCCGGTTTTAAGCAATCCGTCTTTCTCATGTTTCACCATATGGATTACCTATCCAGGCTCCCGAAACTCCCTTCGGTCTCCTTTAGCTCTGGTGGGCGTGGTTCTGTAGTTCTTCTGGCCTCGTAGCCTTAGCTTATCGACGGGTCTTGCATTAGATACATACAGCATTTTCTTTGACTCATGCCTTGGAGAAGAGAGTTCTTTGTTTGAGTTTGAAGTCCTTACCTCCACCTGGGCGAGACCCCTCTCTTTTGTCTGTGCCCTTCCTCTTACCTTCTGTTGAGACTGAGATAGAGGACTGGGCTGGCTTCCTTGGTTTTCTTTCTCCTTAAACAAAATTGGGAAGTCTCTGCTTCCTTCTGATCTGGTTGTGGGCTAAGGGCAGTGTTTATTAGGTTCTCAGTTTCATGATCGCCCGCCTAAATACGTTAAAAAGCTATTCTATTCCTTTTCCTTGCTTAGCCGTAGTTTATTAGTCCGTTTTTTTGTGCAAGGGTGGACCAAAGGAGCTGACTAAGGCAACCTGAAGCAAGGTCTTTCGCTACTATACTAATGCCCCTAAGCTCGGGCTATCAGATCTAAGTTGTATACTAGGATTTCAGTTTCGCCCCAGAGATTTTTAATAAGTGAGTGTCCCCCCGGACGGCCCTTCTGGCACGAGCCTTTCCTGCCAAGTTTCCGTCTAGGATCCCCTTGTCCCCCTTTCTTAAGCTTAAGTAGGTTATGAACTATGTTATGCTTTTGGTAGGGCGAGTTCAAACATCCCTCTTCTTTATTTCCGGTATAATTAGCTGGAATAAAATAAGCTAAGCAGTCTTTCTTTAATTGATAGAAAATTCGCATCCTTAGTCAATCTCCACTAAGACAATTCATCATGATCACACTGAGCCATGCGGAAAGGAAAGAAGGAAGCTGAAGAAAGGAAAAATACGTGCTGCTGGACTGGTTGTCACCTATGCTTCCAAAGACGAATCAAAACTAAGCAACTGCTGGGGTATCCGAATATGCAAAACACTCTTATTCTAAGCTTTCTTTTGAGATCCAGTTACAGTATCAGACTATGGATAAGTAGTGGGTGCCCATACAATTGCATAAGCCTCTTCAGTTTCAGTGCTAGAAAAGAGGGCTAAGAGCATCGTCTGACATTCTTTCTCCTTCTGTTTCATTGCCCTCTCCTATTCTCCTCAATCAAATTCCTTCCTAATCCTTTTGCCTTCGAGCCAAGCCAATTAAATTATTATTATTATTTTGATCCTGAAATAACCAGTTCAATTCCTTCTTTTCTTTTTGGAGTTCTGCTACAGTTGGAGTGGAGTTTTATTCTTTCTTGTAAGCAAGTGTTAATCTATAGCCCTTGTAGCCATTCAAATTAAGTATTCTCTGAGAATGGGGGGAGTGTAACTCGATAATTATGCTGTCCTTCTGGCATAATTCACTTAAGTAAGGGCGACTATTCCCCGGATTTATTCCTCCAGATAGTGGTAGATCTTTAACCTGATTTGCATATTGGTCCTATTGCTTCAGTTTGTACCATTGCTTGATGGGGGGTATTTTGCTTCCTTCTAACTAAGGTCTCAGGTTGACCTATCACACCCGCCTCCCTCATGCTGGGAAAGAAGAGCCTTTTTCTCTCACGATACATTATACTTTTGGAGCTGAGAAAGGGCAAAGACAGGAAGTTTTCTTTTTCCAGGCAAGTTTGTTTTTTAATCCAATGTAGCTGGTTCATCCCTCTCTTTTTTTATCACATTCGGGAAAGAGCGAACCCCTATACTACCCGTTTCAAGATAGTCTCCATTGAAACTGGACTGAGCCAACCTTAGCCCTCTCTTAGTTTTCCTCCAGCCGTAATCTTTTCCTAATCTCGCTCCCTCGGGCATTTAAGCATTCTCCCATAGAAGTTTAAGAGTCTTTCTTCCAATCCTAATAGAATTTCTTCTCCAATTTTTCTCCTATAAGTTTGATTTGCCTTTGCTTCTGCCTTTGAGACATCTAGAGATCCTTTTCCAGTTGGAGTAGCTTTACTTCAGCCTTCCTTGTTTCGAGTTCGAGTGAGAAGGTCTTTTCCCTTGTGAGATGGGTTATAGGTCAAGCAGAACTCCAAAAAGCTTGAATAAGGCACAGGCGAGGGAGAGGGAAGGATTCAATAGTAGCGGTCCATACATGCAAAGGCCATTTTTTCCATTTCTTTTCCAGGCTTCAATTCCAATCCCTATTTGGTACTATAGCACTTTTTCTTTATGTCCCAAAGCAAGACAATAAAAGAATGCTTTTTTCAATCCAGCAGATCTAGGGCCAGGGGAAAGATCATTAGCCAGCGAGTCAAACAGAAATTCTGTGATTCTCATTGACTTTGCGGTTTTTTTGGTTTTTCCTTCCAGCGATTGTATCATTAGTATTGATTTCCATTGCTACCTCCATGGAGGAGAAGTGCACTTAATCCATAGGGAGTTGGCCTTGGCCATAGTGTCAATCTATAGCCTTTTCAGCCGCCAGTGGAAGAAAGATTCTATCCTTTCCCTTTCCATACTTTCTGCTTTCGCTTTGAGTCCCCCCCTGCTTCGGTCCAGTGGTCAGTGTTTCCATGGCAGGCCGTAGGAGAGAAAGAGAATACGTTGCAGGTTAGTTTCTTTGAAAGGGGGTTTGAGTTGGAGTTCCCGGTGGAGTGCTAAGCCCCAATGTGTTGTTAATGGCTTTTTAAGGGTAAGATTGAGTCCATTGTCTAAGGATGGTGGGGGTGTAACCATGTAAGGGCCTGAGTGTTTATGAATAAATCTTTCCCGTCCCGTTTGATGAAGGGTCTTCATATGCCTGACCTTTATCAGCCTAGTCAATCTCGAAAGCAAGCTCAATTGCTGTACTAAGGGATGGAGTGCTCACGTCTTCTTTAAGCGAGTGAGGAAATCCGCTCTTGCCAGACTAGCTTGACGTGGAGTCAAAGTCAAGTAGCCCTCGATGGACCTACTCCTAAGTTGTGAAATCAAATCTCCCAAGCCTGGTCCTATCTTTCCATTCCTTCTCTGAAATAAGGCTAAACTCCACGGAAATCTTCACTTACAGGTTGACCTAGAAGTCAAAGTTCTGATCTCGTCCCAGTCCATTGACTGAAATTCAGAAGATCATTCGTCCGGTCTATC